>JARVJO010000061.1:13461473-13501558 GCA_031762555.1 Cynodonichthys magdalenae | reverse complement strand
TAAAGACTTACTCTGCGATCCGATTTCTAGCCCCAAAATACGGAGCCCCTAGTCAATATAGCTATGACTTTTATCTATCAATTAATACATCTGTCTCCATTGTAGGGGTCTGCTGCCCTGCTAGCAGCCTGACCAGGCAGTGAACTCTTGCATTCCTAAAAAACACGGTCATCCAGCCTCTGTAATTTGTCATGTTGGAAGTTGACAGTAAAAGGTCGTCCACTCCCTTCGCTGGAGGCAAGAAAAAGCACCAGGATGAAAGTGCACGTTCAGACAACTGCTTTTATGGCTTCTTCCTATTTGTATAAAGCAGGGAAGGCACACACACACGGTTTTATCTAATCTAGGTCACCTATCTGGTTGCTATTTTCTTGCCTATCTAAAGGCATAAATATAAGGTGGTACAATAAAAGGTAATCAAACATCTATTAATGCATCTATATTAGAAATTATGCCAACACTCCTACATGTTTTAGCATTTAATTTATCTTTTAAATATCACAAACAAGATGTGTGATAACATAAGTTTGCTATATGACTATTAGTAACTTCACATCACCTTCCACCGGCTCTATAGTTCAAGTTGCTGCAGCTCCACATTTAGTTTCAAAGCAGATGAGCTATCCCTTAAATCGGGCCACCTCTGACTCCACTCCAGTGCGAGGGCAGGTCTGCCAGCAGCTCATCCATCATGCACAATAACAATTGATTCCCAAACATAAACAGAGCATCCAAGATATAAGGGACAGCTGGATCAGGCGGGAGCACAACTGAGGAAATGCACTTATAGGTATCATGGGCGAACAGTTCAGCTCCTGTCTGATGCTCTCTCTCTCTCTCTTTCTCTCTCTTTCCCACAGACTGGCATGATTTAGTCGGGTCCCTTCGCTTCCTGCAATTATTTTACTTCCGAAGCACAACAACGGCCAGAGCCAAAGCACCGTGACACTGTGGGGCTTACTCTAATGGCTTCTGCAGCTCCTCTACAGCTGAGCCCGGACAATTCTTCAGCTTCAGAGGAGGGAGATAACAAAAAGTACATTTGTCCAAAGGTGGTGCTTTTAAAGAGCTGAGAAATTTTAATACTATTTGGAAAAACGGTGCAGCTTTTCCTACACTTAATTTACTTGACAGTTAAATACAAATTATTGTTCACTTTAATTCAGTTATTCTTTAACATCAAAATGTATTTTTTCTATCAAGATATGATAGTGTAACAATGTGGGGTTTAATGTTATACAAAACAGGACCTTTTCTAAACCAGATGTATTCTTTTTAGGGTTATTTGTATGGAGTGGGGGCATCTTAGTCAACACCTCAGCAGAGTCTGTTTTCAGGGAAACACAATGGTTCGATGTCTTGGGAAGCGGTGTGGACTGCACAACTTAGACATCCATCGTTGCTATTGCAGATTAAAACAAACTGAATCCCACCTCCACCTTCTTTTCAAAAGAAAAAAAGAAATTCTTTAATTCTGATTTACATCCTGAATTACCTGCAACTTGACTTTGAAACAAATGCAGGTTAACAAATAGATGGAGTTACATGTATTTCTTAACTTATCTAAAGATCTCTGTTAGGTGATCTTACACTGTTAATAGAGAAGCTCATTGAGATTATAACTTTCACTGTTACAATCTTCATTTCAAACTTTGTCATGTCCGATTTATGAAATTCGACCTGGCTGCTTTGTGTTGCACAGCAGACAGATTATTACAATTAGTACATGTTTATTGCCAGAGAAAATGTGACAGTTTTGTATCATTCATATTACCATCCATTATTTTCATTCCTGTTCAGGATCACAAGGCGCTGGTGGCTCCAGTGTTCATTGGTTGACAGGTGGGGTACACTTTCATCATCCCAGCATGTGAACAAAATAAATCATTCACACACAATTAACTAATATGCATGTATTTGGAAACATGAGTACCAGAAAAAAGGCAAACCACCCGGTCAAAGCCAAGACTAAAATAAGTTGAGTAGGACCATCAGCCTTACTATCGTTGGGCTGAGGGTCCTCTTTTGCGTGGGAACAAGAAGAAAAGTTTTTATTGTCATCATTAACTTGTTTGTCCAGCATGTGAAAGTACTGCTTATAAAGCTGAGTTCACCTGTAACTCCTCAGGCTGAAGAAGTCTCTTTGAGAAGAGGCAAAACATTTTTTTCAATAAAGAAGAACTCGTTTAGATGTTCTAATCAACGTTTTTTTTCTTTGTTTTTTCCTACCTGGATCATTGAGATACATCAGGAAAAAACCAAGACCTGTTTGCTGTGAAGCAATTTTGCTAACCCACTTCACATTGCATTTGTTAAAATTATAATTTTAAAGCACCAAATATATTTTTTTAATTCCTATGTGTGGTGCCTGCATCTAACCAAGATGGTTAGGTAGGGTGCTGCAGTCTGATTAAATAAGAACACTATATTAAAATTAATATTTTGCAACATAGCATGTCTTCAGCTTCTGCATGGAGCTGTAGCACATCTTGACCACAATTGAACTTTGTCATCAAATACACTCTAAAATACTGTAATAATAGTTTATGTTTTATTGTTTTGTGTTTATCAACAAAAAAGGCATTAACTTGTGTACCTACTTATTTTGAATTTGCTATTGCTATTTACTTTTCTTTTTATTCTACTAATTTAAATTTTAATGAAATAATATTTAAGTAGCACTTTTTCCTCTCGTGCTACGTGTCAACTGTGTTAAAACACTAGACAAATTCCTCATATTAGCAACACACTCAACCAGAGGGGTTCAGATTCTTATTCATTCGGGTGACGCTTTATCCAAAGTGACTTACAACACAAACATCTGGGGAAATGTAGGGCTTAGTTTCTTGTCCAAGGACACATTGATATGTGGACCGTGTGGAGTGTGACATGCTCAGGTGTCCTTGTGCAGAACTGCTGCTCAGCATGTGATTGTCCAGAAAAAAGTGCACAGTACTGTCCAAAAATTGCAAATCTACATTAGGAAGCCCTGCACAAGAGTTTGTGTGAAGAGGTAACAAAGACATACTAAAAACACATTTTTAAACCTTGAATAAGGTTAAAAAGTGTTGAATGTCTGTTTTTGGGTCACAATCGCAAACCTTCATCATATGTCTTTTTTTTTTCATTTCAAAATTCAAAAATACAACACATGATACTCCTCAGCTGAGCTGAAATCTTAGATCTGGTTGTAATAAAACAATGTTTTGATGATTTGTACGCTATTTGCATCTTTAAGTATTTAATTGGTGTAATTTTTATTCAAATTAATATTATGCATCTAACGCATTTACATGAATGTGCACAAATGTAAAAAAAGCTGCTAAAAGTTTTCACATTAACAGGAAAACAATACACACTATGGCATACATCCCAGTAATGTAGGATATTGTTAAAGTATTTATAAAAGGAGGCTGAACAGGTGAGAGGCTGAATCATACTGTAGTCAGCTTTTAGCACCATATCTCATTCATAAATGCTGTTTAATTCCTCAGAATTCACATATACAGTCATATTCTTAGTCATACAGTCTGCATTGTTTTATTTTGTTGGTAACCAAACACTCAATTCAATGCTCCTTTTCTCTCCATTACAAAAAAAATATGTATGTTTTATTATATATTCATTGGTAATATTCCTAACCACAACACAATTTTGTTAATCAACGCTGAAGTATTATCAATTATTGCGTTTTAATTTTTACCCAAGTGGCTCCCCTTTCTCCACTTACGCTGCCCTCCTCTGCTCCCCCATGCAGCATTAGAGAGGCATCATTAGTGAGGACCAGTGGGAAGGCTGCTCGCAATGGAGCAAATGGAAGTCATAAAGCAGTGCTACTCATCGCACGGACATTACACACTGACCCCCCCAATCACTTTGCTGCTGCGACTGGCTGACAGTTTGCACCAACGACATGTAAACCACAGGCTTTTCAGACTCAATTTAGTCCCGAATTAATTATTCCTCTATGTCCCCATTATTTTGAAATTCATAAATGTATAAGGTTAGAGGCGAGCATGTTGTGTCACACTTACCAATGTGATGATACAATTCCCATAAGATGGTAGCTGGCTAATTAAGACTAGTGAGCTGCGTGCTTTAAGACTCATATATCTTTGTTATACTGGACAAATGCTCCCCTTGGTGCACAACCACAGCATGTTTAGAGTTTTTTGATGACTGAAACTTCTATTAACTTTCATTTAAAATTCAATCGCCGCCGTACGAGGAACTACCATACCTCCATATCCATCTATATCTTGATATACCAGACAAAAATGAATTACCCATGGTGCTAAATTGAATTTGTTGCAGCACAGCCTCAAATCCTCAGAATGTTTGGTGCCATAAGTGGATTAAAATCTCCCTGTGATATAAAAATATTCAATACAGCTGCTGCTGTAAAAGGTTTCAGGGACATGCTGCACTGCTGGAGCACTTTGTGTTGTCATCTCGTCAAGGTGACAAGAGTTCAGATTTTTCTGCTCGAGGGCTGCATTGTCCATTTGAACTCATGGCCTTTGGTCCAGGGTTCAGGGGTGCAGCAGCTTTTTGGACATCTGTAAGTTGAGCATACCTTTACTTGCACAATAATACCTATTTGAAAAAGATAGATTTACAATCAAACTTTGAATTAAATTACAAATCAAGTTTTAAAGCACAGCTGTCGTATATTTTGGTGTGGTTTGGATTTTTGATTAAGAACAAATGTGGCAGAATGTAATCAAATTATCGTGTTTCTAATATGAGATAAATAAGAAATTGTTTGCTTGGTTTGGAATTTAGATTTATTTTTAGTATCTGTGTATGTTTATCCAATGGAGCAATATTAACAGAACAAAAAAAACTTCTCATAAAAACAAATCTTACAAAATAAGCCGGTGCCATTTGTTTTAAATTAGTTGCCTGTAAGATGATCAAATTGACTACAAGCCTCCAGACAGCAGCCAAGCTGTATTTTTACTATTGACAGGGCTGTTTTCCCCCTACACTATTGTAACTATATTGTATACTTCCTAATAAATCTGAATAAATCTGCACCATTTCTGATTATTTTACATCCAGTATTTGGTGGAGGAAGAAATTCAATTATGACACATAACAGATCTTTTCCTTCCATACAGTCTGTGGGTCTCCTGCTCTGCAGTAATTGTGTAGGGTTTGTGACATTCAGTGCTGATAGAGGACATCATTTCACAGGAGACCTCACAGAGCAGCTAGACCAGGAAGAACATGGCCAGATGGAACTGGGCTGAATTGTCAACATTTCCCTGTTGACTAGCCAGCTAAGCAAGTTCCACAGTGCATGGAGATTTTACATTCAGAGACACCACACAGATTCTCTCCCTCTCTCCCTCTGTCTCTATCTCTCTCGCTCACATACACACACCCAAAGAAGGCACAAAAACCAAAACTAAAGTAAGTGCCTCCTGAGTGCCGTGTGTGAGAACAAGAGGACAAAGGTGAGGACTGGCTGTAATAAAGCCGTATGCCTGCTGTTAAGAAATGAAATGTAAAGCCATCACTGTGATCCATCTTCATTAAACAATTTCCCCTCTCCCTTGCTTTCGAGGGTATCAGCTTCAAAGGGTCAGGTGCGATTTCTCCTCCTCTTGGGTGTTGGCATGTGTTTAAATATACTGTAGAGTGCAGCAGCAGTGCAGCGAAGCAGAGGAATCGGAGGCCATTGGTCCCGTGCCGATTGGCTGCCATTCAAGGTTACTCTTGGAGGGTTTCCCATCACCCCCCTCTAAGTGATACATTGCAATCTGACAAATGCAAACTGTGACATTTAGGAAAGCACTGGGAGAATAACCACTGTTGTGTTGTTAATGTGGGCTCCGTGCTGCCAAACAACACTGTTGGGTGGGCAGCATTACAAGCTTGATGTCCATTAAGCAGCCAGATCATTCTATAATTATGCTGCAAACTTCTATTTATTTCAATCCTCCGTTTTCAGATTGCTGGCTGCTCTAATAATGACGAAAAATCGGAGTTTAATAGACATAAAATATGTAAAAGACCCTAATTAAACTGGCTTTAAAGTGATAAGTTGGATTTTTAAAGTAGGGTTCAGTGAAAAAAAAATTAACATATACTTCTTTGAAAAATAATAGTTCAGTTTTGACCAGACTGACAAGCTAACGGTTAACGGTCTGAGCAGGGCCAAGTTCAAAGTGGTCTGCATCCCTCTTAAACAGCTCCAATCTCAAAAGTTTTGTACTGGTGCAAGTTTAAAAAAAATAAAGTGTTGCTCTGTCAGTTTTGAATTACACGAGTATTTACATAGATTTACATGGATATTTTGATAAGTCAAGTAGAGGCTGCAGTAGCTAGCTGTAGCATTTTCAGTGTATCCTACTTGGAAAATCAGAATATTTATGTTGGAATAACTGTGTAATTTAAAACTGATGACATAAAAAAAACATTTGCAATCACTGCAATAAAGTTTTTCAGTGTGGAGTTGTTAAAAAATGGTAGAAATCCACTTTGGTCACATTATTGCTCAGATTAGCCATTAGTTTATCAGATTAAAATGGATCTGAAGTATCTCTTTAGGTCCTCTTTTTGAAATTATGAATAAAGATTTTTGAGTTTCATGGTTTCCATTTTTGTAAAAAGATATCGAACACAGATATATAAGTACTTTGTAAGAACTAAAATAAGTTTGTGAAAATGTCACCTGTTGTTTTGACAGCATAATTACATGATTTATGCTCTCCTTTTTCTAATCTGAATCAGAGATTGTCAAACTAATTTTGCTGAATCATAAAGAAAAAACACAGAGACGGATCAGATGAATTGCCTTTCCCCCAAAGTTGTGTTTATCTAAATAGAAACTCTGTGATCAATCTTCAGTCTTTCAGTGAGGGTTATTGTCATGACTGGCTCCTCGTAGTCTGAGTTATTGCTCTGCATTTTCTGATAGCTGATTAGCTCATCGCTCCGGGTCATATTCCTTATGATTTCACTGAACAGGTGCACAACTCAGGACAGCCAAACTAAACATAGCAGATAAGACATGTAAGTATATATATCAGTCAAAGCATAAAAATCATTGCAACACGATCATTACAAGAAAGAGGAGGAAGGAATCTCTTTCATGTTGTTTCAAATGCAATGTGTTGTTCAAATCACTTGGTTGCGATGCACGCAATAATTATACGCTCACAGGAATTCCTTTTTGGCCACCAAATTATCACCTTTTTCTCTGCTATCAGCTTTCTTTTCTTTAATGTGCCATTTAATGCACTTTCTCCTAATCTGGTTCATAGACAGAGGTGAATGGAAATGGTGCTGTGTGAGTTTTATGCAAATTGCAAGATGAGGTGATTAATTTATAATGAGTTTCAGTGCAATTGAAGGCAGCGGGAACCGATCAAGGGCAAGGACATTATGGAACGGTACAGGCTGCATAGGGGTGGCTCTGCTTGTTCTGCACTGTACCACAGCGCGACAGTATCTCATTACATCTAGACAAAACACCTCCCCCCCATTGATAATGAGCATTTTTCATGAGGAGGGACCCCTTTTTTTTGGTCTCTCGTCGTATTTTCTTGTTCCAGGCTGCGCATCATTCTTCATCGGGCTAAATCATGTATTGATCCTGCTCTGGATCTCATATCCATGCTCTATAATGCGTTGTGTACTGTGCATGCAACGTGCCAGAGCCTCACGGAGATGTTCTTGTTTACTACTGAATGCCACATTTGAAATGCAATGAATTACCGTCTGCATTTTAACAACACTTTACTGTTGGGCTAACTAAAATGTGCTTCATGCCGACATTGGTAATTTGTAAGGTAAACACTATATGAACATAAACTGATATTCTTTTGTTTAGTCTATAATGTAGCCAACACTTTTAATAGAAGTACAAAAACTGCTGAGTTTATGAATTTATTTTTACCAGAGGGGAAATAGGACTAAAATCCTGTTAAGTTGTAAGATGTCTGATTGTGGTCTACTGAGAAAGCTTGTGCCGATCCAACTGTCTGCCATTTTGGGTGATACTATTGGCTTTTTTCCTTCAATTTTGAACCTTTAGTTTGGTAGTATTTATCTAACATTTTAATATAACTGGGGTAAAATATATATGTTTGTATCTAAGAGTCCATGTAATATGTTTATTGGTTAATTCAAAAATAAAAACAATACGAATATTATACACTATGCTGACAAAACCAGTTACATTAACGGACCAGAAGCAATTAATTTATGCTTGTTTTTGAAGGTTAGTATTTATATCAACTTTATTTAAGTTGGCAGCTATTGGAACACGATAATATTTTTAATAATATTTTATTCTATGAAAATTCTATGAGATTTTGTTGTTGCTGCAGATCTTTGCATTAACAAACATTCAGGGTTCTTAGAGGTCTTACACAAACCATAATAATAACAACAACAATAATAATAATAACAATAATAATAATAATAAAAAGAAGACAAAAACTGGACAAACTTTGTCTCTACAAACACGTGCTGCTTCTATGCAGGTACATAATAAATGTTTGACATCTAAATTCTGAAGAATCCAGGTAAACTGTGAGTATGTCAAATATTACTGGATCATTATTTGGCAAAAAATGAGTCAACATTACCTTTTATAATTATTACACTGCTTTTCATAATATATTAAATGTTAACAGCCTAATTAAAAACTGCAAAACAACTATTAGTAAGTTATAAATGTAGACTTACTTTGAAGGTAAAGGGATTTCTGTGAGTCATGTAACACCTTTTAAGACAGGGTTATTTGAGGTCTAGTCTCTTTCAGTTCCTGCTGTTTCTTCTTAGTTCATGATATTAAATATTTACAAATTCTTCAACAGCACTGAAATGGTGGCATTTTGTTGTGCACTTTTAAACACAATAACTCAAACTGAACCAAAAGAAAATGTTTCAAGGCTAGCTTGCAAAAATTTTCCTTAAATACATAACATATATAAAGCAAATATTTAGCTGAATGATTTTTGTAATAAATATCAATCCTGTTACGGTAATATTTATTCCACCGTCAAGCCTAGAAACGTGAGCCGTGTATTTTACTGGCAGGGACAGGAAGAAGCTCAGGAGGCTTAGCAGAGAGACACAAAACAGCAGTGGCACCGTTCATTCCTCCAGGTGACAGGGCGCTGATGATTATAGCAA
This sequence comes from Cynodonichthys magdalenae, assembly GCA_031762555.1. Taxonomy (NCBI): domain Eukaryota; kingdom Metazoa; phylum Chordata; class Actinopteri; order Cyprinodontiformes; family Rivulidae; genus Cynodonichthys; species Cynodonichthys magdalenae. The sequence goes on along the minus strand of JARVJO010000061.1, from coordinate 13,492,405 downwards.
GGACAATGCCCTGCATGTGTCAAACAATTGGCAAATAATTTATGTCATCTTTTCCACTGTTATTTCCATGGAGGGCACTAACTGTGTTGCCAATATCCAACCTCCTAGAGAGAAGATGTAAAAAGAAAAAAAAAAAAAAAGGAAAGGCTACAAAAGACTGATGAAGGGAGAGAGAAGTGAAAAGGAGCAGGTTGGGGGAGGGTGAGAAGTGCCAGACTCAGCTTTTTTCCCCCTACGACTGAAGATGCACAGCCATCTGTGAGGAGACAAACACACGTATAGCCATCATTTGTCCAACATCTTACGTGATGTGAAGGCTTTTCACTCGCCACGCCAACCTGTGTGGCGGATGATGTATGTGTTTCTTCAGTCCCGTGATTACTAGCATGGAGCTGCAGAGCAATGCTCTTCACCTCATCAGTTCCACAGGCTGCGCTCCAAGGTGGGTGAGGGATTCTCTGCAAGATGGCTTCTGACACACAGCACAACCAAGGCGTACCAGCATGAATATTATACAGTGCATTTCACCACAGCCACCCACTGTGAATGGATCAATCGAGGTGGATCAGGTGAATTAGAATTTTAATAGAGTGCCTGGATGCAGTAATTAAAAAGAATGATTATATTTTCCCTAAATGTATGAAAAAGTGGATGGTGCATCAGGGTGGTGTTTGCTGCTTCTGTCCTATTTGTTTCTCATACATGTTATATGGAAGGCTAAAGCAAGCATGCTTTGTTTTCATGGTGTTTAATGTTCCCTTCATGCCAAGCATTGTTACAAAAAATAGTTTGCTATTTATCTACCATACAAAGCAGTTGACCTGTATGTACATAACATTTTTGCCTAGTTGTCTCCCCGCCATTAATCACTGCCAGGATTTAGGCGAGCATTATTAAGTTTCACTTAATTTGGAAAATTAAGCCCATTGCTCCTTTTGGTCTATAATTATCTTTCATGGCCGGTGGGTGATGCATAACAGGTTTATGTATGACTAACACAGCACAACCGCAAAAGGTAAATATAAAACAGAGACAACAACGTGGTGTCATCAGGCAAGCTGAGAGACAAGTAGGTGATAATTGTTGTGGGTGCCGTGGGAGCAATGGGCTCCTTGAGAAAAATGTAACAAACCAGTGAAACGATAAAATGGAATCTCAGTAAAAAACTTGGCTGCTATCACTGAAGTCTGATTATAAGTCATTTGCAATCTTAATGCCTCAACCACTTTAAACTTAATGTTAAGACATTAAAAATGTCTCTTTAACAAGTAAATATAAGTAAGAATACATTTTCAATACCATTATTTTAAACACTCAACAGTGGTTTATACACTTTATTAGATTTAATGGTTTTGAATTATATTATAATCATACTATTTATAATTGTATGGGTATGAATATGACTGCACTAGATTGAGTTGTATTTAGACTGTAATAAATTGGATTCAATGGGATGAGTTGGATGTATTTGGTCTCAATAGTACCCTGAAATGAGTTTTGATGTGACTTAAATAAGTTAAAACTGAATTAAATATCTATGTTGAATCATGTCTCATTTTCTGCAAAATGCAACTTTTTAGGAGATTTTACTCTTGAAAATGCTGGACTGCATTCATAATAGTTTTGGATGTTAATAATCATACAGTAGTATCTCATTAAATTATTTATTTTTCTAATCCTTTTAGCTTTACATCACAATTGTGATGGGTAATAACCTGGTGTTACAAAAATGTTTGAGTACCACTGTAGTATTGTATTCTGTGTGTGAGAACTGTGGCTTTGGTGTGTTTTAGTGTACTGTTGCTAATATATATCATCACATAAAAAAAACAAATAAACAAAAAACATACAGTAAACAAACATGTCCAAAAAAACAAACAATAAAACAAAAGTGTTTAAAATAAAGATAACTTGATTAAATTTAGATCCTGAATTCTAAACAACACATTGCATCAGTCCAATGTCACATTAGTGAAGCTGCTTCTGGCATAATGCAATTTGTATTATCAGCCCAACATTGATTTTCATTCTTTAATATTACAGCTGGTGTGTACAGCAACATTATTGCAGTCAGGCTTTCAAATGTGATGATTTTACAGCTCCGGGAGAAAAAAAAAAAAAACAGATAGTAAAATTATACCACTAATTTATAACTGTTAGTGCCTAAAAAAGGTGTTGATCTGTTATTGTATGTAAAATAGTATTTGAGAAACATTTATATGGAAGTCACAATTTCTATTCCAGAGTACAAGGGAAATGTTTTTAAAAAATCCTGTCTTATTAACATTTTAACAAATATAGTACAGCTTTAGCTTGTAATGATTTATGTGCCTTGTATCATATTTTCACCCCAAATATGCTCAGTAGGAAGCTCACAAACTTTATTTCTAAAGGAAAAGCAAATTAACAATAAACTTTAATGAAGAATTTTAATCAACTCCTATTGTCTTTTGTTAAATAACTCACTAACATGTCAAAATGTCCAAATATCACTTTAGCGTAGTAATATTAGGCACTTAAGTAGTTGTAACTTCAATGGAACAGGATCCTTGTTAAGTTCAACTGGACAGGAATAGCAGGAAACATGTCACTGCTGCAAAGTTCACTGCAAAATCCAGCCAAGTGAGCTTAGCCCCAATTACAGCTCCATGGGTAGTCTGTCAACAAAAATACAGCCATTGTGCCATGGTTTCATCCAAAAAGACACCAATGTTTTTGTAGAGTGACCTGGGCAACTATGCTATGTCAACTGGTGTCAGGCTACAAGTGCAATCTTCCCACTTGCCCACAGGCTAAATCCCAAATGTGGTCCCTTGTGTCCTAAACAAGGCTAGCAAAGATAAGGTTCCAAGTGTCCTCCTTGACAAATATCTCTGGTTAAAAAGGGCACAAAGGAAGAAATGGCCAGACAGGAAACTGATTGGTTCAACTCCTGTTCAATGTGTCAGAGGATCATAATTAAAACAGATTGTTTATGAGCAATTAAATATGCAATATATATATATATATATATATTTTTGAAGATATATCAGTTTAATCAAAACTCAAATAATCTCAAAACCTTCACTGTTTGTCCTTAAACCATGTGAAAAATTTGGTCTTTTGCTACAGGACAGAGGTCAAGGCCTCTTCTCTAATGGGACTTCTCACCACAGAGTTGGCTTTGTTCCTCATCAAAGAAAAGGAAGTCTTCTTCTGCTGTGACAGCACTCTGACCCTCAAAGGGCTGCAGATGTTGCACCAAGTTGCAGAATCCAGTTAAAAAGAGAAGAACAAGTGAGTACCCTAACCTTTTACTCCATGCACGACTTTTCAGAGCCTGTGGTGATTTGTCAAGGTCCTTGGCTCACAGTCATTGTTTCACTCAAATTTTCAAATCAACTTGATGTTCAGGTGGCTCTAATTAGTTGATTGCACATCCTTATTAATTTTGTGTGTGTGTGTTTTCAGAAACAAACCAGGCCATCCAGTTCAGTGGCTTTCAAAATGGGACGCAGAAAAACTTATTAGGCTTCCCTTCGCTTCCCTCAGCTGTGGTTGAGCTACAGCAGGTTAAGTGTCACTCAGAAATTAGCGTTCTCCTGGTAGAACAGTGGACGCCACATCAGCCGCTACCATTTTTGTAACTACATTAAACAAACCCTCTGAAGGCCTCAATGATGCATGCAATCTTAATTTTTATTACAGCAATTTATTATACGCTCCCCAAGCTTATGACAGGCCCGACTGTCATTAACAGATTAATTATAATTTCCCCCTGTGCTCAGAGTTAAAGAGAAACGTGAACGCATACAAGCGGCCCCTTAAAAACAATGTGAGCTGCGTAACTGTGTTTCATCAATCCAGTGCCTTTACCCTTCACCCTTTGTGAAAGTAAATGAAATGAAGGATCCAGGGGTCTGCACTTGTGGTCCTCCCTGCAGCCTCCGTGAGTAACAAAAGCACTCAGACACAAAGTGGTGCATCAGAGGGAGACTCTCCTCCTAGTTCACCCTGTGCCAAGAAACTCAAAGAAGACATGATCGTTTCCTTTCAATTTCGCCTCCTTTGGGGCACTCTGTGTAAACATGACAGTATCACAAAGTGAAGGTGCTATGTATGGTATTAGTCTGAACATGTAATTCCTCAGATGCCAGAATCACACAGAAATGACACCCTTGCATGTGTCACACATACATGTTACACAAACCAGGAGTACACACACCTATTGCAACACTTTTGCATCACTTCTGTGCAACTAATTTTTGACATTTTCACCTGTTGCTCAATAACAGAGGTGTGATAGTTCTGTATGACAGTCTGGACTAGATAAATACAGTGCCTTTCCCCACATCATCACTTTGTCTGCAGATGTCAAGCAATACGGACCTCAGAAGAAGTAAAGAAACTGCTGGATGCGACCAGGCTGACCTGCTGAAGGCTGTAGCACATCCTCTTGCTTCTGCTGTGGTCAAGAATGCCTGTGTCACATAAGAGCATCACTTGGTGTCCTTAATGTCATTCTCATTATTGTCTCTCAGTCACAGTTTAGGTTTTTTTTTTGTTTTTTTTACTTTTTGACTCATCAAAACTAAATTGAGAACAGCTTAAATGTGTTTTTTTTTCTAACTTTCTTTCAACAATAACTTTCTTCTTGAATGGCACGCTTCCATAAAGACTACATGTGTGCTGTCCTGTTGACAGATTGTACCTCTGGTGTGGATCTCTGGAGATCCTCCAGAGGTACCGTGGATTTCTTTGTTTGCTGTTTTTCAGATTAAAACTCTTCTTGCCTGGCCTGTCAGTTTAGGCGGTTGACCATATCTTGGTAAGTTTACAATTGTGACATTATTTTTTCTATTTTCAGATGATGGATTGAACAGTGCTTCATAAGTTGGTTTAAGCTTGGAATACTGTTTTATAACCTAAACTTGCTTTGAATGTATTAACAGTGTTATCTCTGGCCTGTCTGCATTGTTTCTTGGTTTTCAATATGCAGCTTGTTCACTAACATTCTGCAACAAACCTCTGGTACAGTTGCAAATAAATGACACTCCAGTGGACTCTTTTTATTACATAACTTCTGAAACCAATTGGTTGCAATGCATTTTAGTTACAGAACTGAAAACCAAATCACACAATACTTTAGACAATTCCATTTGAAAAAATAAAATAAAATCATTAGAAAAACTTGTTTTTATTTCAAGATACAATATGATTACAAAATTATATAGATAAAACTACTGGCTTATCTAAATCTACAAAGTTTATTATGTTCATACAGTAACAAAAATTGTCATATGTATTTTAAAAGACTATTTTTAGGGCATGCCTGTTGTATTACGGAAACTACTTTATACTATTACACGGTTGTTTGTTACAGCATCCTTCCATGAACAATGTATAAAGGAAGCTAAGAGTAATGATACAAAGTACAATGTTTCATTTATGAGTGAGACAACAGTAAAAAGAGCTGCATTTCATTAATTTTTAATTAAGACAAATGATCTGTGAGAGCATACCGTCTCTTAGGTGGCTCTCATCATGTGACAAGCAGCTGGCTGCAACTGCTGAGGACAAAAGAGTAAGCAAAGAGAAAAAAGAGCACTAATGAACAACAATAAACTTAGTTTTTCAATAAGTTACATGCTTGGAGACTCAAACTAAAGCAGCAGAAGCAAAAGGTGGCTGAGACAGAACCTCTTGACTCAGGTTATTTATGAAGGCATCATGAGGTGAGAAAAGGTTATCATCATGTCATTAATGAGAACCTATATTTTGCTTTTTGCCTGTTCTCTAATACAGCTTAAGCATGTGAAGTCATAACATTTCAAGCTGTGGTTACACCCGCTGAGAGGCAAAGCATCTTGACAATCATGGACCTGACCTGAAATGTAAAAAAATAATCGAAAGATCTACATTGGTTAAGAGCTAACTTCCAAAACGTAAACTGGTAAAAAATTGTATGACTGCAATTGACAAAAATAACTGTAATCCAGGAACAAAAAATGTGAACGTACAGTAAACACTTTAATTCTTTAATTGTTGTGTTAGTTTTCAGGGTTAAATGTACTTTTTTAATAGAGTTAAAGCAAACTAGGAACTCAATTTGCTATTTGCTGAGTCCTATTTTTTATCCATGTAACGCACGTTTTGTAACATTTAAAAAAATAAAACCTTAAAGACTCCAATTGGTCAGCAATGTGACCTAAGATGTGGCCTCACTTGACCTGTAACATTTATGCTGTCAGGGTTTAGGGTTTTTTCTTGCTTTAAGAGTACAGTCTTGACCTGAACTTTTAGTGTGTGTGTGCGTGTGTTTTATATTGGTATGAGTAGATTTAGTTCATATTCAGTGATGTTGTTGTTATCTGTAGATGTTTGATACTTCAGTTCAATCCCACCCTAACCAGGGGAGGGTTGGGGGAACTATAAAAATAAAGAGTTTTGACAGCATCGTGTTGACTGCTTTCAGTCACCAGCAAATTATTTAACATTCTCTCCATAGGTCACACAGAAATATCCACACTTTAGTCCAACATAAGTCACATTGGTAAATGTTTCTTTTCTCCCCTTCTTTCTTTTGTATTAATGACTGAACGTGTTTTCCACATCACTCAGGTGAGGGACCCCCGGACCACTTAGTGCAGTTTCTGAGGGGATGCAGGGTATTCTTGAGGAGAACAGTGCTGTGATCTTCAGAGGTGGGGACTTGAGTCACATGACCCAGACTCGAGTCAGATTCAAGTTATTAATATTGTGACTTTAGACTTGACTTGCAAAAAATGTTCAGAGACTTGTGACTGGACTTTTAAACCAATGACTCAGGACTTGAATTAGACTTTATTATTTTATTTACTGTTATTTAACCAGGCAAGTCCCACTGAGATCTCAGATCTCTTTTTCAAGGGAGGCCTGGGCCTGAAAGGCAACCTACATGTTTTTTAGTATTAGACTTAAAAATTTTGATAGCTTGATTTTATATTTAATTCTGAGTGTAGGAGTAAGTTTAAGAAATATTCAGCACTTAAGTCTAAAATTCCATTAGAAGTTTGATAAATAAGAGCCCAAGTTTTCCTCAGTTCTTTCAGATCATCATGTTTATCTTCACATAATTTTATGTTGACTTTTGATTCCTGCTTGTTTGGTTATGAACTAGTGTTGAATCTGTCTCCTGTGTGTCTGTATTTAGGTTTTGTTTCAATATGAGAACTGTGACGAATCAATAAATCAAAAACGTCATACAAAAATTACTTCACTTTTTAAGTTAGTTGTCCTCAAAACAATTTTCTAGTTATAAAATCCCTCTCTATATAATGAACATATCTTGACTGAACTGGTTGGTTTGACCTGATTTTAGATGAAGTTTGATTACAAACTGTTGACATTGTTGATGTAACAGTAACTGCATTTAAAATTCTGTCTAACATTCTCAGAATTCTTTTTTTTCCTGAAATTTTTCACGTATCAAAAAGTCAAAGACACTAATTTAACAACCTTTCCATAGAGTTCAGGAAGTTTTGAATACAGGGAGCGTAAAAGACTATTATGCGTTCCTGCTGTGTGCACATACTAACTCTGAGAAAACAGTGTGAACCACATTAGCAGAAAGTCACATTCATTGAACTCTTGACTAAAAATGTCTAATGTCAGCACTTCCCAGGAGGAAAATTATGCCATTTATTTTCCTGTCAGTCAGACCTGACTGGAGTGCTGTCAGTCACCAAAGAGCCATGAACACACTGCTCTGCTACATGTCATTAGGAACGACAACAACCCATTTTCAAGAGGTACTGCACCCAGCTTGTCAGCAACACATTTTTCTTGAGACTGCTTTGCTCGGAGCCTTTTGGACAAAATCCAAGCCCTCAGTATGAGCCCTTAGCGCAAGCAGAGCTAGGCTCTAAAACCATGTGAGATCCTGTGTAAGTTGCTGCAGCTGAAACAATAAGTAGAGCAATAAATACAATAAACTGTACACAGTGTAGTGTAAAATCCTTCTAGAAAATATAAACATCTCTTCATCACTGAAAGAAAATGCTCTTTATCATAAAATAATTTTCATATGTGAAAGATGTAATGTATGCAAGCCTTGTGCAATACTGAGGAAGATTGATGGACTTGTAAAGCCCTGCGCAGTCTGTGCTGCCCGGTTATACCGAGGCGAGCTTTCCCCTCGGCAAGTGAGATTATTGGTCGAAGTTCAGCTATAACTTCATTTTCTATGTGGATGAAATACACCTTAAGGGCAGAGGCAGTGGGTGGAGGAGAGGAAGGGCTTTATCATGAGCTTTGTTTCCTCCTCACACGGATGCTCTCTGTGATTCAGAGGCAGAGGCAAAAACAAAATCCACTACAGCTACGGAGCCTGACTCCTGACAGAAATTAAATTGTCTCCAAAGACTTTTCATATAGACCCACAGACCCTAAGTCTGTGTCAACACTGCCAGAGCCTCAATTTCATTACCAGGAAGCTTGCTGCTGCCACCGGTATTTACACTAACAAATAACCACATAAATCCATTTGAATAACTGTAATGCAGAATTGACGGCACACAATCTCATAAATCCCCACTTTAAAAGATCCTAACTATTGCTTTAAGTTGGACTGAGATCAAATGGTCAATAGTCTTTTATGTAAGAAAACAGGAAATTCCTTTTGGTGCTCATTTGGAAGTATAAAATATGGATGCATCATGTGGATGAGAAAAGAAAGAAACAATTTTATCACCACACCACTAAAAAACAGAAGCTGCTTTGCTTTGAGGCTACACTTTCTGCATGTCTGTAAAGGCATCAAACTGCTGAACAATAGAACCAACAGGAAGTGCCTTACGTGTTTCGGCAAGATAATCCCAATTATTTAATATGCATTAAAAGTGTCTGAACATGGTCAGACTGCTGTCTTAAACTCACAAAACAAAATGTTAGAATATTGACTAAAAAACAACAAAAAAACAAAATAAACAACACTGCCACAGCTTGAAATGTTTGAAACTAGCTTTATCATTTAAAATATCAAAGATTTTTGTTCAGTTTTGGAGACAAAAACTGTTTAGATTGCATTTTACATGTTGAGCAGTTAAAATAGTGTATTTTGTTCAATATTATTCACATTTCAAAATATAATGTGTAAGCTAAAATGTAGAACAGTGTATCTTCCTATGAAGTTCTTGTCAAAACCTGAGGGGATTTTCTTTGTTTTTCTTTATAGTCTTTTGTGTTTTATGATTAGGTTTATTTTATTTAGTGAATCTTGTGTTTAATTTATTACCTGTTTCTCTGTCACCATTCATTTCTCCTCAGCCAGTTGTCTGCCCCACCCACTTACCTGTACCCTGATCACTTAATCACTCAGTTGTTTCCACTTCTTCAGCAGAGCTGTGCTGGTTCTCATGCCACTGTCTGAGTTTCCTGGTTCCACTTTGTGAGTCCTCTAGTTTGTGTTTTTAGTTTTACTTTTTGCTGCTGTGACATCATTTTTCTTTTGGATTTGTTTTATAATAAATACCTTGAGCACCTTGTGTCAGTCTGCATTCTTTGGTCTGAAAATCTACAAACTCTGGTAGTAATTCCTTCCTCTTTAATGTGCTTCTCAATGTAATGACTTTTGATACAGAACCTTTCATTCAAATAAACAGATTTAATCATTTTGAAAACATTTAGAGCAGGTTAAAACCACCCAAGCACTTGTCTCATAAATATAAGTTTACCTTCACAGAAACAAGGCGAACTGAAGTGACAGAGCTTGAATTACTGAGCATCACAATGATGTTAAAATCTTCCAAACTCATTGTGACTACAAAGCCTTAAATAACTTAAGAGAAATCATAGGTCTTCTGATCAGAAAGTTAACCCTTAAAGCAAAGTTTCTTTAGAAATACTAGCATAAAGAGTTTTTAAAAATCTAATTTTCTTTGAATTTTCATAAACAGCAGAACTTTTAAGCAGTAAAAGTAATATCCTTTGCTTTAAACTTAAATAAGCCTAAAAGCTCAACACCAGTTTTTACAGTATTTTTTAGCTGTTTATATCTCAGAAGTAACTCCTCTCTCTGTATCTACAGTATATCATTTTAAATGTGCCTGTACAGACAGTTCAGTGAAATCCAGATTCAACACGACACAATGCTCACAAAATTCCCAGCTCACTCTTATTCTCTTCTTGATTGAATCTTCAGAGACAGAAACAGTGTTCAAACGAATATCAGATTGACAGATTGATACATGAGGATGCCGGCTGCGTTGATAGCAGCAATCTGTATGAAACACAGGCCAGAGCAGTGAAGAGAAATGACTTATTTTTTTTGATGCATGGAGCCTGCTGGTGAGCCTATAGTTCACAGAAAGTTCAGTTGAGCAGCAGGCTCTGTCATGGTCTTCTTGAATGGATTCACTCTCCACTATCTCTCTGGCAGGCCAGGCTGTAATGGATGAGGTGCAAGGCTCAAACAAAAAGCACATCTGCATCCTCACGATAAAGTGTTTCACAAAAGAGATGCAAGTTCTCTTTGAACAGAAACCCACCTATAGAGTTTCACCACACATGGTCCTCATAATGAGTTGAGAGAAACAAGTTACCAAAATGTTGCCCCAGAGTTGGAAGTATTTTTATTAAGCCTAAAACGATGAATGAAAGGTCTCAGTTTGTTGGAGAAATACTCATTTTCCCAACCACTATCTCAATATACACCATAGTCGTAATATTTCACCTCATATTTGTAACAATGTTGCACCCATCAGTATAAAATGTTCTGAGGTCTGTCTGCCGTTGGTCTAATATTGAGCGCATGCTCAAGGTAGGCAGTATATTGTAATTGACTTGCTGGCCTTGAGGCAACTGGAGAGGTCAGGCATCTCAGTGGTCACACCTCAGTGCCTCACAGTTGGCAGGGCCGAGCTTGCAACAAATCACCTTCCACTGACAGCCATGCTCCCCTCTCTGCTGAACACTTCTTGTGGAACTGCAGCAACAGCAACAAACTGCTCGGAAAGCCGGGGGCAGCACATTTACATAATATTCCACATCAACTCAGACCAGATAGATTCAATCAAAAAGCACACAGTTGAGTCACCTATTGTATACCATAAAAATTGACTAGAAAACCTTTGCTTCTGCTGTTGGGAATGAGTGAAACGTGTTTCTGGGTACTTCTGAGTGTGAAAACAGACAAGAATCTACTCTAACTGTTGGACTAATTGGACAGAAATTTGCATTTACAGTACATGTACACTTCAGAAGCAGTCATCTTAAGGTATGGTGCACATATTGTATAATGCTGCTGATTCTATATGAGCAAACTAAATTTAACTTTGAGTTCTCACTAGCAACCCTGGAAACATGAAATAGAAAGCTACATCACTCAAATAAACTTGTGTGCAATACACAACAGTTAACTATAGTGGCAATTAACCAGCTGAGGCACTTAAATTCAGCTTAAAAACAGGCATTTACAATACAGCTAAGTGGCAGTCTGAGTGGGTGGACAATCAAACAAAGGTTATGTAATTATGGAACGAAACACATGGAAATGTAATCAAATCTAACCTTAATGTACCTTAAGACCCCTGTTATCTAAATGTAAACATTACTCATAAAAGGGAAAAACTCAAGCTAGAGTTCTGGTTCAGCTGACCATGATAATAAAGCAACCGATTTCTAACAACTGGCCAATACAAAATGAATAAGGTGGCAAGCAACAATACTTTGCTATTAATAATGTAGTTATCTGACTATTTAACAATTTTAGAGTTTTATATCTGAAATACCACATGCTGACACCTAAAAAGCATAGAACTCTTCCATCAGTGTTGCCTTCAAAGTTTTGTCAATATTTTCTTGGAGGACTGTCAAACCTACATCAGTGTCCTTAACGAACCCAAAACAACCAGAATTAAACCCATTGTGTTCAAAAACCCAGTTTTGACAAGCTGATCATCATGTCCAACAGTTTCCTTCCCAAACAGATCTTCTGTTCCAAACTACAGCAAGGCAAAGGAACAACAGAAATAAATGCTTTGAAGACACCTTAAAGCAGAACCTCAAGTTATGCAGCATCAACTAGAACAATTAGGAAGAGCATGTCATGGATCGACCAAACTGGACGGCATTCATTTATCAGGGAATCGACCACTTAGATAAACCAAAAATCAAACCATGACTTCAAAACCAAGAATGTACTTAACTTTGATTTTTGTGTACTGTTGCAACTGTATTATACAATGTTACATTCAACTTGAAGACTAAAACCGATGCAGATAGTTATCTGTGCATGAATTAATTTCTTATGCAGTCTTTAATTAAATTTAAATCCAAATAGTTGTTGAAGGAAATGTTTATTATATTTTACCAAATCAGCAATGCTCAAGAAATCTGACTTGAGAATGTGGCAAGATTACAATTGCTTGCTACCCAGGGACATGTGTATTCAGACTATTCCTGATGGTCAAAGTGCATCCCAAAATGGTCTAGTTTGATTTTATTCCATCTATCATTATTCTTTTTGGCAAACACAATGCCATTGGTTCCCAGAAGAATTATAGGGCTGCACGGCAGAAGACAAACAATTTACTGGCACTTTGCCTCACTGAACAGCACTGTCAGCCTGCCAGGAACCATCCATTTTAAACAATACATGCTTTAGTCACTGAGCAACACATTTCTTCAACACAATAACTCTCACTATGCATGGAACAATTTAAAATGTGCCAGACTACTTAAAATAATAGACGTTTTCTAAGCGCTTGAATCACACAGATGTCTAATTTTATTTTGTGCTTGATGAGTAAAGCTGAACAAATATAATACAGATCAAATAGGAAGATATTTTGTGTTGGAAAAATATTTTCTTCCACACCTTTGCTCTAAACTACTTCACCTCTAAATAGCAGGGAAAAAAATATTCTTTTTGGCAGGCTTTTCTGCATTAACTCCCTCTCCAACCAGAGTGTAAATTAGGCGGGGAGCTTGTGCGTTGTGCCGATGCAAGAATGTGGGCCTGAGGCGGAGCAGCGGGATGCTCCAGGGGACCCGGAGGCCACATTATGCTGCAGCAGAGCCAGAAAGCTCAGTGTCTGACAGCCCTGCACCCTCAGTGGACACTCCAGGACCACTGCCACCGTATTCTCGGGACATTTACATTATTCAAAGATAAATGCATTGTCAATTTTGTGTCTCCCACAGTAGATATGTGTGCCGCTTCACTCCTCCTGCAGCCAAAGGTGGGCTCACCTTAACCCGCTGGAAGACACGCTACAAATGAAATCAAATGTCTTTCTGGATGGTGCAGAATTACTTAACCCTGCAGGCTGCCATAGGGCTCTGTGTTCAGGATTGTAATGCAGAGGCCTGGAAAGGAGAACAAAAGAAAAAGGAAATTGTTTTTTTGAAGAGGTGCAGTGAAAATGTCTTTCTAAGAAAGTCTTATAATCTTACATTTAAATAGTAAGCGTTGTTAGAGTTTTAGTAACAGCTTTTTATTGTGATTTATTGATTGAGATTTTATTGTGACCTTGGGGCTTTGCTTAGCCTACTATTTGCAATTTTAGCTTGTTTCCATGGATGTGCTTTTATTTTCAGTCAATACTGAAGCACAGTTTTGTGTCTCTGGATTCAGATTTGTATTTGTTCTCAAAATGAAAAGACCGAGAATCGGTAATACTGTTGATCATCTGGAAACCTTGAGTATTTGCTTTGTCCCAAATCACCTAACATAATTAACATTTCACTAATTTAAACCACCTATTGTGGCACTAAAGTAAAAATCAGAGGATCAATTTTTAGGGATTGATTCTCTCAGTTTTAACTGAGTCTCAAAGACATTGATTTGTGCAGTAGATGAGTTATTTAAATTAAAACTCAAAACTTTAAAATGGATCATTAAGGACAGTCACTTTGTCTTATTTGGGGTACATGAATATATAAATTTAAATTAAACAGATTTTAACATAAAAATGGCTGAAGCAACTGCATGTCCAATCAGGTGAATCCAAAATTATTCCATGTGGTTAAAATATTTATGTCCAGCTTTAACCTACAAAATGTTCACTTTATGAGAAACCTAAAGAAAACTGCCTAAATTTGGTTTTACTCACATTTAGCACCAACTTTAAGCTACACGGTGTTCCCTGCTGCTGATTAAAAACCATTTGAAGCTTTTCAACATCTTGGTTTAAGGTAAAGCCACATAAATAAAACATGCTTTAATCTGCATAAAGATGCAATTCAGCTACAGACTGATTTGTACCAACTTTATTAATAACAAATAAAAAGTAAAACAGGGCCTAAAACCGAGCCTTGGGGAACTCCTTTTATACTCTTCAGAAAATTAGACAAAACAATGTTATCTCTGAAAGGTAGCTTCCAAACCACACTTACTTTTATTACCTAAAGACCCCATTTAACTAGGTAATGATTATCTTTTAGAGTTTGGCCTTCTGTAGCTGTCACCGATGAGTAAGTTCCTCACACTCAGTGAAAGTAAAACTTCCAGCAAAGCAGGAGCCAAAGTTACAGACAATCTGTGCTACAAATGCTGAAACTTTCTTGAATGAAGCGTTAACTTTAATCCAGAAACTTATGAATATGGTTATTCATTCACCAATCCATCTCTTATATCTAAAAGTCACAGACTATTTTACTGAAATAATGTGTCTGGGATTACAAATGAATACCACACAGGATCATTCTTTATCCAGCAGACAGATTAAATTCCAAACCCTGTTACAGTAATAGGCACACTTGTAGCTCGCCATGAATTAGAGCTCTAATTATATTAGGTACTATTTTAAACAAAATAACACATTTCTTATGATCCATAGGTGTAATTTATAGCAAAGCCAGGTTCATTTTCTTGGGCAATCAATTTCGTAGTGTAGCAGAAGACTAATATAATTATGTAAAGCGCTGAGAGCTTAGTATCGCAGTCACCACAGCGGGTTTTTTTCAAGATAAATGAAGATGCAATTTATTCACTCATAATTTCATACAGAAAATGCCATAAAGCAGATCCATATGAGCATCAAAAAAGAGCTGGAGCTCCTAACACTTTCTGAAATGGACTACCAGGGTGTTGCAGTCAGGCCTAGGGGTAATGTATGAATTACCTCAGGTTTCCTCACATCACTGAGTTATCTTTCAAACAAGGAAGGAGGAGAAAAGCCTTTTGGCCAAGCCCTCTAAATCATCCCCACTGGAGTGAGTCATTCATTACACTTACAATTATATCAATATCACTAACACAGAAGAGCTGCGATAAATCCTCACACACTAGTTTCTATGACAGAGTGTGTGATCCATGTAAGGAGATTCCTCAGCTACTGTTATTCCTAACACAGTGCTGGTGGGTTTCCTGTACAGTTAACATGTTTAATGATTCAGCATAAAAATACAAGCTGAATAGGTCTCAGATGATTTCCTTTTTCTTCATTTGCTGTTAAAATCACTTACCTTAAAAGTGATCTTGTGTTGCTGGGGAATATTTTAGGCAGCTTCAAAAGTATGTACATCTGGAGAAAACATGTTTTATTATACAGTATCTGTTTTAAATTGGAGGCTATTTCGAGTTAGAGCACACTTTATTCACTTTAAAAACACACAGCTGTGCTTGAAGATTTTTTTTAACTGTCTATAATTAATTTATATTTGGGTTAACTTTTCTTTTAAGTAATTCAACCTCTTAATCACAAAAGGTGAATGATTATTATTACTGTCTCTTTGTCTTAGTTCATATCATTGATGTATACATAAACATTGGTGAACAAAGTACGCAGTTTCCTTACTTGAATCAAAGTACTAATCCTACTAGTCAAATATTACTCTAATACAATTAAAAGTAGCTCTGTCAAATTATTACTTAAGTTAAAGTATTGGAGTATGTGCTTTAAAAATATTTAAGCACTGAAAGTACTTATTAAAAAAATGTATTAATGCATTTATTTCACTCGAGTGTAGTCAAGTATAACTGGGAAAATGTTCTGCTACATTGGACAAATCAGTAACTTCAAGTATAAAATAATAATGCACTAGTCTTAGTCATTCACTTCTCAGTCACACTTGGTGGTGGATGCCATTCTGCACCCACAGTCCCTGCAGACCACCATGGGGAAGTTGGGTTAAGTGTCTTGCCCATGAAACACAAAACAGTATGCATTCTGGCAGGGATTTGAACTGACAATGCCCTGGTTGCAGCTCAAACGCTTACTCCCTGTGCCACTGACATCTAAATCTGCCTAATCATACCCCTTTTACAAGAACTGTCAAACTCATTTAGTCTAGTCACCACTTCAAGGACAAGGCTTGGAAGAGTCTAGTATTAAGGAACTCTAAATCTAATTTTTGGAGGAAGCATTTCACGCTGAGATTTTTAGTTATTTGTAATATTTGTACCAGTACACTGAACTGAAAATACTATTTGTTACAATAAACTAGGAACACTTTGTACAAAACAATTTAACAAAGTTTATTTTGAAGAAATCCATTAATAGAACCAAGGGGCTGTAGATTAATTCATATTAAAATCAGGAGATCTAATCAGGATCTAAACAAAGACCTGCAATAGTGCTGAAACAGGACAACAATTCTTCTTCTTGTTCTCCTTGCAACCAATTTAAAGCTGCTTATCACCACCTACTGTATGGGTGTAGTGTGTAATTTTCTAGTGTGTCGTTGGAACAAAAAAGCAAACTACATAAACACGGCCAAAAAAAATTTAACTACAGAGAGATGTAGAGGAGTAAAAAGCATGAATTTATAGTTAAAATGTTATGAAGTATAAAATAAAAAATAAATGGTATATAGTATAGATTATTCTTAAAAATTACAGTACTCAGGTCAATTTCCTTTGTTACTTCCCACCTCTGAACATAAATGACCCAGAGTAAAATAATCTGAAAAGATGTTTAATAAATATACCTACAGAAATATTGCACAAATTATCAAATGGACTACAATAATGGATCAAAAGAACATTACAAGAACATAAATTGCACAAAATGAAAACAACTCAAAATGAATACATTACAAAACAAAAAAAAGAAACTACATCTAGGTCTACTCACAGCTAGGTGCAAATGATTCTACTAAAATGTGACACAAAATTAACAACTTGAATGCAGACGACTAAAAAAATGCAAAAACGACGTAAAATTTTTGATTTGGGATTTTGTAGAAAGGTTATGAACAAATATTATCTCACCTGCTGAATGACCTCATTTTGGAAAATAGTTTATTTCTGACCAGATTGATGAGCTAAATGTTAGGAAAATAAAAAATCCAAAGTGGATTGCTGCTGCCTTAAAATAAATCAAAATATTTCTATGCAGTTGATGCAAAAGTGATTTAAAAAGGAAAATAATTGTTTTATTTTGCTGTCAGTTTGTCATTTGACAAAAATATTTTTATATTCCTGCAAGCAGCATCCCAAACTGGACTCAGTGTGTTACTGTTAGCTGTTCACTGCTAGCTGCTATTTGTGTTTATGACTTAATTGCTATGTATTTTCTAAAATTCTGTTTTGGTTTAGTCATTAATGTATATATTTAATCAATATTTTGCTCTGTCTTGGCAAACTGATGTTGTTCAAAATACTATCTACAGCAGGTAAGATATTTATTGTTCATAAACTTTCCACATAATTCACTTCAAAAGATCTGAACTGTCTTTTTAAACAAAGTTGTTCAGTGTTTCTGCAAGTGTAAGCTTGAAAAAAATGTGCACAAAGTAAGTCATCAGTCTCCAAAAATATTAAATAAAATAAAAATGAGACCAGAAAAAAAAAACAACCAAACATTAATCATAAACAAAACTAAAATATGACATTGAAACAAATCCCACAACCACAAAGAAATGCAAAATATACAAAACCTGGAGACAAACGTCACAGACTGTGGTTTCTGGTTCCCTTTTTTTCAGTTTTAGTGTTTCAGTCCTTTTGTTCTAATCTGTCCATTTGCTTCATTCTGTGCTGATTGACAGACAGCTGTGGCCCTCCACCCTTCCCACCACCCATCCACCCTTGTAACCAAATGCTGAGACATAAACATGATGTGATGCATCCTGCAGCAGTTGTTAAGGGAGGAGCTCAGTGCCTCTGAGTTCCCAAACAGCACAGATGCCCTCCTCAGTGACAAAGTGTCTGTCTTTTCTGTCCACCCCCACCCCACTCCCGCGCACCCTCATCCCCCCCACACACAGTGTGTAGTAAATGCTTAATGACAACAAAGGCCGAGGAGTGAAGGCCTTGTGACAGTTGTATTCTATGTCACCAGTTACAACGGGATCAGTTTCTTATGCAATCTGAAGTTGAATAAATCACTGAAAAATATATATGCAGAAAATCTGCAAAATTAAAGATCCTGAGAAAGCATGTTGCATTTTAAATATATATTTTTTTACTTGTTTTAACCTCGTTTAAGAGTAAAATAAACTTTTTATTTGGAACAATTAAAAGCATATGTGACAAAATGCACAGTATATTACAAGTTTAATGACATCTTGATTGAAACATCATCGACATTATTTTTTCCAAAGCAATATAAGCTTAAATCAACTTTAAAACAGATTAACATTACAATTCTTTTGTTCAAAAAAACATATTTAAGTCAACTTTAGTAACAAAACAGCAGCTGAATACTTCAACAAACAGAAAGAAATGCCTCATTTATTTTAGCTCCATGGAAAATATAAATTAATTAACAACAAAATTACTAAAATGAGAACTTTGTTGTTGTAGTTCATTAAAGTATTAATGACTGCATATATACCAGGCTTGTGTTTAATTAATAATAAAATAAGTTGTGAAAAGCAAAACCCTTTTTTAACAAGTTCCTCATTTGCTCTTCTGCTCAAAAACATACTGAAGCACTTGTTTGGTTTCAGTTTGTTGGGATTTCAGTCTTGGTCCGAAGCTCCTCAGTCGTCAATGAGATGTAAAGAAACAAAAACAGAGCAAGACGAGTTTAACAAGGAACAAACAAATATATTATTTTATTCTGCAGCGTTTTTTAAACCTTCTAACACGCAATTTCAAATATTAATAATATTAATAATAATTTGATTGGTGCTTACTTGTTCTGGCGACATGTTCTTCAAACACCGATGACTCCTTGAAAGTCTTGTGATGATGATGATGGTGCGCCGTGGACGTTTAATTCCTCAAAGCAGTTTCTCTTTCCGTTTTAACCCTTTCTTGTCCACCATCCTTTCCACAAACATGTCCTGTAAAATCAAACATTTCTTGTTGCCGGACAGAATATCCTGAGGAGAGAAGTTTAAAGGCTTTTGTTCCCATTAATAGTTGCTCTTCAGTTCTTCCACATATGTAAATATTAGCCTACACTGAGGAGGCGTGGCCTCAATGGCTTATGTCCAATCAGAGACCTGAGCTTGACTGCCTGCTTTAAAATAACCTTTTCTGTGTTTATTTAAAAAAAATACTTTAAAATTTGAAAAAAAAAATTATGTATAATAAAAAAAGAAAACAGACATTTATTTGATGCATGAACAAATATTTTGCAGCAATTTAGAAAATTAAAGGGCATCTATTCTTTAGTTTGTGGAGCCTGCGCTCCTGTGCTTTAAAGTTGTTTTGTTTTTTTGTACAACAGCTTTAAGCAAAGGAAGTATGGTGTTGCTATTTCCAAATGAGGTGAAACCTCTTTTTTTCGTTGATCCTTGTCTCTGCAGAATCAGGAGCAGAATAATAGTAATAATGAAAAAGATAACATCATAGAATCCGTTTGCTCCATTAGGCATTCTGACATGTACTATTTTCTCCTTAAATGGTTCATTTATCAGTTTGTAAGCTACCTTTTAAAATCATATTTCAAAATATTTCCTTCTGATTATTGTGTTTACCAATTTTAGTTAAATATATTTGCACATTTTTTTTTCAAAAGCAATTTAAAACATAATAATTGTAATTACTTTAAATGTCATTTTGACACAAGTGTTCAGTAAATGACTTGTTCAGTGCCTGAATAGAATATGGGAAGAAAACAGAAGCACAGCAGGGTTAAAATGGCCGCCATGAATACTGAGATGATTTGCTGCTCTTTTTTTCACAGCAGCTCAGACAATCCAAGCTGATTTTTATTTTGAAATATTAGATGAACGCTTTTGTTTGATGGGTTCTAACTGCGTGTTCGGTTCACTGCTTTGTGTGAGTGAAAGTTTGTTTTTAAATGGGATCAACCTGCAGATTTAAAGCCTCTGATCATTTCTCTGACAAGAGTTTCATTTGCCTTCCTGCGCTCTGAAATCCCCCAAAATCTATCATATTAGGAAATGTGAAAATGTTATCCTTTTTTTTTTCTCCCCCACCATTCAAGATTGGCCTGGGCTCGCGGTTAGAAATGTGTTTCTTGGATTTGGAATGCAAATGCTTTGTTCAGGAGGAGGAGGGAATCAGCGAGGAGCCTGAAAGCGACGAGTTTTTGATTAATGAGCTTTGAAATGGCTCTCCAGGAGCAATAAAGGATGAACTGCTCTTTCTCTCTCCCCCTCTTTTCTTTTCTTTCTCGCTCTTGCGTCGCCTCTGATGTCAAAGCAGCAACGCGCATTTTCTTTTTCTTTTTCTTCTTTGTCTTTTTTTTTTTTTTGATTTTTATTGGCACCAATCTGCTTCGTCTTTTATTTTGAAAGGCCGCAGCCTCGCTAATCAATGGGACCGTCAGTGATTATAGACTCGGGGTCTTTACAGGAAATATCGAGCCTATTTTAGTCGTGCACGGGAGGAAGGTAATCATGTGGCCGAGTTTTTAAAATATGATAAGTGACATGTGGAGGATGCAATAAGCCCACAGACTCACTTCCCCTCATACCAATAAAACATCAGCAACCCCGAGAGGCTTTTATTCCGCTAAAATGCACTTTGCATTGGTGGCATAGAGCCGTCTGATGAGGTTTAGATCTCCTGGTGTCTAATTATTGATCGTCTGTGCCTGGTTGGCCTGTATAGTTAAAATAAAAGATTGAAGTCAATTCTCTGCACTGGAGCTGCGCAAAACCTTCAACAAAAGACAACAAAACATCCAAGTTTAAGCACTTTATTTACAAAATGTTAAACACAATAAAATATAACATTTCAATATCATCATTAATTTGTCAAAACGGAATATAACAACAATGGAAGACAAATAACCATAATCATTAGAATAAATGGGACTACACACACAAAGAAATGACATGCTGGTGTGTTTAATATTTGATTCTTTGATAGTTTCTCTTCAGGTTTTGACACCAGATTAACCCAGGACACACATATAGGCTATAAAATGTCCCACTTGGATCAGATTTACAATCCGTAATGCTTCTTTTTTATTTCTCTCCAAATAATTGCAGCATTTCTAAACCCTGTTTTGCCATCAAGTGCACTGCAATCTACCATAACGCAACAAAATCCCCTTCTTATAAATACTCGCATACATAAATGATAAATAATGTGCAATACAAAAGCAATGGATGAATTAATAAATATGATGTAGTGCGAGAGATTAAGCAAAAAATTTAATAAATAAGGGATGAGGGGAGGAAATGAGATCCTAGAACAAACAGACGCAAAAACAAAATATTCGCCGAAAAAGTCCTTCTCTGCTCTAAGGTTGAGCTTCTACGTTTGTGATCTACAAGACTTACCTTCAAGTCAGCTGAAAGTCAAACATTGCGCATTGCACTTGAGAATAAACAACAAAAAAGAGAGAGCTATCAACAACCAGACTATCGTGCCTCTGCGCGTCTCTGGATATTTAAAGAGAAAATGGACAAAAGCTGCGTTATTTAGAAAATAATTACACAATAGCATTAATAGTAATATCAATAATACTGTAATAATACACACGACTCGCTTGGAGTGGAGTTAATAGACTAGTGAGGTAATAAAAAAGAGCGCAACGTCATTTTGGCACACACACTTAAACGCAGCATTCGCGCGCGCGCACGCACACACACACACGCTCACATGAAACAAGATTACAAATGCGTGAGTTTAGGCGCTTCCTGAATCCTTCCCTGAGAAACTTGGTGAGAGGTGAGGTCTGTGTATGTGGGGTGGGGGTCGCACGGTCCGTGGTGGTGGTTTCCTGGGATCTGAGCGGCACAGCTGTAGTCCACGCTGGTGGATGAGGGGTGGGGAAGGTGGCCGAGGTTGAACATGGGGCCCGAGGCTGGCATGGAATCAACAAAGTTCCCACCCACATAAACGGGACTGCCTTGCAAATTGGCGTTGGCAAAGCCTCCATTGCTCTGCATGCCGTGGTGTTCGTACTCGGAGCCCGGGTAGCGCTTCTGTTGAGGGATGCAGCCGCCCAGCGGCGCCGTGTATGCGGCCAGGCCGTACATGTTCTGCTGGGGTTTGGCGAATGGCGGGGGCGAGGGCGCGTCGTAGCTGAGGCTGTTCACGTTTTGGAGCGGGCCCGCGTATCCGGTGTGGTTCGGCCCACTCAGCGGTGGGCTCCTGTCCGGAGAGTGTCCCATGGGGGAGTGTGCCAACCCTTTGGACTTCTGGTCCTTTTTATATTTCATCCTCCTGTTCTGAAACCAGATCTTTATCTGGCGCTCGGTGAGGTTCAACAGATTGGCCATCTCCACCCTCCGAGGGCGACAAAGGTAGCGATTAAAATGAAACTCCTTCTCCAGCTCCACAAGCTGCGCACTGGTGTACGCAGTTCTGACCCGTTTGGAGGCTGGTCCCGGTGGGCTTTTCTCATCACTCACCTCACCACCTGTTAAAAAAGAAAAGACAAAAACAGCATCATCTTTTGAGCATTATGAGTTCATCAACACCTCAAGGCCCATGCAGTCCCACCTCTCTCTCTCTCTCTCTCTCTCTCTCTCTCTCTCTCTCTCTCTCTCTCTCTCTCTCTCTCTCTCCCACACACACTGTACCATCATACCTGCAGCAGCACAGTTGTTGCTCTTCTGCTTTGAGTTCTGCCGGGTCTCCTTCATCCAGGGGAAGATCTGTTTGGTTAGGGCCGGGTTGGCAGCACCGGAAGTGCTGCTGGATGGAGACTTCTTTTTCTGGGTCCCCGAGCTGTTGGAGCTCGGGGGGGATGCAGAGAGCGGGGGCGCCTGCTGCTCTGAAATGCTGTTAACCTGGCTGCTGCTGCTACTGCTGCTGCTGCTGCTGTTGTTGTTGTTGTTGTTGCTCTGACTGCTGCTTTGCCGCATGCAGTCGCCGTTCAGGTCACTGTCTTTGAGGGCCGGCGGCCTGACTGCAGAGGTCTGAATGGGACACACCGAGCTCTGGTACTCACTGTCAATGTTAGGGTAGGACTGATGTGCTGGGCCGTAGTTATACGAGTCTGGTTTGGGGTAGGTGTAGCCACCAAACAGTCCGGAATTGTCGTAGTATGTTGCTTTCTGCATTTTTCCCCTGTGGATTTAAAGCCAATATAACGCAGCAGCTCTCGCCAATGGCATGGGTGTTGATGATTATTCACGTGACTGGTGTTTCCCACAGTTGCTCCAGTCTGTGAGCTATATAAAAAAATAAATATGTCAGTCATTACAGCTGCAGACATTACATCATTAGTTATTATGCTTCAGAATCAGGGTTAAACAAAGAGAATCCCTCCATTTGGCACCAAATATTGTAAGTCATTGTAGCTTTAAAATGTATATATATCAAACATCAAGATTTAGTTCTCAACCTCAAAGTAGGGAGATAGTTTAGAGTAATTTCAGCCACAAAGTAGTTAAA
Source organism: Cynodonichthys magdalenae (assembly GCA_031762555.1). Taxonomy (NCBI): domain Eukaryota; kingdom Metazoa; phylum Chordata; class Actinopteri; order Cyprinodontiformes; family Rivulidae; genus Cynodonichthys; species Cynodonichthys magdalenae. The sequence continues at coordinate 13,468,728 of JARVJO010000061.1, read as the reverse complement.
GTTTAACTTTTGTCAAAAAAGGACCCTCTGGGAGGCTTTAGTAGTCAGACAAATAAGCTGAATCAGCATTTGTCTATCCTCTCTCTCTCTCTCTCTCTCTCTCTCTCTCTCTCTCTCTCTCTCTCTCTCTCTCTCACTATCTATCTATCTATCTCTCTCTCTCTCACACACACACGCACAATACCCTTTTCAATAGTCACAGGCCTCAAAAAGCCCACCGTGCAATGATGGTTCCCGCGCACACGCATTTAGATCCATTTTTACGCACGCAAGAACCTACGTTTCTACTCATTCAGATTTATAAAGAGAAGGTTGTGCGTGAACGTGTGCGCCAATAGCACCCAGTGTTAAATATTTCATTGGCCTCCTTCTATAATATTCTTCATACTTTTACATTTCTGATTGATTGCCTGTCTTTTTGCGCAAAATGTTCCCTAAAAATAAAATTTCAAGACAACAAACCCGAAAAAACAAACAAATAACAATCTGGATGAACGCAGCTGGATTTGGGGTAACATTTTAACCAAAGCTGAAACACAAATATCAAAGCCACACGCAGCCCTGCACTGGATGTTGGTGGCTTCAGGAGATGCAGCTCGCGCCGTGCATAACAATTGCACCTGTCAGTGTGGACCGCGGGCAGAATTTATGACCGCAAATGTTCTGGTTGTAAAAACGGCCTCAGAGAGGAATGAAAAGCAAAACACTCCTCAAGACCCTCAGAAGCCGTGAGAGGTGTGAAACTATGAGCGTAGGAGGAAGGCAAGGGCCAAGAATTTCATACTCGGCGACTTCTGGGTTTATAAATGAAGCCTCCATCCTCGCTGAGGGCGAGTCTGCAGCTAAACACAGAGAGGAGGAAAAACGGAGCTGATTTGGGGTTTTCATCCCGATGGCGCATCTTTTGGATATTATGGCGTTTCGAAAAAATACATTTTTTATTTATGCTGATGACTGCAAACATGATGGATTATTCCTCCTCTTAGACACACAAAAACGTTTTATCACTCAATGGATTTAATTCAGGGGAAGCTAAACAAAAAAAGAGAGGGGGGAAGTATTGAAACTGGACTCTGGCCCTGCGTAAATAATTACGCGCACTGGGAAAGTTGAGGCCATTCTTCATGCTACTTTTGGTGATTTAAGCCTCCTGTGAAACACTGGGAGCGTAAATATGCAGCATAATAACGGATCAGCCCCTCTCGCCTTGTTAGCACTCGTCTGCGTTGTGAGCTTTTTTATTTTTATTATTATTATTTATTTTAATATTAAAAAATGTGTTACTCACCGAAATCTGTGCAGATCTTTTTTATATCCCTCACGCATTCATCACTGCCTCCATCTCGACCTAGAATAAAAATACAAGTAAATAAGATGTCTTTTCATTTGTTGCGTTTTACCTCAAAAACCTAGAATTTGAAGCTCAATAATCCCAGTCCTGCTATCATTTAAATTATGCATCTTTCAATTTATATTACAATCAGAAAAAAAATAAAAATTTAAAATCTTAAAGTACTAATTGTCTGCAAGGACCACCTGAGGTTTTTTTTTTCAAAGATGATGCTTTCAGTTTCTTGAGAATGAATGAAAAGTCCTACATGTGCACTTTCACACAAAGAGCCAGGCCGAACATCTAGCAGCCATAAGCTGTTTTCTGATGACCTGTGGGTCATTTTGCATTAAGCCAAAGTTTAATGAACAACGAGCATTTTCTTCTTTTGTTTTTTTCTTTTTTAGCTTGAAGTTAAAGTCTCAACCCAGATCAGATCAGTTTCTCAGCTCTGCAGAGGTGAGAGGAGACGCTCCACCGACAGAAATCAAACCTTACGCTTTTTTTCAAATTTTTTCCCACTCATGGAGTAAAATATATTCTTTGTATTTCAGGATATTTGGTCGTAAATTATGAGGTTTCTTTTTCTTTGAGTGTGTGGATTATTTAGGAGCTAATCTGCGCCTCCAGTTGCTGTTGAGCACACTGAGATTCTGGTAGCAGACAAGCTTCCCTTTTCACACCGCTGTGTTTTCCGCCTACGCGCTGTCACGGTAAGTTTGGTCCACACAAAGGCTCGGGACTCAAAGTAGAGTGTTATTATCCCACGGAGTCGTTCCTCCAACATGACTTCAAGCCTTCAAACTCTGTTTAAATTATAAATTAAACAACTCGTGTTGTTAGAGATGAAATTAAAAATATTTCACAATTTATTATTTTTAAAAAGCACAAAAAGAGTAATTATAGCTGTTATGATGTCTGTTTGCTGAGGACAATACTCAATTTATTTTTGCAGCACAATTGCTATAATTTGAATGTCTTGTTTAATTTTTAAGCCTTGAGAAACACATTCAAAAGGCGGGATAAAATATTCACAAATTAAAACAATCAAATGAAAGTGAGCAAAATGTTTAGAACCAGCTTAAATGTAAATTTTTCAAACCGGATGTTTTCTCTTAAAAATAGTAAAAAATAAAAAATAAAAATTATAATTTAAGTATTAAAAACCCAAACACCATTTATATAAAAATAAAACTGAGTTATTTGCCTTTAATATTACTCATTATTTAGTCCAGTAATGCCTTAAAGTACACATGAATTTATGTGTGTATAATATAATGTTGCGGGCTAACAAAGCCATATTGTAGAAACCACATAAATCACAGCAAAGCCAGTGTGACGATAAGACAACAAATTAATTTGATTTACGATCCAGGAGTCAAAAAAAGAAAAAAAAAGTTTCTCTCCTTCTTTCTCTTCTGAGCCGTTTTTCAAAAAACGAAGAAAAAATAAGCTCAATGTCGATAAAATTTGAATGGAAAAGTGTAAATGTGCAGCTCCATATCCAACACATTCACGAGCGTCCCTTCCTCGGATGGGATTGAAGCCTAATATATTTCCTTGCATTGTATTAACCCGTGGTTAAAGGTTGCTTTGTGCCGTGCAGTTCGCTTACCTGCGAATCAATTCATCATAAAGCGCTCTTTCCTCTCACTTCCTTTCCACGCAGCCTCTATATAAGAATAAATCCTTCGCCTTCTTTGTCTGTGGACAGCCGCTGTCTTAAACCTGATCTTGCTGTTTTTCAGACATTTCCATACACCAGTGGAGACAGAATTCCCGAAAGAATGGAAGGACTTGCGTTCAGCTACCAATAAAAAGCGAACGAGGTATGCTTATTCCAGAGGAGAAGAAGAAGGAAGAAAAAATCGCTGGCAATCAATCAAACACTGGAATACAGAGGCCTGTGTAGATTTGCAGCCATTGCATTTGGATTTTTTTTTGGGGTGGGTGATTCGGAAGCTTTATGATGACAAATCAAGGCACTGCCTTTAGGTAGAAGCATATTTGTTCACGTGATGGTTCTCCTCTTCAGCCTCACCGGTCCATTTTGATAAAGGGTGGCGTTTGTGTCCTGTCTGCAGCTCTGTGTGATTGTGGAAATGTTCCTCATTCCTACTTCCTTCCTCGGGATTTCTATTCGTCTCCTCGCCAGTATTTACCCACACATGCTTTTCTTTATGGGTGGGGGGTGGATATTAATAAAGCACATTTACGCATGTTTAGCCACCATCATTGTGCTCTGATTGCAGCATCTTTATGCAATGCATGCGTATAAAATGTTATTTTCATGCTAAAAAAGGCTCAAACTTTTCATCAAATTTGGGGATTTATGGGTAAGTTAAAACAAGCAGGAATTACCACAATAAAACGCACACACTGAGCCTTTTACGCTTCGTGTCCAAGTGTGTGTTTTAAGCATGTGAAAAAGCATTTCCTGGTTGGAATATCGTTTAAAAATGATTTATGAAATAAATGACGTGTGAGCGTTTTTTTTTCTTGCAGCTGGGCATGGATTGTATTCAAATAAAGCACATTATCATCCTGCGTTTGTTTTGTCTGCCTGCCCACCCTGCTGTACAACACAAAGAGACACACAGCCATGGCTGCTATTGTTTTCTGCATCAATCACAGACTTCATCAAATAATGGCGATATTTAAAAGCAATAAATCCTCAAAAGAAGAAAAACAGATATGTCGTAAGAAAGAGCGTGCCGGGTGCATTTGCAAAATGTTTTTCTTGTTTATGGATCCGCAGGAACAGATCGTCGGCTGCTTCAGTGCTTGGGGTTTATCTTGAGAACAAGAAGGGTAAAAAAGGATGCAGGACTGGTAGTGTCGCAGCATATGTTCAGAGGGGTAATAAAAGTGAAAGATTTACAGTTTTCGCCCGGCCCCCCAACAGCCTCGCACCCTTTAAGGAATTACTGAGAGTGATTTACAAGGAGGCAGAACTGTCAGGCTGCCCAAACTTCCACCACTTCTAAGAAATCAAAATCAAATCATCTCCTCTCTCTCTTTTTGCTAAAAAAATAAGAAAAAAGCCTCCGTCGAAAAGATGCGAAGGGAATTTAATCAAAGTTCACTTTTATTTTAAATGTTTCATTTTTAGCTGCCTGTATTAAAACTGCTGAATTGTTTCTTTTCTGCACAATTAATAAAACTCCGATTTAGATTATTAATAAAAAATGGATAAATTGGCCCACTTAGGAGGGCCAAGCGTTGCTCTTCACAGCGAGCACCCATAAATGCATATCATAGCTGTTACTGTTACACCTATCAATTCTTTCACATATGCATGAGTAAAAACGTGCAAATTCCTTTCTGTTTAAATAATAATAAAAAAAGAAGACATGCGTACTGCGGCGTATAAGCCACAAGCTTTCCACAATCCTACCCAGAGCGCTCACATCACACGGAGCAATTCATCAAACATCACGACATTTGATATCGTCATTTACCAGCTCGAGCAACATGAAAGATGCTGAAATATTTACCTACCCGTGCATCCATCGGTTCGGACGTGCAGCTTTTTACAGTCGCGCCGAGAAATCGGATATTATTTTCTTGGGGGGGATCTCTTCAGTTTTCAACTCTGATAGAGTCCTTGCGATTAATGACGACGCCGTGTTTCTAGGGGGACGTGCTGCATTAATTATTTAGACAATCACGTGGTCAGGAATAGAGAGCGGAGTGGTATAGTCTCTGGATTATATCTCTGAATGCAGACAGCGCACTTTAATATGTCTTATAAGAAGGAGGGGGGGTTGGTTGGTTGGCTGGTTGGTTGTCTGGCTCGGAGAGAGGCTTCTGCTGGAAAAACAGCTGGAAATCAAATATGGCCGGATGGAGAGCAGCGAACGTTGTATTCCTGCACCGGGTGCGGTGTCATTGAGAATGGCACTGCCTTTGGCTCCCATTTATTGCTGCTCAGACATGTAGGTCAGTGTGGCTGCGCGCTGTGGAGCTGCTCTGACCTGATAACAGAGAATACAGCCTTCCTTTAAATTCAGATTTTTTTTTGTTTAATTTTTTATTTATTTGTTTATTTATTATTTCATAGCTGTATGATTACATTGTAAACAGGAAACATATAAACACTCAAGTTTCCGCGCAGAAGCAACAATTTATTAACTTAAAGGACTAGTAATACATATTAGTTGCCCCCTCCTCCCCCTCCCCATCTCCTCCTCCTTCTGAGCTCGTTTTGTTGCATCTTTGTGCAGATCATGTTTGGCAGGATGGTGGATTGGAAGCATCATTTTGTTTCTGCTTCCGTCTGAATCTATGTGACACGTGCTCATGTTTCACACATCTCTTCAAAAATGCATGAGCACGCACGTTAAAAGTCAGCCTGCGCGCTCGGTGGCGCGGTCGAGGAGCCGTCCTGAGGGATGCGACTGACTGACTGACTGACTGCAGATTGTCTTTCCACATGTCCCTTTCTGTCCCTCTTTGTTCGGATCAGGCTTGGTTCTGTAGGGTTGAGGGGGTCGGAGGTCAGTGCTGCAGAAAGTCGTCCTCAATAAAAGCCACAGCTTGAGTAAGGATTTGATATTAACTTTAGTTTGAGGACTCTATACTGCACCCTGAGGTGCTATTAAGCTCTATACCAGTGTGTTGCGTTTTATCAGCTTACATGAACCTTATTTTGGTTCTGGAGAGGAACCAGCCACCCCGAAAAACTTTATATCTGGTCAGTTTTAGGCTTTTAAAAAAATTAAAGTAAATGTGGGTGGTAATTTTGCAGTGAAAACTCATGGAACCGCTATTCTTCTTATTGTAGGTAAATATGAGAAGGAATATATCCGATTATCAAAATACGTTTTTACGCACGACATGCGCTCTCATTTATGAGTGACTGTTTTCACACAGAATACAAGCTCAGTTTTCTTTCTTAATTTCCCCCCAACAATATCCAATTATCATATTTATTTCGTATATACAATTATTTAATAAATACATATATTAAGGTTGTGTACAATTGTATTTTTTTGGACAGTTTCGCTTTATTTCGGTGCGCATTTGGTCCATTTGCGAATTTTCAGCTCACCGTGTTTGCAATTTTATCCACCAAAGTGGGAAATTTGGCAAGATCATTCAGCACTTTACCAATCAATCAAAATTAAAATAAAATAAACAAATAAAATGTGAGAAAATTATACATACCTGACTGCTTTGAAGGGGAAATGAAATTCGTCCTTGAAGAAAATGAAAACGCCTTTATGCAAACGTTCAAAATGAATAATCAGTAGAAATCTTTTATTATTTTTTGTTCCATATACTTTTCACATCTCAATGCTCCGTACAAGGTTTAAAAAGTACGTACAAAAATCTGAACAGGACAAAAAAAAACACTGCTTGTTGACATGAGGAGACCAATGCTGCTGGAACTTCCTCGGGGGGCATAAATACTAAAAAACACACATGTTAAACTGTGGAATTCACCGGACCTTACCGTGAATGAGCTTTAACTTTTTCTTTAAAAAGTCCAACTGCTTTTTCTTTCTCTCTCTCTGTTCCAAAGCAAAATGAGGAGCGCCTGAGAGAGAAAATGCTGCTTGTCCGGCGGGTCAGGGGGGTGCTGGGGTCAGTCCTTGCGGCTGAAATGTGTCCTCTGGATGAACCTGCCTCTGCTGCTTTTGTCGACCTTCGGTTGAAATACCTTTTCAACTGTCTTAAGACTTCAGAGAGGAGACCTCCTCAAACCAGGACAGCTTCTTGGCTTTCTTTTTTCTTTTCTTTTTTTTTCTTTTTGTCCGAGGACAATGACGGTATAAAACAAAAAAAAATATGTTTTGAAACGTGGCCTGAAAGGACCCCCCCTCAGTCCCTCAAAAAAAAAAAAAAAGAGATAAACAAAACGAAATTCCAGATAAACCAAACTAAAACTTTGTAGAAACCCATGATGATAATGCACAACGG
>JARVJO010000061.1:13430326-13461466 GCA_031762555.1 Cynodonichthys magdalenae | reverse complement strand
TATATATATTTGGAATAATAAAAGTTTAACGAAAAATTTGTTTTTATTTTAATAAAAAATGTGTGCTGTGCGCAAAAATGTACACGTTTTTTGGAACAAATAAATATCAAGTAAACACAAAAAAAATAAACAATCATACTCGTAAATATTCAGGATTTGTGTCTGAGGAGAAACACCCGACAATAATTTGGTGCCATGCAGGATCTGTGAGGAATATGTGAGGGTCTCAAATAGCACGAGAGAAGCTCTGAAAATGTTTACAAAGGTGTCAGAGAGGGGAGATTTATCAGGGCCCCGCAGGAATGTATGTGGAGATAATTTTCAGGCTATAAGAAAAAAATTCAAAGCTATTTATTTTTGTACAAAATAAGTTAAAATATACAAATCACATCAATAAAAGAAGTGTTTCAATTTTTTTTGCAACTCGCAAAAAATAAAATAAAAAAATCAAGATTGAGGAGTATTTATGCAGGAAAAAAAGCGTCCTTCAAGTACCTTTATTGTGCGTTTAATAGAAGAAAGATTTGGATAATATTTGAAAAATTTGAACGAATGGCCTCTTTGTTGGGAAAATGTAAAAATAGACTGTTTAATTTAGACAAAAATGTCAGATGCTTGCTTTAAAATGCAAATCCGAATTAATGCTTAAAAATAATACTAAACTGGTAAAATAATAATAAAAAAATCTGTATTTTTCAGTTTTTTCGGGGAAATTAAAACCTCTCAATCACAAAGACTGGTTTGTTTTTGTAATCTGTTTTGAGCTCATTGTTGTTAAATTTAAAAAAGAAAAACTTTAAACATGAGTCCATGCCAAAAGTCAACTTGTTTTCTGTACATGTTCATTTTTTTTCCTGCTGCTTTTATAACGCTGTGATGTCAGTCTGGTTGTCCTTCTGCATGTGCTGCAGATGGCCCGAGGCCGGCGCGGATCTGCCCTTCGTGTTGGGCAGTTTGTGGTCCTTCTTCCATTTCATCCGTCTGTTCTGAAACCAGATTTTGATCTGCCTCTCGGACAGACAGAGCGTGTGCGCGATCTCGATCCGCCGCCGACGGGTCAAGTATCTGTTAAAGTGGAACTCCTTCTCCAGCTCCAGGACCTGCTGCCGGGTGTAGGCTGTTCTGGACCGTTTGGGTTCCGATCCCGAGTAGTCCGGGTTCACTGCGAGAGAATGACAACAACAAAAAATAAAATAAAGTAAAATAAATAATGAGCAAATGTTTCCAACTTGCAGCAGAGAAACAATAGAAGTCGGTTTGCAGCCGGTGCGCAAAAACTTCCAAGAAGTGACGCAAAGACACATTTTATCTTTTTACAATCTGGATTTAAGCAGGTCTGCTGCAGATTTTCGAACATTCGCGGTCAATCTGCGCTTCCAGGCTCTTACCTAGCGGCCTATTTCCTGAGCTATAAAAATTTATGACTTGTGTAATTGTCGAGGCCTCTCAAAGACTCCTATAAATATTCCACTGAGTGACTTCTTAACTACAAGGCTCAGCTGATCCATAAAGACAAGACAGAAAAAAAGAAGGAAATCTTACCGGTAGTTACATGAACTTTCTTCATCCAGGGGTAAATTACTGTAGACTGCTTATTGCTTTGGATCCCATTTTGGCTCTTTGTGTTTTGCTGCTGCCCACAAGTCCGAGGTCCGGCCACTGGGACCGGGGGCCCCTGCTGCTCAGTCTGTTGTGCGCCAAAGTGACTCGGGTGGTTGCCGGTTCTGTCATGCACGTTGTGACCCCGTGGCTGCACCGTGGAGTCCGGCACCGTGGTGCAGCTGAACGCCTGCTCCGTGTAGTTTGACCGTGGGTAGATCCCTGGGTGCTGAAAGTCTGTGTTGTCCTGCGCCGGACTGTAGTAGTCCGTGCCCTGGTCGGGGATGTAGCTGTTTTGCGAATATTCCTCGCAGGGAGGAAATTTAGGATCCACATACTTAGAGTTCACCATATACGAACTCATGGCCATTAATTTCTGAAGGTAGAAAAATACTAATTTTTCCCGAGTTGTCTTTTTTCCTCCCTCCATAGAGCCCTCCTACTTGGTGTCAACTGAATAAAGTTAGCGAACCATGTGACCAGATCGGCCAATGGAGGTGATGCTGGTCCAAACACGAGTAAACACACAACTAAATGTATTTTACCCAAATTAAGACACACCATAATCCAACCACGGTGGACAAAGCAAACACTGAGCTCGTGGGAATTAAAGTAAAATTAAAATATTTTTAAAATTTTTGGTTAAATAATAACTAAAAACTACTTAAACTAAAACATGCATGTATACAAAACAAATATTTGGGTATGTTTCAATGTTTTTCCTCAACTTTTTCAAAGATATATGAGTTTTAGTGATGTGTCTTGAAGGCATGGTGTTCAACAGAGAATTCAACAAAAGCTACAAAAAGCCCTTTGGCATAAAAGCAGCGAATAATGACTGAGGACAATTGATGAACACTGTCTTTGTCAAGAAGGGGTCATCCAAAAGTTACACGAATCTCATCCCTTCATCTGCTCCCCTCCTTTCAGAGGAGAAAAAAAGTGGAATAAAACAGTCTCAGGAGCCTATTGGACAACAGTAGCAGCCTCTGGAAATCAATAATATATAGAGACAGAAGCAAAAAGCTATGGTTCGAGCTGAAGCTTTTTTTAGGAACATTTTTAAAAAAGCACAAAATCCATTTTGGAGTTTCATCCCACATTAATGCAGATAAAACAGCCATTTTCTTGATTGAATCATTGCTTTAACACTTTGCAGCCGAGGCAACAACCCCCTCCTCTGATGTTCTGCTGTCAGATTTAGCAGCACCTTCACTGTAACAAGCAGGCCTCAAAACACCAATCAATACATGGATCGACGTCTTTTCATCGACCATATATTCCCCTAGAAACGAATCTGTGACTTTGGTTCCTTCACACAAATTCGGTTCTACAGGGTATATATAGACGACGGGAAGCCACTTAACTTTTTCTGAACACAAGTGGCTCACAGAAACATCAAAGAAACTTCTGGGAATTAGAGACATGTTGAAGTAAACAAGCTAAACGACTCCAAATGAGTTCAATGGTTTAATCCGATTTTTTACCATCCTAAAGTTGAGGTTTTTTGGATTTAAGCTGCTGAATCTTGTGAGCACGTCTGCCTTGGGCTCCTTTTTGTTAATTCAGGCAAAAAAAAAAAAAAAAAAATAACGTTTGACTTTTGTGAACCCAAGTTCACATCCAGAAAAACAAACAAAAAAATCTTATAAACTCTATTTAAAAAAAAAGTTCCAGTTAAGCTGAGATTTATGCAGTGTTTGTGAGACAGCTTGAAGCTCCTGAACAGATAAGCTGCTCGGATCATTCTTAGGAGCTTATCTGCGCTCACCGAAAGATGAGGCTAAAGGCCACCGAGGTCAAAGCGAATCATTTACAAAACTATCAAAAAGTTTCATTATTTTAGCTGCTGCTGACAGCTCAAAGGGTGCAAAAGTTGACCAAATCCTTGTCATGCTCTTTTTTTTTTACCGAGCTGCGTGGTTTTGTTTCTGACGAGGCCTGCGCTCAAGCTTCACTTTATACAAACTCACTAATTTGAACTCAAACTGTAAGAATAAATCACTAAATTGTGTTAAAAATGCTCAGAACAAAAGCAAACCTAACGTCGTAAAAGATTAATCATTTATACAAAACAACACCTTCTTGGCAAACAAATGCTCTTTTTTTTCTTTTTTGCTCAGTTTAGATAAATTATTTCGATTTTATGCAGTTTAAAATGAACAAGACTAAAGGCCATTTTTTTCTCTTTTTATATAAAGAAAACTACAAAAAAAGGCAGACTTTTACAACTCCTGTATTGAAAAATCCTGTTATAACAAATAAGAATTTCAATAAATGTACATTTTGATGCTAAAATCCATAAAAGAAGAAAGAGAAAAGTCGATTTTTACGCACGTGATTAAAATGTATTGAAAGTTTACACTAAAAGTACTGCAAAAAAACAAACAAACAAAAAAAACATGTCATGGTAGTAAATACAAGATTAGATTTATTAGAATAAGAAATATATTTCTATTCGTCCTTGCACTTCACATTTCAATTTTTAGACGGCCTGACCTGCCGTTCACCTCCTCCTGCTCGTCCTTCAGACGGGTCAAAGCCGAGGGATTCCAAACAAAAGAAAGATAAAGTCAGCGTTTCTTGGCACATTGTGTAAGACCCACTACTTTAGTTTCAATCTGATTTTTATGAATTTGAAAGATTTTTTAAAATCAGAAAGTGACTTACTAATATTTAATGGAAAATAAAATTAATTTAATTTCCGGCCAAAGGGAAACATTTATTCGTACGAAAATAATGAGAAATAAAGCCTATTTTTTTGTCAAACTTTGCTTCAATATAGAATTTGATTTTTTAGAGAGTTAGGCAAAATACAATTTAAAAACCGTGTAATATAAACGCTTTAGGCCTTCTGGGAATAAAGGAAAAGTATAGTTGTAATCCATCTTTTTAAATAATACTTCTGTTTTTAGGCTAATGCAGAATAATAAAAACAAATTCTAGATTTTGAAAGTGACTGATTACCACAGCAAAAAACACAACATGTTAAAGATTCTGTTTAGGCCCTATGATCAAATGTTTCACCCTGCCTCCAAAAAGATGACAACAGGTTAAACTGACCGCCTCCATGACGCACAGCAGCAACAGGATTAACCTCCTCACAGCAGCCAGTGTTTTGCCTCTAACGCTGCGCCATTGCTTGCTTTTTTACAGGCAGGAAATAGTTTTAGCCTGTGAGCATTACGCATGTGACATCACACACGCCCCTATAGCACGAGCACAATGATGAGGATAAAAGGCAGCTTACCGCGGAGACGCAGGGAGCAGTGCGCGCTCGACGCGTCCATGCTGAAGCAGAGAAAAGCAGCTCCCTGGTAGAGGAAACAGCTATTCCAGCCCATCTGGACGCACTCACTAATACACAATGAGAATTATATTTTGGCTTGTCAAGTCCCAGGCCATAAAACAAACTTTAATGGCGTCACGTGTTTCCTTGCAGCCATTCACAACAGCGCGCAGGCCCATAAATAACCCTCAAAGTTGCACTTACTCAATAATGCAGATTGCATTAATGCGCGCCGAGAGAAGTCGGAGAAATGAGGCCAGTGCTGGAAAATGTGACTTGGAGTGCACAGAAAACATATTAATAATAATAAGTTTGTTCAGTTTGTTAAATTAGCAGGCATGGCAACAAACTAATCTGATCGTTAATTTTAATCGAAGCCACATGATCTGAAATTATGCAATAGATTCATGTGAGTTGCTTTGATTGTGGTGTTTTTGTAGTTTTTTTAAACTAAAATCTTACAAGCCTCTAAACAGAGCACGCAGTGCTGATTTGCACTCAAGTCAATTTGTCTCCTGGATGAATCTGCCAAAGAAAAGGCTGATGCCATTTCAGGCCAATCACAGAGCGCAAAGCGTGTTTGTCCCTCCTCTCCCCTCAGTCGTCAAACCGAAGGCAGATAACTCTGTTGAGCTTGGAATAAATCAGAAATAAATCACCTTTTTTACATCATAAAAAATATTTTTTCACATATAGTCCTAGAAGTTGAAAACTTTACTGGCACTTTGTAAACTAGCACTGGGTTTAATGACGCACCTTCATCTTTACCTGCAGCTTCATCTTCACATAAACATCAAGGTACACAAATTGTTCTTTTATTCTTACAAAACTTTTGTAACAAAACTCATCCACTCTGTCAAATAAACTACAACCTACGTTTCAGTGACAGTTGAGTCAAATTAGACCAACATTGTCTCCTTTTGCAACATAGGACATAAACATCCCACACGTAATCCCATGCAGAGAAGGTTACCATTGATTTGATTAATGCTACAGAGATTCTCTATAAAAACATTTAAAAGCAACACTCATGATGAACCTGATCACGTGACCCGGCTCTAAGCCAATCACAGTTCACAGAAACAACTTCAGAGAGAACTGCTGGGCTAAAAAGAGACGGACTGTTGGGCAACAGCGCCTCCTGCTGGATATTTAGAGGCCTTTACGTTTTTGCTCGAACAAATAAAAAAGTCAATTCCATATTTTATAATGAAAATTGGCAAGATATGATAAAAACGTGCACTTCTGCCAAGTTTTACAGTGCTATTTATTTTTAAAATAGACAGTGTAGTTCAGCTACATTCTGAACAGAAATATGCATAAAAACATGTTATGTGCACATATGCTGTAAAATGCAAACATTAAGTACATTATTGTGTTGCATTCATATAAAGGTTACAACAATTTGCACGGTAGTAGAAATAGAAAAGAGTGATCATGCAGAATTTAAATGCAAGTTTTAAATGAATGAACCCATCATCTAACTAGACTGAACAAAAGTTAAACTGATATTGAGATAAAAAGTTTTTTGCCCACAAGCATTGTCTCATCTAACAAAAATATTAAAGATTCAAACAAATGGTTATAAAAAAGGAATAAAAACACGCATCCCTTCATGGAAAGCATCAATTAAACCACGTGTATGCTCTCTTTTAAAATTGTTTTATGCATGTTTACATTTATTTAACTGTGTGAATCATCAAAGTGAAGAACAGAGTGAAAGCTGTGCGCTCTCCTGTGTCGCAGGCTCCATTTTGCCGCATTGCAGTAAGGCTGTAAATACTTTCGCAGCTGCCTGTCAGGCTGCAGTGAAATACTGTCTTTGTTCGGTTTGGCCTCATCTCCAAGCAGCTGAAAACAGCTCTGAGAACTCAAATTCTCATGTTAGACTTTGCATTAGAAGAATAATCAAAATAACTTTTATTATATTTCGTTATTTGAGGAGATTATTTTCCATTTTGGAAATGGCACAAGATTTAAGATTTGACAAAGCCAAGAATCAGAGGGAGAGGCTTGCAAAAAGAAACATTGTGAAAAACACATTTTAGATTTCATACATATTTTTACTATATCTTTTTCAAAGCATTTTATTATTTAAATTTTAGAAAAATACTTGACTCATAAATGCAGAGGCTGCTTTTATGTATTCGACCAGTTTATATATGTTTTATTTCATTCATACAGACCTAAAACATCGGGAAAAGTATTTCAAACAGCGCCCCAACAATGTAAAAACTATTAATTTCAGCACACCTTGCAACACGTGAAACCACCTAATTACTACCTCGCTGCTAATTTACATGACTAATGAAACAGGAAGCTGTCAAGTACCACACACTCACGCACACACACAAGCACACGCGTGCTCTCACATCCACGCAAAGAGGCATATCTTACCTATATCCTGGTGATAATCCATGTTCACGCTTTGATCTTTGCTTCTGTGGTTCTTTCTGATAAAAGCTGATTCAGGCCGGAGTTGCTCGGTGCGCAGAGTTGGAGCTAAAACGCTTCTCCTGTATCTCATCCAGGAGCCTCGAAGGGACCAGAGACGCAAAAATGTAAAATGCGCACCGGTCGGATGTTTCTGAAACGAATGACTGACGCTTTTCTCGGAAAGCCGACCAGAGTCGAATTGCTTTAACACCATATAGAAGCAGAATGCAAGTGGGGGGCGCAAAAAAAATCGCCTGGGAAATCAGGAAAAGGGGCTATGGAGACGTTTGCCTCTCACACATGACCAGTGGCATCCAATGACAGGCGATGGAGGCACATAAAAAGCCTCTATTGCCGAGCTGTAAATTGTCCCTTTCACAAAAAGGAATTTGGACTGCAGCAATTCTCTCCATCTCTGCGCATAATAGGAGAAGCCCCCCCCCTCCTTTATGTCCTCCAAACAAGAGCTTCCCACAATGTTTTTATCTTCTCGTACTGAATTATCCAATGGGAGTTTCAGCAGAGGCAAACAACAAATGCTAGTTTTCTTAAAACTAAACCAAAAAAACACACACATGGGTTAAGACATTTACATTTTTAGATAACTAAAAACAAAGATAATTTCCCAATAAATTCCGCAAAGCTTGAGTTTATTTTTATTATTATTAATGGAAACATAAGAATTTGTTCAGAATTCAACAGTTTTATTTTTTGCAGCACCTAAATAACGTTTATGACACTAGAATAGAATTAAATCTGGATTTCAAGAAGCTTCTGAAAAAGAAAAACAATTATGTTTTCGGTGAACAATTATCAAAATGTTAGGCTTTTTCTTTACCAGTGAAGCACATGTTAAATTAATAATAATAATAATAATAATAATAATAATAATAATAATAATAATAATAATAATAATAATAAGAAGAAGAAGAAGAAGAAGAAGAAGAAGAAGAAGAAGAAGAAGAAGAAGAGGCCTGTTTGTGCGTAATTTGCGCATGGTGGTATTTATCCCCTCGGCGCGTTTTATCCTCCCAGCTGTTTTTCATTAAAAATAGAACTAAATCGTAGAGAATGAAATTACAATGTGAAACATTTTGATGCTTTCAACAGTTGAAGGCTAAATAATGCGGTCGCAGCTCTCCACATATGAGCGTTTGTGTCAGCAGCAAAAAAGGAATGTCCTTTATGTCGTTCTCGTTCCTCTGGTGGCAGCCGGAGTCAGCACCGCGCGATTTATTGTCAGGCCAGGGCTCTGGGTTTCCTGTGTGTTGCACGGGGTTTTCACATGTCTGTGTAGGGATTTCATGCGTTGTAGGACCATGATACAGTATTAGCTGGTCTACACAGATGGAAAAAATGCTCTTTGCGCAAAAATACCGTTTGTCCTCCATAAGTTTTTTTATTCTTATTTTAATATCATTGATGTTAGAGAGAATTGATTGATCCAGTAGCTAAATCATTCCTAAATTGTTGGACTCCGGAACCTGCAAAAAAATATTGCGGCAAATGATTTCAGAAATGATTTCTGTTTTTATTCTGAAAATAATCCTGACTTAGTGTTTCATGATCCACTTTGAGATCCAGATCCTATTTTGGGGAACCCCTGCAATAGAATATATTTATGTAGAAACAATGAGGTCACGCGCGTCAGTAGATTCTATATAAATCCCTTTCTGCTTTAAATATTTTTGGAACAACTTCAAAATGAATCCCATCCTTCCCGGTGTCTGTTATTCATAAAACACATATTCAAATGTATAAGGTCTCTAAATGCAATTCTGTTTATTGCGCTTTAAATTTCAACACGTGATGGATTTATTGGATCAAATTCAGTAACTACAACATTGATAAATATAACATTTATTTGCATTCTAATATCTGGAAGAATTTGTAATCCCCCCATTTATTTTTCCCCCTGTGTTCAAAGTACTTTTGAATTTCATCTTTATTTATCTGTAAAACTTTAATGAGTTTATTCGACGGAATCTGGGTGGTTTTCATTTAGCTACATTTTTAAGTGTTAAAGAAGAAACGATGTTTACTGCCTTAAGTTTTAATGTGTGGTTACACTGTTAAACAGTCAGTCTTGGTATGGTTCTGGGTAGGGGTTGTTTGGTGAAACGACTCCAACACCTCTGAACACTTAGAAGGATAATAAAATGTGGTGATCACTTTAGGGCTCGGCATTTTGCAATTCTTGAGTCTGGTGAACGATTTTTCGCTCCTTCATTACACCCGTGTAACCGAATCAGTTTGAGAAAACAAGATCAGATGATTGAAGCTAAAGAAAAAAAACGTGTTTAAGAAATTGGCTTGTGTGTGTCTAATTAAATGCTGATAAAATTGCGTTTCCTTCAGCATCCTTTTTAGTAAAAGCAATCTGACGTGTGCGTAAAAACCTGTCTGCCCAATCAAAAAAGCAGTAAAGGTCACGTGACATGGTGAATTTAGGCTGCAGTGGTTTGTCTGCATCACAGAGATGATGAGCTGTAAAAATCCTCCACAGAGGCCTTTGTTTCGTTTGGATAAAATTATCAGATAAACTATTAAAAATCAGGAGGATAATTTATTTTCCTCTTCATCAGTGACAGATTCGGTGTTCAGTCTATGTTTACACTCTGGTGTTTTTATAGCAAACACGTATTAAGAGGCTGAGTGTGTAAAGTTCAACCTGTGTTAATATGACACATGTTGTCAGCATGACAAGCCGTGGCACGTGCCTTTACGCATTTAACGGGTTTTAACATTACATGGAGAACATGTTTTCTGCTTTACGGCTTCACCTTTCAGCCAGGCGATTTAAAGGACTAGAAAACATTCAAAACCCGGTGGTACCATAAATATTTAGGCACGATTATTAAAAAGAACATAATGAAACAAGGATTAAGACGAAAGTGGGACATGCGTAAAAAACAAATTGTACAATAATATTAGGCAAATTTGGAAAATTATTTAATTCGTTGATTTAAATATTTGCACCAAAACTATTCACAGAAAATCAATAATTATTAGAGTTTTGTCATATTTATTGAAAGATTCTGACCCTCTGTAGCTTCAACGCCTCCATGATGCTTCATGACCCCATGTGTATCCCTCCGCAGTTGTTCCTCTGTATTCATCCGCAGTTATGTTTTTGTGCAGATCCCAGTTTAGGCCAATGTGTTACATTTCCTCTCAGAGCGCGTGCTCTCTTACCATTGTAGCTTTTGTCATAAAAAAAACACTACAACTGGTTTAAATAGATTTTCTGCGTCATAGATCAACAATCTGAACTGAATCAGGCAGGTTGTTGTTTGTTTTCTTTCAACATTTTGAACAGGTTTAATTTATTAAACAGATGCTGTGAAAGAGGTCATTTACAAACATTTAAAAAAATGCATGTTAGATACTTAAATTTGCTTTTTTTTAACCATAAAACAATTAAAGTATAAGGAACACATGTGAAACAATGAACGTTGCTACCTAAAGCAATTTTAATAAAATCATTGTTTTAGTTAGAATTTCAACATAATGTGCAGAACAACACCCAAATTTTAGATGTTGGGTTTTACGTATTATAATAAATGGAATGGCTTCATCTTTATTGTTGCACACCTATTTTCTATATTCATTAAACTTATCAGTGTTGAAAACCTCAAATCCTTTAGTGTCAAGTTTTTTTTTCTTGTCAGAGTCTTGGTCTACATGCAGCCTTGACAGAAATAATTGATCAAATCTGACAAGGCTGAAGCCAATGAGCACACTGACCCCCATAGGTGAGTGAAAAAGCTCGTGATGACACCAATTTCCCCCCATCGAACTGAAAAGTTGGGACATTAACAGAAAGTCCTGTACAAATACAGGCTTGACTTAATTAGAAACAGAGGTTTTTTAACAGATCTGCTCACTTTATGTTCCAGGTTCAACGAGTTAAAAAAAATGCAGTCATCATATTGAGCCTACAGTGAATCATGTGGTCACAAACGAAATAATCCGTCTTCTCATCAAAGACGTTTTCACCCGCGAACTTCAACGCAGAAAAATCGACCAAACTAATCAATTTAACATGAGTTCTAATGTATTTTTTTAAATAAAATCCTGCTTTAAACAGCGCTGTCGGCTGCCGCAGTGTTTCATTTGAACTGTAACCCTCATGACTTGCAGGACCTTGAATGGTTTTGTGTCGCCCCAGAAACAAAGCTGCCGCCTGTTCTGCGTATCTGATGCGTCAAACGGCTGTAGCCTTTCCAGTTGTGCGCAATAAAACAAATGAAATTTGATAGTGCACCAGTAAAAAAAAGACCAAAAAACATAGCTCATTTGTAAAAAAAAAAAAAAAAAAAAAAAGTCATTTGTTATTAATTATTTTTTCTCTGGTTTAGTATTTTAAAATGCTTTGTGGAAAACAAAACCTGTTTTAACATTATATATAAAAAATCCATCAGATTTTAAAATATAATTTAGCCAAATCAACTTTTTTAAATTATTTATTTTGCGTAATGGGAAAAAGTGCCAAATGCATTGGATGAAGTTTAGGATATTATATTGACATTTTAACGAAAACGTAAGTTAACAACAAGCTGTTGTTTTTTTTCCTTCCTGAATAAAATCGGATGCCTCTTTGTGCAAAATGTGCGTCACACCCTTCAAACATTGGAGCTGTCAAAATCTTGATCCTCAAATCTGGAGCTCTGCTGCAATTAAAAAATACAGACCAGGAGCTCATTTAAAACCAGCTTGTAAAAGACATTTGGCATTTAAATCACTGGACACATCGAGGATGCAAAAGGTTTCATGTTGTCTCCTTGTCTTTGCTTTGTTTCAGTTGCTGCAACTAGCAATTGAAGAGCAACATCGCCCCCTAGCGCTCATTGATCCTCAAAGATTCTCCTATGGAAATGAAATTGTAACGAGATTTTTAAGGCCTTTCGCCCAGTTTTAGTTGTTTTGTTGTGAAACATCTCAGCAAGTTTGTTTGATTACAAGTCCAACACATGATGCAAACATAGGAAGTCATGTTATCAGTGAAAGGGGTTTTTACCCATCAGTTGGAAGTCCAGCTGATGAATAAACCTGACCATTAAGCTGAGGGGTGATTTCCTCTAAAACAATTCATCGACCAGACACCCTGTGGAAAAAAAGTGTCTATACTTTCTGTTTGTCAGCAACAGAGACAAACGCCACAAGAAGAGGAGGTGAGGTGGGGGTGTAATTACTGGCCAGGTCCATAAACTAATTTAAGCCAGACGTCTGGTCATTTCTATAGCTTTATTGGACCGAGTGTCTTCCTGCTTTAAAGTAATTGTTGCTGTAGGTCGGACAATAAATTGGAAGACGTCTTCCAATCATAAACATTTTATTACCTCAAATTTAAATTTGCTGAAATTAAAAAATAAAAAATACACATTTGAGGTATTTTATGATGAAATTGCTAAATAGTTTTTTGTGGAAAAACTAGAAAACAGCGCCTTAGGGGAATGTTTTTGGTGGGGAAAATATTCGCCTGAAAAAAAGAGAAAAAAGTTGTTTATTCAAATCAATGAAAACATATATGTTTTTTCTGCCTGTAGCTCTGTTTTCCTGTGTGAAAAAAATTGGAACACACGGTTCAGTCACACACTCATCACAGTCGAACATTTTCCCGACATAAACAGCAGCCAGAGTTGTTGTGAAAATGTTTTACTCTAATTTCTTTAAGACTATAAAAGCGCGTTTATAAGCTTTGCGCAAAAAATCTCAGATCCATATTTTAAAACAACATAAAAAATAGCTATTTACATAGTTTAAAGTTTTTTTTCTTTCTTCTTTCTTGACAGATACTGTCTGGGTCTCACTAAAACAAATTCCTCATATGTGGCACATGTGGCCACGGATCGTGACGCTCGTGCGTAAAGTTCAGCAAAAACAAAATAATTTTAAAAAGCTACGAAAGTTCCAACAAAAAATAAAAATAAATGTTTATATCCTTGATACAAACATGAAAAAATAACGATTAAAAAAATACGCGCAGTGGCTCCGGCAGTCAACTTTAAAGCTGCTCGCTGCTGCTCCTCTCTCTGTTCATCTTCTTCATCTTCATCCTCCTGTTCTGGAACCAGATCTTGACCTGTCTCTCCGTTAGACTGAGGATGCGGGCGACCTCGTAGCGCCGGTCTCTGGTCAGATACATGTTATAGAGGAATTCCTTCTCCAGCTCTAAAGTCTGATATTTAGTGTAAGGGCAGCGCTTCTTTCTCGTGGAGCGCGCGTGGATCCAGTTTGCTGCCGGATTGTCTGAAAAACAAATGAAAGGAACATGTGTTTTTTATTATTTATTACAACATCAGAGAACAATTAATGTGTAAAAAATAAATAACTATTTTTTGATTAAATGTTTAACAGAGTGTAATCAATCTGGAGCAAATCTAGTAAAGAAATGTTGTTGTATATGCTTGTTATAATGCAACCGACGTGGCTTAAATACACACTAGAAACCCTGCAGTAACCTTTGCAGGGCGGGTTCCCCCCTTCCGCAGCCTTGGTATAGTACGAGACACTTTTATAGGTTAGTAAAAGCTTCGGTTTTACACACCCAGCTCATACAGTTCTCAGGGTTGTAAATCAAGGCCCGGCTATTTCTTTAACTTACTTGGGTCAAGTTGTTGTTGTTGTTTTTCGTCTTTGGGCTGACTCGAAAGCTCACTTCCACCACCGTGCGCCTTGCAGCTCGCCTTCTCTGCACACTCCGAGCCTCCGCAGTCCCCGGACAGCGGCGGAGCCTCGGCCTCCAGCGGGTCGCACTCTGCGGCTTTGACATTAACCAGGACCTCCGGCTTCGTCCCGTACGGCCGGGAGGCACTGCTGCTGTTCGTGGCGGAGTGGAACGCGGCGAACGGGACGTGGTTCGAGATCGGGTCCATCCAGGAGCGCACGCCGACATATCTGCCATCCGAGGCGGGCAGATGGGATTGGTGGTGATGGTGGACGTACGGATGGTAGATCCCCTGAGGATGAACCGCGGACCAGGAAGATGAGAAGGACTTTGGAGCGAAATTGCACGAGGAGAAGTCTGCGCCTTCCGCGGCACCGGGCGGACGAGGCACCATGGAATGCGGCGCCTGAATGAACCGAGCTCCGAACACGTCCTCCGGGTCCTGACCCATAACAGAGTCCACATAGCAGTTTCTGAGAGCACCAGTGGAAGACATTTTTTCATCTCTTCCTATAATACGGGTTGCACTGTTACCAGAAGCTTCCCCTCTATGAACAATCATAGTATTTTTTTTAAAGCTGGCCTGCATCTACAGGGATTGGTTTACATGGGTCACGTGATCATATTTACCAATACAGCCCGTGAATCAATCCTGCTCGGGCTCTCCCTTTTTCATCAGCTCTAATTTAGCTTTTCATTTTAGAAATGATAAAGAGCCGCGCCTGTCTGCAAACATGGAGCCATTCTTCAGAAAGAAATCCATGTTTTTCTCGTCTTACTTGGAATGAAAATATGGCCACAGTTCAGGGGGAAATGCAAATTTCTTTTCCACATCCACTCGCAGACTTTGTGTATCTTAATGTCTTGCAGAAAAGTCTAATAATAATCGTCCTGATGCCCTCACTGCTTGTAAAATGCTTTATAGACTTACAAAGTCCTCGTAAAAGAGATGTAATAACACGCTGTAAAGTAGCAGACGTCGTTTCCGCTCACAATGCGGTGGAAGCATTGTTAATATTTGGCACGGAAGCGCGTGGATTTCTATATATTACAGGCTCGGTTTAATTCTCCAAGTTGGGACGGAAACGACGGTGGTGAAAATGATTGCATCCATTCAAAGGAGAGCAATAATGTATCAATAAATGTTTTATGAGGTGCCTGTGATTCTACATGTCAATAAAAAGAAGAGTTCAGATCTGTGTGTTGGTGTGGAAAGAGTGTCATTTTTAAAAGGAATAAATTTAGTTTTGTTAAGTTTTATAACAAAAAGTTTAGTTTGCACTTTTCGTATATGTAAGTTTTGCAGGACCTCCTTAGGATTTCAAGCAAATCTCGTTTTTTATGTTTTGCTTCTGAATATTGAGTTTTGAAGGATGATTTTAACACAACTCTGTCCTGCAGTTTTGTTATAAACAGCTTGAGGCATCAAACAGGAACTATTTTTATCTGATTACCCCCCTCCTCCTCTCTGCATCTCTGCTGCAGAATCAGACGATTAGAAACCACCAGAGGAGGGTTTTGTCTCATCTTTTTAGGAATTATTTGCGCCCTTTTACACTGACCTCTATCTCATAGGCCTCAATATTTTACTACGTTTAAAGTCGTGAGTGGCACAAAAAAAAAAAAAAAAATTATCAGCTAGCAACTTTTTTTGTTTGGTTTTTCCCTTGACCGATGTTGACATCAAGCAATCTTCTTTGTTCCACTTTTGACAAAAAATGTTTTCAACAAATAGTATTTTTTTAAACTGCTGTATTGTTGTCCCATTATAATAACAGGGGAAACATTCTGACGATTAAATATCGCTAAATGTCGTTCTCTTTGTGTTCGCAGGGGAGATCATTGTCAAAGCCTTACCTCATGACGCGCATGTTTTATTTTATTTTATTTTTTGTGCCATAAAGGTTGCATTTTTTAAATCAAGGATCACACAATCGGGACAGGTAGGGAAACAAATGTCAGTGGTCCAGACGTGACTAAGATCGTTTTCAACTTTTTTTTGTCTCAAAATTCATCCAAAAGTTGGGTAATTTCAAAATAAAATCGTACTAAAACTTTTTTCTTGCTCACAAGCAAAATCATTACTGTGTTTTGAAGTAATAATCTCACAAATTAAGCAAGAAAAATAAACTACAAGCTGAAATGTTTCCGAAGTTAACTTTCTTGCTGCCAGTAAGAGAAAAAAAGAAAAACTGAATTATATTAACTTTAATTTATTTAATAACAATTCATACTTTTTTTGGCCAAATTATAATAGGATGTTAAAAAAAACAATAATATGTATCTGTGCAACTGTACAAATATTTGCGCTGCACGATTCCATAAAACTCAATTCTTTGTCAGTATATTTATTGTGATGTATACATGCACCAAACATGCAATAAATCCACAGCTTCACATTGTTTCTCCACATAGAGGTCCACAAAAAAAAAAAGTTCTTGGAGAATTTTCTTGCACGAAATGCAAAACAAATGTCGCACCAAACACGATAATTCCGTTCTCATGACTGCAGCACAGAAACCTCTCCACCTTTTTTCCCTCCTGTTTCCACAAACAAGATGATTTCTGTCAGTGAGGACAAAGTGTTGTAAAACCAAAATCAAAACCCTGTGACAATATTCAACAAACACACAACGCCACATGACATGAAAAAGTCACTTCTTTTTGTTTTGGAACATTTAGACGCACGTATGATGCCACGAAAGCTCCAATAATAATATTAATAATAATAGGAGGCAGGGAACCACATGAGATCAGGAAAAGGTGAGATTTGAGGTGAGTTCTCGGATGCGGTTCTCTCTGTTCAATTTTTTGAGTTTCATCCTGCGGTTCTGGAACCAAATCTTGACCTGCCTGTCGGTCAGGTTGACGCTCCTGCTGATCTCTAGGCGGCGCTCCCGGGTCAGGTACATGTTGAAGAGGAACTCCTTCTCCAACTCCAAGGTCTGGTGCTTGGTGTAAGGGCACCGCTTCTTCCGGCCGCTCTTCGCTGTCAGCCAGTTGTTTGGTAAAGCGTCACCCTTACAGTCTGAGGTAGACAAAAAATAAAATAAATAAATAAAACATATCTGCACATCATCTCACCTCCTACTTTTGAAATTTCACCTCAGGGAAATTAAACCCAATGTACATGCTTACCCTGAGTAAATATAATGCACAGGTTGGAGTCATAAATAAACCAAGACTATAATGAACATAAAAAAATCTAAATTATCAAAAAAATATTTAAGCTGTTTAAATTAGATATCTAAAATATTAAATTAATAATGATATTTGATTTAAATAAATTGCAAAAGTTAAATGCAAAAACCAAGGCAGCCTCTGGTTCCATATAATAACTCCAAAAATGCATCAATATAATAAAGTCAAATATGTAATAAACTGTGGGGACGTGGGCTTCATGCTGCATGGTAAAGCCATTCAATTGGCCATTACTGCAACCTGAGAAAGACTCTCATTAAACATTACGACTTTAGGGTTGTTTGTGTTTTATTCTTGCTTTTATGATGCCGAAGCCCTTGTTGTTGAGATAAAAGCTCCTGCCTGCATCCAGCCCACCTTTCCCTTCCTTCTGCAGCAGCAGCTCCGGGCTGGAAGCGCGCGCCTCAACGGAGCAACTCCTCTTCCTTTTCTCCTGCGAGCTCTGGAGCGTCTGATCCGGGCTCGGAGTGCGCGCGGGCTCGGGCTCCTGGACGTTCTTCTCCGGCTCTGATGTGAAACTTGAAGCAGGAGGAAGGGGAGGAGGTGGTGGAGGAGGAGGTTTGACCCGGCTGAGCTGCAGGAGCGTCGGGTTCGGACTCGGCGGCTCGTCTTGGCTGTAGCTTTCCGCGTGCTTCCCGTTCGCGTATGTTTGGCTCAGTCTGAAGTAGCCCGGAACCGGGATCTCGGGGCCGTCCACGGGGCAGGGCTCTGCGATGGGGTACGCAGGGACCTCAGGCGAGCTGACCTTTTGGAGTCTCTTCTCCGAGTACATGCAGCAGTTGCTTTCCTCCTTTATGCTCTGTGAAAATGGGCAGTTTGACATAGTACTATCTGTCCTGCAGGCTCGACCCGGATCAGACCAGTTCTCCAGCTGAGGTATGTACGGGTGGACGTTCACACCCGGATTTTGGTGGCTGACCTCCCCTCTGGTTTTGCCGAAAGACGGCAGGAGTCCACAGGTTCCGTAGCTCCCCATTTCTGATCCTGACGGCATGTACATGTTGCTGCTGGAATAAAAACTGTCCGTCCTGCACGCTCCAATTAAAGAGTCCACTAAGAACGGGTTGGTCGCAGGTGAGCTGCTGGGGAAGGACATTTTTTTTTCCTTGGCGGGGGGGAGAAGTTCTTGAGAGGAGAGAGATGTCTTTTGCAAGCTGACATATCTAGGAAAAACAATCTGGAAGTCGGGATGCCTCCCGACCACATGACAAACCCACCAATGAGATTTGAAAATGGCCTTGAGACGCAGCCTCCTGCCTCCGCACGCGCTCGCACTGCAGATGCACGCGTGGTCAACAGCGACACCTACAACACGGACTTGAAATTGGTTTTGCAGGACGCACAGAGGGGGTTTAACACGACCTTTACTATGAAACAAAATGCCTCAGATCGGACTTGAAACAACAAATCTTCACCTGAAATCCACTTATTTACCAAAATATTTCTTGTAAGAAGTTTGAAATCTAACAAAAACATGGAAAACATCAGAGTTTCTTTGTTTGGACCATTAAAAAATAAAGTGCTGCAGTCTACATGACGCATTGGCGACAACAGCAGACACTTACCCAGCTCCACTGTATTTGTTTTAATTTTTTAAATTTATTATTTAATGAGATGCTAATTATTTCAGCAGGAAAGGTAACAATAACTGCTTTTTTTTGGTGACGTGATTTCTATTATTTTTTAAGATGGAACTCGAAAAATAAAGACGAAAATGCAAATCTGACTCGTTAATTCTTCATTTATGCAAAATCCTTTTTGTTTAATTGCTTTAGTTATGCAGTATAACAGTTTTTTAATCAGCCAGCAGCTGTTTGTGTGTTTCTCCAAGAAAGTAAATAATATAAATAATAAAATCAACAATACAAGAATAAAACACTCCCGAACACAGGGGCTTGTGTTGCGCAAAATATATGTTGCGGTTTTAATAACTGAATTTGCCCTATTTTTCTAATTTGCTCGTATCTTGTTTTTAGCTAATTTGAATTCAGGATTTTAGATAAACTGCAGAAGGTGTGTGTGTGTGTGGGGGGGGGGGGGGGGCGCGCCAGTCTGAGAAGCGTCATTATTTCAAGAGAAAGATGTGTGCACAATGAAGAGCTGCAGCTTTAGTTGAAAAGGTACAGAACAAAAGCTGCTACTTTTTGCACAAATCTGCTGGGATTAAAGCCAATATTAATAACAAGCATAGAGCACTGTTTAAAAATAAAAATGTGCAAAATATGTCTTCGTAATTGTGCTAGACTTAATAATAAAGGCGCACAGTGTGTAGTTTAGATTACAAATAGATCTGTGTGTCTCAAATCATGAAAATATAGTTTCAAAAAAGAAAAAAAAACCTGAAACTAAACATACCTCACTTTTTTAAACTAAAAAAATATTGAAGTTAAATGACCAACAATCACAACATTTTGTTTCAAGATGCTATGAAAAAATATATTTTAATGTAAAGGTTTTATTTGACCAGGTAAAACAGATGTTTTTAAACTTAAAAATAAAGACAATAGATGACGGAATACGTTTTTATAAAAAACAAAACAATATGAACACATAATAATATTAATAATAATAATAATTATAATAATAATATTAATAATAATATACATAAGCCCAAAATACCACATATGTTTCTTTTTCAAAACCAAATGTTTGTTTTGCAGTTGCAAATTGAAGCAACTAATGTTTTTGCACCTTTTATTTTTCTCTTTAAGCCTTTAGTTAAACACAGTCAGAAATAGTTTTCAAATTAAAATTAAAACAGAAACATGATGAAGGTGTGTGGTCAGCCAACCTTCCATCCATCAATTTCAGACACTGAAGCTGCAGTTGATGCTCATAAAATAAAATAACTAAATAACACATAATACAGAAAATTCGTAAAATGTTACACACATACAAATATTTTAACTTTTACTTAATGATAAAATAATAATAGTAAACATTCATTTCATATGAAATAAACTTAAAATATGGACTGTTTCGAAGCTAAATATTTTTTAAAAGGTGGTTTAAAAATGATATTATCAAATTAAATGCCTTCTGCTTTTTACACCATTTAAAGGTTTTGATGCTTTTTCCTCTTTTTGCACGGCATTTTTAAATAAATTGATTCTGCAAGATCGATTTTGCAGGCCATGCAAAGAAGAAAGTCTATGAAAAACTCAACCACAGATTAAATAAATAATCCCAACAACCACTGCGTTGCTCAGATTATTTCTCCAATGGTTGTTTTACACGCAGCGTGAATCTTAAATCTGATCCACTCTGCATCTTTGCACTCAGACGGATTTTAAAAGTCTGCCCTCATGTGGATAGAGAGAGAATGAGGGAGGAAGGCTCATCACAGCGGGTGCTGCAGTTTCACCTCAGACAATATGACAAACCCTGCTGAACCACTAATGAAACCCTCACTGCTCTTATGGTCTTGTGGGGGAAATAAATGCACTGAATTAAAAACATAACTTCACCACGAACCCCTTTCCCAACTCCTCATGTTTGAACCAAAGTCTAATCAATGAATTTCATTGCTGCACAAAGTGAAACCACTGCTGCCCGTGAATCATCAGTAAAGCTGCTGTCTTCTGACTGGATACAGGCGCGCTGCATTCGAATGCTGCAACGATGAAACCTATGAGGTAAAATGACGAAGAACTAAATATATGTCAAGACATTTTAAATCCACATTCCTAAAAATTGTGAGAACGTTTTCCATTGTTTCCTTCTCAAATGATGCCAGAATGGATCTAATGCGTAAAAGTGTTCAGATGCGTCAAAGGATTAGTTTTTGTCTGAAGTTAAAGCACTTTAACACAGGAAGGGTCGGTCCTCATGTGATCTGGGGGGCTGGTACAACCATAGTCCAATAGCCCCCTATTTAGACATTTACAGCTACTTTTATTGTGCTGTCTAGACGGTTCAAGGTTTAGCAAACAATCCAGTTTTTCAAAGAGAAGGAAACAACGGTTCCATACAAGCCCGCGAGCGCCAAATCTCTCCTCTAAATCAATGATTTGTGATTTATTTTAATTCATTATGTCGTTTTTAAATAGAACTTAGCTATAATACATTTGTTTTGTCTATTATTTCACACTACAACATACAGAACATGCCTTTTACAAATGAACATACGCAAGGAATATATTTTATATATAATTGCAATGGGTGGAAATAAGTTGGAAATAATTGTTGCCATTGAAGCAGAAAGAAACGAAAAAATGTTTGAATACACTTTAAAAAATGCAAGAAATGTTTTAAAAAAATAAACATCAGTTTTTTTCTTAATTCTGTAATATGTAAGCAGTTTTTTTCAAATCACTCGTGTGAAGATTGTTTCCTTTTGTCTGTGTTTGGTGATGTTTGTGTGAGGAAAAAAAAAGGCCGAATGATATCAGAATAAAGGATTCCCTGTGAAATACTGGAGGCGGTCGCGGTTGAGTTTTTTCTCCTTCATCCTTCTGTTCTGGAACCAGATCTTGACTTGGCGGTCCGTCAGGTTTAAC
This sequence comes from Cynodonichthys magdalenae, assembly GCA_031762555.1. NCBI lineage: Eukaryota > Metazoa > Chordata > Actinopteri > Cyprinodontiformes > Rivulidae > Cynodonichthys > Cynodonichthys magdalenae. The sequence continues at coordinate 13,439,772 of JARVJO010000061.1, read as the reverse complement.
ATCCTGGACAGCTGGAGTCGCTTCTCCTTGTTGATGTACACGTTGAAGAAAAACTCGCGTTCAAGTTCTCGGATTTGGTATTTGGTGTAAGGACAGCGCTTCTTCCTGGACTTGGTTGATGAACCTGTGGAAGAAAATATAAAAACGAAAAATAACATAAAAACCCTTGTGAGAGAACAGAAATGAAATATAAAATGACAAGACTGGTCGGAAAAATATTGATTTAGAAATCTGGCTAAAAATGGTTCATTTATCCTGGTCTGTTTGTGGAGGAAGGCCCTGTCTCTTTGACACAAACACCCCCTCCCCCCGCACAGTCACACACATGCACACACACCACACAATGAGGAGTTATTTGCATAAAAATGAACACACTGCACTGATGTTGTGCGTAAATTTACTTTTTCCTGTCTATAATTGTATCTATAGACCACTTTTGATTTTTTTACTTTCTTTAAAGCCTCATGGATACAAATCAAATCCAGCTACAGAGCAGTTCTAGAAAAGAAAACCTTTTAAGCACGGCTGCTTAACTGTTCCCCATTGTAAATATCTTTACAGCCGTAAAGTACATCTTATAGGGATATAAAAGCTTTTGCGTGCTTATAAAGACGCACATAACCCTAGATGGTCACGGAGGTGGACTCTGTGCGGTCCAGATTTTCTAGGTTATATAGAATAGACACCTTTTTGGTTTATTTTTCATAAATAAGAAACAAGCTGACTTACTCTGTCGTCTGGTCCTGTCGCCGCAGTTTGAAGAGGATGAGTCCTCGTCGACGCTCCCAGTCGGTTCGGCGTTTTGTTTTTCTTCCAGTTTAGTTAAAGCCCGACTGATGTCTGCTTCATCACCCGGAGCAGCAGAGTCTGTCTTTTGTTTGGGGGGCTCCAAGTTGACGGGTTTCTCCGCGTTCGGGCAGTCAAAGAACTGGTCGAAGCCCTGCGGAAGGACTCCGTTTCGGCCGACGCCGGCGAAGAAGCTGCACTGCGCGCTCGAACCTCCTGGGTGGCCGTACAAGGATTCGTTTTTAAACCTAACATCCGCCCTGCTGCTGCCGCCGCCGCTGCTGCTGGAGGACTGAATCAGCTCCCGGTGCATTATATCCTCCGTTGAATAGTACGACGCGTAATTGCCCCTGTAGTGCCATTTAGGATGGTCCAGTCCATAATCCCTGAACGCGACTTCTCGTACAGGCTGAGCTATACTGGGAGAATAGGGGAAATTGATCTGACACGAGGTGGTCTGCGGTAAAAAGGAGGAGACTGACGGGAAATCGGGCGTCGAAACGTAATAAGTGCAGTTCGGCAGAAACATATTTGACGCGCAGCTTCGATCATCGTATTCGGTCATATCTTCGCTCGCCGATCCCTTCGTGCAGCAAAGGAAGAACCGAGTTGACAGGCTGACCGTGTTAAACTTTGTCCATGTAGCACCGCGGGCGCGCGGAGGGAGCCCGGCAGGGAGAAAAATTCGGAAACGCAGGCAGACCTGCAATACATCTTGATCGATTCTTGAGGTAATTGTGTCATGTGATCCAGTCGAGAAATTACCATACATCAATATCAGTCATTAAAAACTCCCAAGGAAAAAAACTCATGTGAGCCCAAACAAGCGACTCTATTGGCTCACAGGCTGCAGCGGAAACTCCTTTCCAACGCCACCCCCTCTTTTTGCCTTAAAGCTGATGAAAAAAAATATCCATTGCTGGAATATTTAGTTCACAGATTTACAGCAACATCTCTTTAATGATTACGGCAGCCACACCCACTGCACGCACTGCATCAGTAAATATGGAGGGGGACATTGTTTGCATCAACAGTTAGAATTTTCAGCAGACCTGTGCGATTGATGCAAAAGCTTGAAAAACTGTCAAGGTCACCGCGCCTGCACATAAAGGCGGAATAATGTGTGATTTATCCAAGAGTTTCCTGCAAAGAAATTACAAGCATCATTGCGTATAATCACCGTGCAGCGTGATGTTTGGAGGCACATTTAAAACACACACAAATAAATGCCATCATTTAGATTCATTCTGATAATCATATCCTGCACAGTGGTATACCTACAGAAAAAGCAAGAAAAAAAAGAAAACGGCTAAAGTGCAAAAAAAAAAAAAAAAGACAGATTTGCGCCTCGTATTGCGTAAAACAGCCAAATCATCACCCAGTTAAACATTCTGCAAAATGCACGAGGGTGCATTTAGAAAAGCAAAATAAAACCGGGATTCACTTAAAGGAAATTCGTGTTTGAATTCCATCGTTTGAGTAACAGATCCAGCTCTGCCAGGCAAACAACTGGCTTTGACCGTCTGTTGTTTTGATGTCCAACAAGTCTCCGCGGCCATGACATTTTATGGCACCAGGGCAGCCATGCATGCAGTGTTTGCCTCCGCCTCGGTGGGAAAAATAAAAGTTGAAACGCACGAGGAACTCATCGCTCAAGCGTCGAGCTATATTTTGTTGGGATATGTAAGTATGATTTTTCATGTTCCCCCATCTTTTGTTTCACCCTAAAAAACAACAACAAAAAAATATTTAAAGTCGTTTGGAGCCGTGATTCTAAACACTGATTATTGTAAAAACAGTTTATAGTTGTGCTTCTCCAGTGGTGCTCAGCACAGCTAAATTCGATCAAACTCTCGAGGTAAAAAGCTAACTTTATAATCCTATTTTTAATCTTAAAACACTGCACAATGCAAATCCTTCGGGCAAATAACTCAGACTAAACAAAGCGTGTGCTTGTGTTTCAAAATTAAGAGAAAAACTGGGGCAATCTACTTTGATTCAGCAAATATAAAATGTGAAAAACGTTTTACGCACGAAAAGTTACAGGAATGTAATGTTAGAAACTAAATAAATTCTGCAATCTAACCATAAAGCGACTTGTTGCTTGTAATTTTGAACTTTTGTTTATAGTGTCTATAGTCTTTAAATTATGTTTGTAGTGAGGGGCATTTGAATACTGACTTTACAACAATAGTGCTAAATGCTGTTTCCGCTGTTTAAGTTCTGTTTTGCACCAGCATAATTTGCCATACCTACTGCTTTAGGTTTCAAACTAATAATTTAAACGTGCAAATATGATTCCGTCAATATGAATGAATAATATGTTTACATTAATTGAATTTTGCAATTCAAAACCTTCAAAAATAAAACTTAGGCATCAAAGATTCCAAGTCTTTTACGCTTAAATGATATACATTTTAACGCCAAATTTTTAGCATTATCAAACGGTCTAAACTTGTTCGAGCAAACGGTATTCTAGAATAAAAATATTATATTTTTCTCCAGTGGAATGTTTGTCTTGAATCAGTCAGCAGCCTATACTAACTTGACCTTAACTTTGTTTTGGCACCCCCACCATGTTGGAGAACCTGAGCAACGTGACGCAGGCTGGCAGTCAACGAACCAGCAAATATAGAGTAACTTCACAGTGTTCACAAATAGCATTGGCAGCAATCAAAGCTATTGCGGTTAAGGGGAAAATAAAATAAAAGTTAAGGACGAGAACAGAAAATCAAAAACTACACCTATTACCGACAAGATAAAACACAACAAAAACAAACAAAATACATTAAAAACAAAGAAATCAAAAAAAAAAATCTGTCAAAAAAATCAGAATTTTCTCTGTTGTTTTTTGAAAATCATTGCTTTGATACTTTATTGAAACATACAATGTTTTATGGCTTTTCTCTTTTGAGTTAATACATTGTTTATTTTTTCATACATTATATGTTTGTGAAAAAACAGATTCAAACAGCAGTTTTAATAATTCAATCAGTTATTTTTTTTATCTAAAACTGTTCTAATGCGCAATTTGGAACCTGTTTTTGGCTCTCATCAGTTGTGTGTGTGCGCGCAAAACACTCAGGGACATACACACATACCCTCACACACACACACACAGGTAGCATCTTGGAGATACCCAGTGAAACACTGAGTTTTGATTTAAACCAGACACACTGGGTCAAAGCCTCGGGAACCTCCAACTGTGGGTGATGGCTGCTGCTGCGTTACGCACAGCCAGGAGGGATTGCGCAGAGAAACAGCACGAGGTTGGCAAAAGCAGTGACGATTTATATTAACGTGAGTAGTGGATTGTCACTTTAAGAGATGTTTTCAAAATTTCTGCAAAGAAAATTCAATAAAAACCGACCAATACATTAATTAAGAACAATTAGGTCATTTAAATCCTTTTTGTTTTACACATTTTCAACACTAAAACTGGCAAAGAAAAAGTAAAGATTTTTTATTTGCATTTTTCTCTTTTAATTTTTTATCAGGTGAAATATGATAATAAGCCAGTGATCAACTGCAGGAGTTATGACAAGCACACAATCACTAGTTTCCCTCCTAAAAAAACATAAATACACAAGTTGCACAAAAAAAATAGACTACAAAACTTTAAAAATGCTCTTTATTTACAAATGTAAAAACTTTTATTGCGACCACTTTAGCAACTCTTCTGTTGTTTCATGAATTCTAAAGTGTTTGGTGTTTTTTGTTTGAATGATCTTTTTCTCTTCTATCATGCTTTATTTTATTTTATTTTATTTTATTTTATTTTATTTTATTAATTGATTGGAATAAAGAGTTATATTTATATTTAAATACAAGAAACAACTGTTATTTCATTGCAACTGTTTGGACAAAATCTTTTTTTTGTGGCAACACAGAAGGTTGACATTGGACAAAGACAACAACAACATAAAGGTGGTGTAAAGTAACGATGGAAATTCACTTTTTTTCTTTTGTCTTTGTGCGTGTGTGTGCGTGGCTTGAAAAGTCAGTTCCTTGGAAAACCAAAAGAGGCGCACAGCCCGTAACATCCAGAGACAAACACAAACATTGCAACCTGGCGCATTAAAAGGGTTCGAAATTCTTCAAATATTATACAAGCAGCATGCAAGCAGAATTTATCGTGTAATACTGACTTTAAAAATCGGTAAAAATAAACTTGACAAGTAATTCACACAATAAGACCACTGCGCATGAGCAGTTTGCAAGACAAACACCAAACCTCATTTATCCACATTCCTGATCAAGCAGACCTCACAGTTTAAAAATGAGCTGTTATGAACAAGAAATATTCAAAAAACGATCAGCTTTATGTCCTAATTGTATTTTGTTTTCTTTACAAATACTATTTACATCTGATGTATCTGCAGAAAAAAATCTGTTTTAGATCATTTTTAACTCAAAAACTTTTTTCCAGTTTCTGCGTAAACCGAACCAAAGTGCGTTTGGAACACAAGAGCACAAAGAAAACATCCTGTCCATACTGCCTCCAGTGACATTCTCAGATGCTGAAAGGCCTCTGAATAATCCAAAAGGTGATATATTTTATTTTTGTCAAGATAGCAGTTTGCTGACGTGTGAAGACATTTGGAGACAGGGTGAACCCATCCTGGTGCTCTAAAGTTGGTCAGGATCAAGTCCAAAGGTCATCAGTATGCGGAAAAAGCCTGCTCGCGCATCATCAGCCGCTTCTTCTTCATCCTGCGGTTCTGAAACCAGATTTTCACCTGCTGATCGCTCAGACTGAGTCTTTCCGACAGCTCTTTGCGTTTCTGCCGGGTGATGAACTCATTCACCAGAAATTCATTCTCAAGTTCAGCTAGCTGAGGCTTTGAATAAGGCTTCCTCTTCTTTCTGGATTTCACATGAGTGGAGCACCACGGGACACCTGCCAGAGGGAGGAGAGGACACAGTTTACACTTTAAAACAAACTTCAGCTAATATATATTACATTTTAAGAATTTATATCTCACAAGATTTTTATGCACCAAATAACTGACAAAAACGCGTTCAATGTGCCCACTGGAACATCAGAACACCATTTAAGGATTATAACTAAAACAAAGACTTTAAGAAATTGAATATTTCACTGTAACATCATTTGATTTTTACAGGCCTTGGTGTAAAATAAATTTCCAAAAGCAAACATCATGTGTCTATTAGAACATTCCTGTCCGCCAAATTGAGTGTAAACTAAAATATCACGGGAAAAAAATGAAATACCAGCAGAAATAAAAAGAACAACCAGCCTCCTTTAACATACTTAACCTTGGCCAAAAGTCGTCCTGCAGCACGCCTCGTTTGAAGACGCCTCAGTGGGATCCTGCTCCTGTTTGCTACGGCTTAGAGGAGCTGCTGGATCTGGGCCGAGCTGTGTCACAGAGCCGTCCAGTCCTGAGTAACCACGGAGCCCGTGCTCCGAGGCGTAAGCTCCATCTGACTCCTCTGTCTTCCGGCTTGTCTCCTGGAAGCACCGAGCCTCGTCCTGCTGCGCCTCCGGATGCGCCTTGTCGTGGCCGCCGGGCACGAAAGGAGGACAGAAGCCTCCGAAGGCGCGACTCTGAGTTGGAGGTGCCGCAGGTCCACACGAACTTGAGGGAGTCCACGGGTGCGCGCACACCTCTCTCCGGCTGTACGGCAGCTGATGCAGCCCCGGTAGGTGGGCTCCATTGCTGCGCAAGTTGGACAAGTACAGCGACTCGGGGGGAGCAAAATTCAACAGAGATCCGACATATCCGGGATTTAAAGGATTCCGCTCACACATTTCCATGGAGCTGACCTCTAGCGCGTCTTCCAAGCTCTTAAGCAACTCCTGGAGAATAAAGGGAAGGTAATTGTTGATTTGTTAATGTGGCGTCACGTGACATGCAAACTGTGTTGTCAGCCCCACCCTTGTTCCCAGCCCTGCAAAGCAAAACATGATCTTTAACACTAATAGAGTACAAATAAAATTAATAAACCCTGCAACTGAAAAAATTAAATTAAATAAAATCAGACACAAACGGAAAATGCAGCAAATGTTTTAGGTTTTTAGGTTTTAATTCAAGGTTTTATTTTGGCACCACATGTGAAGATGTAGGTGAGTTGACTGACAATAAATGTAACCGTGAGGCCCAGAATGTGTTTCTGTTCAGACAGATAAATTAAAATACGTAAGTCAATTACAGTCTTTATTTGTCTTTTATTTGGTCTCAAAGTTGAAGTGAAGCAAAATGCTTTTAAACCTTTTGTCCCCAATAACTTCAACCATTTTTTATATTATAGATCCCATTCTATCATATGATTAAAGTAAACTAAACTCAGGTTACAGAATCAGAAACGGACAGAAAATAAATTAATAAAATTGTCTGTGTGGCTCCTCTTTCTGTCACTTTTCGGACAGATTCACAAACTGCGATGTGATTTTTGGTTAATATTATGTCAATTTCTGAGGATGCAGAATCGACGGATTTTTGATTTCACACGTTCCTGATGTTTAATCTGTTCGCAGATGCGAAGAAAAGTAAAAAAGCTTCTTCATTGCGCCATGGTGGTCAAAACGGTGCGTGTATTTGACCTTCAAAATCCCATTGATGTTTTTTCAGCTGCACACAAATATGTTGATGTTTTAGGAAACCTCAAACCGCTGATCACTGTATTCAGTAATTTCAACAAAACCTCACCAGCAACCTTATATATTTATTCCCCCCCACACCGCATTTCAAATATTCAGGTTCGCGCTGAATTATTGGCTTTCTTTTGTGTTTTCTCAAAACAAAACATTGTAAAACTAAACTATTTTCTTTTTTAAATTACACATGTCGTCTTGTATTTGAGAGAGGAAGTGTTAAAAACAATTTAAAGGAGAATCTCAACATATTTTTAGTCGCCTATTTGGGTATTTTGAGGACATTTAACCCACAGAACCGCAACAAAGTTAGTTTCTTTGATCACATAGAAAAAGGTTAGATTGTCTAAAACAAAACAAAACAAAATCCTCTTTCAGTTTTTTATGTTTATGTAAAATTAGGTCAACAATCGAATCATTTGTTTTCTGGCAATTAATGTATTTTTTTTATAACAAAACTATTAGATATCTGTTAATATTTGACCTAAACATACTATACTAAATTATTTATAAATCAAGGTGCAAGTTTATTACATTATTCAAACAATATGCATTGAACAAAAGCACACAATCCTGATGCTACAGATAGTTTTGTTCTTTGTAGAGCATTACGCGAGTTTGAAAAAGTAAAATTCATCTTTTCTATTATTTATTTTTTACTAAAATCCACGGCGTAAAAGGGCAGTTTTAAATAAATTGAGTGTCGAGGCAGCTTTGATCTGCTGTTTTTCAGCGTAAAGCACTAAAACATCAAAAAATGTTTTACATTTATTTTAAAAAAGCTAACCCAAAATATTAAAAAGACATTTAGGATAAAAAGCCAAATGTTTCCAAAAAAGAGTAAAAAAAAATCCAGAAAATGGTCTAAAATGAATAATTTGTCCCAAAATCCAAATATTTCCCTCCATGCTTCAAAGCAGACACTTATTGTTGTTTTTATTTCTCACTTATCGTGAATTATTTTCTTTTTTTGTGAGGGTGGGGTGGGTAGGGGGGTCCTGAAATGTTGTTTTGCTCAGATTTGAACCGCAAAGCTGCGTCCAGTCGTCATAAAAGCAGATCACACATAGGAAAGGTTTTAGGGCCCTTCGGTCTGCAGGTTTAGGGCGTCAGGAGCCAAACAGAGGCGGACCTCCACGCCCTTTGAAGGAAGCTCTTCCCCGTCTATTGTCCTTGGTAATAAACTTGCTGCTTCCCTCGTTCAAGTTCTCAGGAGCCCTGGAACTCTACCGTTGAGTCAGAGGAAAGGAGAACAGGTTTTATTTCAACTGAGCGTGATTCAGAAACATACTTATCCGGTCTAATATCTAAAAAAAATAAATAAACAAAAAATCCAAACAATAAGAAGGAAAATGTATCTGCTCGCATGTTTTATTATTTTTAATCTCCTCTAAATTATTTACAACCGAATGGTTTGATTTCTCAGAAGCATAGTTACAGATCAGGCTGCATTTGAATCTAAAAAATTAATCATGATTGCAAATAATTAGAACAAACTAATTTCCAGAAAAGTCAATTAGACACAAATAAACCCTCGATTTTAGGCGACCTGAGAGATTTTCTGATTAAATCTATTATAACTGAAGGAGAAGAAGAAAAAAACAAGTAATTTCTGATTTCCAGCAGAGAGCAGTTCATCAGATGAGCTATTTAATTTTACTGAGTAGAAAATTAAACAGCTCGTATGATATAAAGATGCTGCTGTTTATTACAGCCCATGTGATACAGCTGAAGGCTGAATGAGGACGACAAGCTCGGATTAGTTAAAGTTAAAGAACAAATAAAGATCTAAATAATCACCGAAAAATAAAATAAAATAAAAAGAAACAGCTTCTGAATAAATTTTAACATCTTGTAGAAAACTATATACTTCTATTTGTCTGAATCGCGTTTTAACATATTCGGTGTTATTTAAATAAAAATAATATATATTTTGCTCAATTTCCTTAAATGAAAAATCTGAAACAGCAAGAGATGATTTGTTGACAACAGTGTTTGTTTCCAATTAACACAAAAAAGCATTAAAAGCATAAATTCAAGT
>JARVJO010000061.1:13399708-13412208 GCA_031762555.1 Cynodonichthys magdalenae | reverse complement strand
TAGTGGAACCAGGTGACATAACTATAGAACATTTACACAGGTTCCTGTGTCTGGCCTGGGACTTTATTTTGTGTTATGAAACATAGAGTCAGGGGGTCTTAAGATGCTAAATATAAATCCAAATGAACTTTAAAATGAATTAAAATTTAGAAGTGTTTGTACTTTTCAACCAGTAAAAGTTGGAGTCATGAGCTGGGTTAGATGCTAAAAACATTTGACACAACAGACTTACAATTTTACTTGGATAATAAAAAAAATGCATTTAAGTTGACCTTCAGTCATCTTTTCTTGACTTTGTACATCAGCTGCAGTTCATGTTGATGTACTTTGTTAATCTTTCCGCTTTAAAACAATTTTTTTGGCATCAAAGTTGACTCATTTTGACTAGAAGTTTGACTTTAATAGTTTTAGTTTTTAGTCAAAATTAAAGCAAAGAAAGGAGACTCAATATCTAGTGAGACATTTCTTACATTTAAGATATTATCTCAGGGTCCAGATAAAATTATAGCGGCCATTTCTGGCTCCCAGACCTTCAGTTTGATGTACTTTAAACCTTTCAGACTGGTAAACATTTTTGTTTTTTTTTTGTTTTTTACTAAAAATATTTAACCAAATTAGCAGGCAAACACACAACATAAAGTACACCCTGAGATTTATGCCACATCACGCCTCTGAAGTTATAGTCTCCGCTCTGTTTGTCTCAAATCATTGCCTCTGTTCAAATGTTACTTTCATATATTACATGACATTAATTCAACTATAGCTCATTAGGACAGAATGAAATGGTTAAATTAACTTATCAACTCTTAATGATGATGAATGAGGTATTAATTCACATACAAGCTGGGCAATTTGCAGTTTGGTGCATTTTGATGCTTCTCAAATAACATTTATTACAGCAGGTCATTCCCTCAATCAATTACAGCAGCATTATGAGCTGCTGGTATGGAAAATGCTGTTTTCATGCATATGTATTGAAACATGTTCTCAATTATTTTGGAAATTGGTATTTATTGGTTTAAGAGTAATTCTTCTGTGGCTCGTTGCTCTGGATTTATTTAAGGTGGTATTATAAAATGCTGCTCTACATCATTTTTCAGCTCAGCAAATTTTGTTTTAAAATCATTTATTTTTTCTAAAATTTTATGGACATCATAGTGTATTGACCAAATTGCAAAAATGCATATTAATAATGTATAAATACCTCACTTTTTACAATAAAAGGACAACCTATTTGTTTGTCTTTGTCCATTTGTGTTCATTTTAATGAATTCCAAACTGCCAACAACGACTTTAGAAGTTTAAAGAAATAAGATATTTAAATTATTTAAAGAGATATAAATCAAAAATAATCAAGCTGTATTCTCAGATTTTCCAACCTATAAATTGAGACATGTAAGATTTAAGTAAAGAAAACAATGAAATAATTTTAGTTAAGTTCACCGTCTGTCCGTTTTCCCTCTTTCGGAACCAGGGGTGTTGCTATGGGTGAACCAGGCTAGGCCAAAGCCCATTCAGTTCAACAACCTGTTTTTTCTAAAATTATAATTATTTCTTCTTACTATTCATTTAAATTGTTTGTGTATACAGTGTTTTACTTTGATACGTTTTTTTGTACATTTCTGTTTTTATCAAAAATGAAGAAATTAACAAACAAAAAAATAAAAGCTTCTTGGCTACCCATAGATTTAAATATTTTTAAGAAAAGATTGAAAATGTTCAGGTTTGAATTTTATAAAGTAGATCTAACGTTGTCAAGGTGTATCTTTGTTGGAATAAAAGGGTAACGCATACAGATTTCCCACCATTTTTATTATACTATACAAACCATGTTAATTTTGGTAGCCTAGTTATTTTTTTTATCAGGCCTGTTACAAAACTATGTCACATTTTTGTTGTAAGTTGTGCTTTAAACTGGACCAGGCTTTTAAATCAGGAGCAGAAATAAACCCAAACGTAACTTAATGATAAAGTCTATAAGCTGATTGGTGATACTAATTCATTGTTGAGTCATTCTGACATTTGTAAAGACTTTTAAAGATGCACTTGATGACAAATGAAGAAAAAAGAGTTTTGAGTTTAAAAAATATTGACAAAATGTTGAAAAAGCAGAAAAAGAACAACAATTGGAATGAAAATTAGCCGTACTGAGAAGCGTCAACAAGAGTTTTGACTTTCCAAGGGGGTTGTGGGGGAATAAAAGGAAGCTCTTATCAAAGGAGGTTCTCAATTTCCATATTGAAATATTTTTCTATCACAGCTCATGACATGCTCTGTTTGGTTTTGGTGTACCACCCCAATATTTATATGTTATTTCCATCTGGCCATCTCTTGATGAGAATATTCTGGAGGCGCTCATTTTAAAGTGATCAGTGCAGTTTGAAGTTAAAGATGAGAAAGCTGGATTTCCGGTGTTTCAAAGGGGATTTTGATTCAATCATAGCAAAAAAAAAAAACAAGTAATAATTCTGAACTTTACTAGAGGGATATTTTATGAAAATGACTTCAACGTTTATAGAGGTTGATAATATTCTTTTTTCATCAATTAAAAAACAAAACTTCAATGGAGAAAAAAATTACAATACATAAATAGGGGGAAGATGAGAGGGAAACAAATCATGGTGAAATAAGAAATACAGCACATACAATCACTTTTTGGAGCTTTCTTATTAGCTAATTTAAAAATGAACAACATCATCATGTCTTCCAATAAAAGATACATACTTGATCATTTTCTACTTCACAATGAACACTAATGAACTAATGAAAATACTAATTATTTGTACCAAATGGACATCTTGAATATCTGCAAATATTTTAAGCTTCTTACAAAGTTCTTTTTACTTCTTGTTAAGTTCAAAGCATTTTACAGTCCAGTCTGTGTGATACAGTATATTGTATACTATGTGCTTAAAAATGTGGAAGTGTACAAGTTTGACAAAAGAAGCATCAGGCCAAAAACAGCTAGTTACAGCAGAGAAACTTGTAATTTTAAAAAAACAGTAAATTCCTGATAGAACCTGGGAAATGCCTCATCCTTCAGCTGAAATTTTATGTCAAGTGTTGTCGTTCGTATTTGCCATAAATTTAACAAAATAAATCAGAACAAACTGTTTTTGTGAGAGGTTGCAGGTGGTATAATTTAATATTTTTTTTTCTACTACATTTGTGTTTTGTAACATTGGTTCACCCCTTTAATTTAACAATTAAACAGGTCGGAAATTAGTGTAAATGGTCATACCGGACTGACAATTGTGGGAAAAAGTCAGTCGAAAGTCAAAACAAAAACATTTGAAATATAGACCTACCAACATAACAATTGAGGAAGACCACATAGATGACATATAAAGCTCCTTGGAGCTACATTAAAAGAAATGAAGAATGATTAAAGTATTTTGTCTAATACTGGATGTGAATGGGCTATTTAACACGTTTCAATAACTTGCTTTCAATCCTCGTTTGAAAATTGAGTGGGGTCTACTGACTATTGAAAACAAATAATTAAGATTTTTGTTTTTACTTTTAGAGTTGATGGGGGGAATAATGCTTTTTTGTAAATTATGTTCTGTATTGTGGCATCATATCAACATTCTGAGTTTAATTGGAACATGGATTTTTCAGTCCACTTTGATAGACTCCATAAAGTTTGCAAGAACATGTAGGCTACCTTTAAATTAAACCACCATTCAAGTAGTTGTTGAACCATTTTTGTGCATGATCAGAATATAACCATTTTGTGCCCCTGCTGCTCTTTTGGGGGTCATTTGAACCCAAAGGCAGTAGGAGGGTTAAATAAACATGAAGGACGCTGTTCTGTCGGTGGACACGCCCCCCTCCATGACTTCGTGGCGTGAAAGGACAGGACGGACGGAGCAGACTGTGGAAACCATTACAACTCCAACATTAAGGTAAGGTAAAGTCGTTTTATTCCAACACAGAACATCGACTCTGCACCCTTGACATTCAGCCTGACTTTGATAAACTGTGCAAAAACTCCTGGTTTTGTTTTCATGACTTGCGGTCATGAACAACATAGCTAGCTAGCAGCTACATATAGTTAGCTAGTGTTTGCAATGCTAAAGAGTGTTTATAAATGTGTCTCAGGGGCTGGGAAGTTATTATAGGAAATGCATGGTGGGCACAGCGACTTGACAGACCCTCTCATGCTGGAACCATCACTTTTAGCTCAAGACGTGTTGCTAACGCCCCCGGAAACAGCTGCTAATTTAGGTTAGCAAAGAGACCCAGCTGCAGCAGCAGCCAGGACACTGAGCAAGTTTGAAAAACTGAGTTTGCATAGGCTTGTCGATTGAATAAACACTCGTAGCTGTCAAGACTGGGTGAGCTGGTAAGTTGTTGTGTTTGGTTTTCATTTCAAGTAAATATAGAAGTTTATACTGATGTTTCAGCTAGGTTGTTTACTCTTTGTAAATACAATGCGTTTCATTTCTGCAGCACTACAGTTAAAAGCAAGTAGGCCTATTGTTGACATTTCTACAGCTGTTTTTATATTAAACTAAGCATCACATTATTATTGAAGATTATTTACTTTAGTTCTAAATCACATTGTATTTCAGTGTAACTTATACGTTGAAACTGAGACGTGTCTGCTGTCAACAGGTGGATCGTAACCAGTAAAAGTCTGAGAGAACAGATCCAAACAAGACAACAAATCACACTCCCACTTCATCAATATGGGAGCTGTAATCTCAAGATGGAGGGTTTGTATTTAAACTATATATTTGTAATATATTGCATGTTAAGTAGGTGCTTTCACTAATACCCCTTTTTGACAACTGGACTTAAAAAGTAAAACATGCAAACACTTGTCACATATTTTCCTTCTGCACACATTTTACTGAGTCCTCAATTTCACTTCCTCTTCCACTGTAATCTTTTTAAAACTTTAATTATGCAGTTTTATAGGCTGGGTAGCTCTACTTTTGAGATGTAGAAATCCTTCAAGAACCCAAATAAAATATTTTCAAAGCAAGAAAAAATGCAACCTGGACTCCTTGGATTGTTTTTATTTAAGTTTTTGTATTAGTGGTGTCATACCACGAGAATTTTGTTCTTGGGTACATTCTATTTAGGTAAATAATGAACACATCCTTTTATTTATATAAATATTTTTCTAATTCACATAATGTTTTCCTTGTTTGGCACCTTATTGGTGGTATATGCCAACAAAGGATTTAGACATGCCACATAAAACGTATGTAGGAAGAAGAAACAGGAAGTATTCATATTATAACAAGATGTTACCTGCAAAACAAAGCACTTGTAAAAAATGTTTTATTTGATGCTTCACTTTGAAATACTTGCCTTTCAGGCTAAACCATCCACTGTGGAGACTTTGGAACGACTTGAAAAGGTATATTTATCTCAAGAAAACATGTTTTAACATTGATTTTAGTAAATTGCTGAAGAGATAATTTAAATGTATAAAATTATTTCTGACTAGTTTGTGTTGTATGTAAGATAGGGTAGGATCAAGTATAGTTTGACAGAAAGCAGACATTATCACAAGTAGATGTTGTGAAGTGTTGTAAAAGCATGAAACTTTGAGTGTCAGCAAATGCTTCCAAGTTGGCTTATGATTTGGTGATGAGACTTGACTGCTGGTATGCAGCTAAGCCTGTGTTAGGCTATTTTAAGCACCTGTCCTTGGAGCAACAACAAGATCTTGTGTGGCATTCAAGTGGTGAAACAACTGCTTTTACTCTGTTTTTCTGCAATAAATCTGTCATTAAATAGTATATTTTTATAAGAAGCTTTACAGTACAAACAAAAGAGAGACATAAATGTGAGAGGGGCTCATTTCTTTATTAGAGTGACACACACAAATGCTCCAATGACTTCAGTGCTTCAAATGCTTCAGTGACCAAGGTGCATCACATTTCATCCACCAGTTATTTTTGGATGGGGTATTCAGCACTCTGAAGCTGTGGTGTTACATTTCTGTTTACAAAATCAGAAAATTAGTTGTCGACTTAATTGCAAAATGCACTGAACACATGACTTTTCTCTAATCATGACTTGACCAAATGTTCCCTCTGTGTGTTGCTTCTACTTGATTCCTCAGTTAGATTATACTTCTGTGCAGTGCAATGACCTTTAAATCTTTAGTGCTATAGCAAACAATCCGGTTCTGTCTGAGTGGAACGTCAAGCCCTAAAGGAATTTACATTCATTTGCATCTATGTAAAAACATGATGCAATGTTGAGAGATGCAGTTTGAAGGAAGGAAGCAAATACACAGCTGGTATTTTTGAACTGCAGGAGAGTTCAGTCCTTCTAACCAATGGTTGTTCACTTTTTATGAAAAAAAAAAAACGTGTTTTTGCACTGCCTATACTGTGGCCATTAGTATGTTTGGGTCTTTTTAGCACATGTTCCTAAAGAAGTGCTTCCTGAGTTCAGTAGGAATTGGAAGAAAAAAATTTTAAACTGCGTTTGCAAAGTAGAAGCTACTTAACTGATGCTGTTGTCTGCTATGACTGATTTTTTTTCTTTGAATACATGCAGAACAGACTAGATTGATCTATCATGAGTCTTCTGTAACTCCTCCCATCTGACTGTTTGTAGCTCTTTTTGAAACTGCACTCACAAATGGAAACCAAATACACCCAGTTTCAACTGTCCTCTGTTAATGTGGTTGTTGAGGTCATGTGCGTAAATGATGCAGCTGAGCGTTGCACAATCAGTGTTCCCCAGGCAGTGTAGGACATTACACTTTTATACTTGCACTGACAGTCATTAAAACCCTCAGGAGGTCCTTACAATTGTTTGGTCCAAAAGCCCCGGCTTGATCAAGACTAAAGTAGAAATGAGGATATTTCACTACAAGTTTGATACCTTGATAGGACTGTGGTAATCTCTATTGTGACACATATCTATAAAGGCAATTTACTGTGTTGGAAGTGTAAAGGTTTGATGAATATTTTTTTGTTTTTTAAGAAAGTTCTGATTGGGTGACAAAACACACTAAGTGGTTTGCTGATTTCTGCCCAACATGCTGGATATGAAGCAGTTTGAATAAAAGTGGTTTATTTTAGACAGTAAAATCAAGATCACTGTCCTGTTGTAATATTATTTTCTTTTCTTCAAAGAATATCCAGACCCTTGAAGACTACAGTGTGAAGTATCAAAGGCAGCTGAAGATATGGGTGGGACGGCTGCTTCTCTACTCGTCTCTGCTCTACTTGATCACCTGCATCGTTGTGTATTTCTGGTATCTGCCTGAACAGATGATGGGACGACTCATATTGTCTCTTCCGTTTGTAATTTTTCCACTTTTGTAAGTATACAAGACACTTGCTTGCATTTTTTTTATTAAATCTAAAAGTAACAAAACTGAATAACATTTTTCCTTTTTTCTTTTAGAGTGTGGTTACTGCGAAAGATGCTTGTATATATATTTTCGCGGAGAACTGAAAAAAATAGTAAGATATGTGATCTTGATGCATAAACTATTTTTGTTTATTAATGCTTAGCTGCACACAAACATTGTTTTTCTTTGTTTTTAGATGAAACATTAGAAGATCTGAAGGCACAAAAAAGAAAAATAGTAAGTTATTTTCTGATATTCTTCAATAACATTGACAAAACTTTATAAACAAGATTGTGCAATATGAAGCTCTAAAAAACAGTTTTCAAATGTGTGCCATAATCTGTTTTTATTTATCCCTTACAGTTTTTTCCTTTTCGTATTACTTTTACTTGGAGCATCTTTTAGCAGTATGTAGTTGCTCTTTTTGAATCTGTGCCAGCAGCTTGTGAACGGCACAATGACTTAACCCAGCAAACCACTCAGCTAATGTCACTTTAATTAATAGCATTTAGTGCAGAAAAGAAATAAATCTGATAAATTGCTTGTCATCCTCTGTCAAGTTCTAATAACTTTCAATAATTAGGGCTGATGAATTTTCACACTCTCCATTATCGAAGTAGTGAATGTAATTATTCTTCATATTCTAAGTAAACATGTAGAAATATTCAGTGTTTGATTTTAAATTTAAGTGTTAAAGGAAGCTAGCTGTTAGGATGGTTTCTTTCTAATGTTTGCTTATGTTATTAGAGGTAATGTGAAGGTATTTTATGTGTTCTCTGCTTCTTATTGCACCAGATGATGATCAAATAATATCCTTTGTATCTGAAACAAGATGAATTCCTGTGAAATGTAATGAGTTATGGATTCATCCTCATACTACCCTTTAATGTCTTTTCCCAGCTTGAAGAAGTTATGGAAACTGAGACGTATAAAAATGCCAAAATGATTCTGGAAAGATTTGATCCAGATTCGAAGAAAAATATTGTAAGTTATTCTGATTATTCAGTTTATCTTTGTTGTTTATTTTTGTTGTATGCCTCTCATATTAAGACATGTTCTTTGACTGTTTTTATGTAAAGGAACCTGATTCCACTCCAGTTGGACCACAGAAATCCCCCAAACCAGGACAAGGTAGAAATGGTTCTATTCTCCACTCTGGCATTTCCTACTGTTGTTAAACGTTCCACAATTTTTCTGTGTTAGAGCTCCGCCAGCGCCATGTCATGCCAAAGACCCCAGTGGTGATGGTGAATCCTGGAAGCGGTTCTGCTGCCCGCCCTCCTCATGCCTCTGGGCCCAGCTATCCTGGACGATCTTCCCACTCTGCTCCCGGCGGACCCCCAGAGAGGAGCCTGTCAGCAGTAGCTGCTCAGCAGAGCTTGATGAGGAAGCCCGTGACCCCGGGAACACCTGTTCCAGGAGTCGGTGAGTTACCTGCACACAGGGGGACCGGATCATAATGTGGTCGATTAAGGTGTGATTTACTCTTCCCTGGCTATGTGTCCCCAGTTGCTCAAAGCTCTGTGGTTTGTGTTTTTAGCAAGGTTATGCTACGTAATACAGTAGTTGTAAAAGATAATTGCAGGAAGTTAAAATATCTTACTAAGTGATCCAATATTTCCCTAAACAAATGCTTTATTATAAATCAAGATCAGGAAATAAAGCTCTTAAGAATTGTTTGATGCTTGCCAGCAAAATGTTAAACTTCTCAGAGTTTCTTGTTTTCAGAGAAACACATCCATGGAGTGTAGATTTATTATTCAGTATTGATTATTTCTATGCTATCACCACTCTGTTGGGGGAAAAAAATGCAAATAAGTAAAAACTGAGAACGAGAGCTGCTCGTGGAGTAAAGGAAGCTGGAATTTGTAATCTGCCAATTGGAATGCAAACTGAGGTATGCACAATGCTGGATAACATTAACTATGATTAATTAAGCAGATCTGCATTTCTTCTCTGGTGGTAGGCTCTTGCTAAATGTCTTATAATTCTTGGTGAAATTGCTTTTGGCATTGGGAGCACCTCACAAATGGTTTACATGACTTTATGTTATCACCTGCATGCGCTGAAAATTGAAAGTGAAAAGCAATTTGATACAAAGCGTCGCAACAGAGTTTCCATATGTTGGTAAATTAATAAGCAGCAGGACACGGAGACTCTGCCAAGTCTCACAGAAATGACCAGTCATCTTCCTATGATTGCTCTTGATGTTGGATTATATTAATTACTCCCCACCAACGCGGCAGGGATTCACAACATGCTTTGTTTCATCATTAAGAAAAAGATCCAGGTGTAGTTAAAAGTTATAAAGATTTTTGTGTTAAACTATTTCACAGAGCTGTTGCTTTTAGGCTTATTTAGGTTTGGATATAAGGTAGAATACGGTCTTACTGATGTTTTTGTTTTTCAACAGGCATGCACCCACCAGGCCCACCCCTTGCCAGACCTGTGCTCCCAAGGGAGAGGAGTGCTATGGACAGAGTTGTTGAGTATCTTGTTGGAGATGGTCCTCAGAACAGGTGAACAACCTCTTATATATCTGAACTAGGGATGCGCCGATATAAAAATTTCAGCCAATATCGATATCCGATATAATTATTGCAGTTATGGCCGATAACCGATATTTACCGATATTAAACAAATTATATTATACATATACACACAAACACACTTGGATCTTTATTTGATATTGTAAATAAATGACCAGACCTCTGACATGGCTCCCTACTTCAGTTATTCCTGGCTATACAGCATCAGTATCACGATCAAACCGATGCTGCTCAACCAAACATTTCGCCTCCCAAAACAGAAACACAAAGCTAAAATTGAGAAATCAATATCGGACGTTAATATCGGCCCAGTTTTACATATCGTACCGATATTCTAAAAATTAACCAATATCGGCCGATACCGATATTAATGCCGATATATCCCTAATCTGAACTAATTTTTTTTGTACCTTAATTGTTTATAAGATGTTTTTCTTAAATAGACAATCTATATTGGTAGGTTTTTCATTGTTATAAAGGTGCAGCAGGGATGAAAACCTGCAATTTTCTTAATTTTACATCCTAAAATCTAAGTGATCTATTGGATTGTGTTGCAATGCAGAAAAGATAACATTAAATTACTCATGCTCCAGTTGTTCTATGCACACTGTCATTGTATTTATCAATAATTCTGTCTTCACATTCTAATTTGTCTAACTGCCTTCGCCGATTGTCTTTCCTCTCGCATAGATACGCTCTCATATGTCAGCAGTGTCTCTCTCATAACGGCATGGCATTAAAAGAAGAATTTGAATACATCGGTAAGGCTTTGAGCATCACAGCTCTCTTTATCAGTCTCCATCAAACACTGGGCCTGCGTTTGCCCTCTAGCATTTGGCAGAGTAGTATATCACATGGCTCTTAAATGCCTCTGCCACCAGCAACTCCTGTAAGCAAAAACAGAACACGATTGAATATGCAAAGTAGTGCTGCACATCAGTCTGAAATGTTTATGCATCTCAGGCAGTTTTTGTCATTGATTCATGTGTATTAATCTATGCATGTTTGTGGATGTATTCGAGTGGTTGCATTAACTAGATGTATGATGTCGTATTTGTGTTGTTTTAGCCTTCCGATGTGCGTATTGTTATTTCTTGAACCCTGCGAGAAAGACCAGACCTCACGCACCCAGACTCCCTGAGGTCACCGAACCCATGATGCCATCTGAGGTGCCCCAGCCTTCATCTCCTAAGGTTGATGAAGACCAGTGTGTTTCAGGTGATTAGTTCTAACAAAGATTTTATTCAAGAATGCAAACCCCTTTTTAAAAATGATATTGACAGACTATTTTAAACAAATATTTCTTAGTGTATTTTACGTATGTTCGTTATATTTGTTTGCATGTAAACAGAATTTTGTGTAATTCTCAGGAAAAACCAAGCTTGTTGATGCCCCACTTGGAACAGATGCCCATGAGTCAGGCGCAGTGACAGCCACAGAGCCCAGTTATGCATCGGATGCCCAAAACGCCACCGAATCACAAGACCAGCCCTCTGAGAAATCTGATGAAGAGCAAGATGTTTCTGCCATGGAAGTGGAATAAACCAGCAGAGTGGTGATGTTTTAAACCAAGTCAAGCTGGAGCATTTAGTTTTTGGTTTGTTTACAGGTACACACCTTAGGTTGCAAAAGCACAATTCAGCTGAAAGTTCTCTTCTTGTAAAACCCCTTTTTTAAATGTCTAGCAATAATATGAGCTATATAATAAATTACATGACACCAGCATAATCTCTCAAGATTATGCACCAATAAACGCTATAAAGTATGTCTTATTTTTGAAGTTATATTTTTATGTTTTTTTTTTTTTTTTCCTTTTCTGTATTTCATTTTGATGAAGTTTTTTTGATGAAGTACATTGTGTTGTAATGAATTGAGTATAGTACCCACAAGCATGTAGGAATGTTTTGTGAAGTTTTATTTATGAACGATTATTTATAACTATTTTCTTCTGTGTTTGAGATGACAGTGTTTACTTTGGTACTCTGCAGCATTTAATTGCTAACATGTTTACACAGCCAGGAATTCACATGCAGTACAGTGTGTTTGTTACTAGAAGCAATGCAAGGAGAGTTGTGTTATATTCTAAGTGCCTTTTTCTTTGTTGTGTTGCTTCAAAGTATTACCAATAAAATTATATTTTACAAGAAGACATTGTATTTGTTCTTTGGTACAATTTGTTACTTAAAGAATTAATTAAATTTGTTTTAAAATAACTGAATACAGTTTTGTATACATTTGTTCTGTATGACGTCATCTGCTTTACTATTTATAAAACTGAGCCAAATGCAAAGTCCCTTGAAATTATCTAAACATGAAAAAGTTCAGCGTTAGAATTTTATTTATTTATTTTTTTAACCATGCCACTTTGTATTCGCTGCATTTTAAATTGGTGCCTGTTCTCCATCCAGCTGCTCTCTGAACCCCGTATTTAAACGGTCCATTTTCATTATCAAGCCAATTTTAGCTTGTGATCATTTTCTTTTCACTCATTGATCATTTCAGACAGTGTAAAATAATGGTGCTGACACAGAGTTTGACCAGTCCTGATTGCTTGACCCTCTTCGTTTGCAACGAGAAAGTCATTGCGTCAATAAAGTAGCTCTCCGTCGTCACGTGCC
>JARVJO010000061.1:13382097-13399698 GCA_031762555.1 Cynodonichthys magdalenae | reverse complement strand
TTAAAAAACCCCCCCCCCCCCCCCCCCCTCCCAAAGAAGCTTCATAGTCTTAGCGGTGAGGTCAACATCCCACATCTTCTATGGGTTTTGATAATGCATGTTTACTGAGACATGACCTCCTGGGCCTTGTAATGCATCAATATGACACCAACAGTAACGCCTGATTCCACCGCATGCTGTTTGAGGTTGACCTCTGACAAGAGGCAAACAGAAGGAAAAAAAAAAGGACATCACTAGGACGAGGTTTAGATTTTGACCACTGGGAGGTTGTTCAATATACATACACAGCCTTCATCATTTATGTACAATCTGGCACTGAATATTTTGAATCTTGTGCAGTTTTGTGACTGGATTGACTAAGTGTTTCACAAAGACTTAGATGAATGATCACAGAGAGCAGTAAAACTTCGTTGTTAAAATATATTTGCTCTTAAAGGTATTTTAGTTACTCGGGTACTGTCATTGGTGTGATGCTATTAACCCTTAGATGCGTGAGTGACTGGACCCTACACTCTTCCATAAGTGGGTCTTTTTTGACCCGTGTTAGAATCAATGTGTTTTTATGCTACTTTATTCCACACAAGAATTATTTCATATTTGACATATTTTTATTTTTCACCTTTTTAGAACATTTTTAAAGCAATGAAATTACAATTTTACAACAGCAATGGAACCATGTCAACATCTATCATGTGTGTGTGTGTGTGTGTGTAAAAGGTTGCCCTTTGTCACCAATTCTGTTCATAACTTTTATGGAAAGAATTTCTAGGCACAGCCAAGGTGTTGAGGGGACCCGTTTTTGGTGACCTTAGGATCGCATCTCTGCTTTTTGCGGATGATGTGGTCGTATTGGCTTCATCAGATGGTGATCTCCAGCTCTCACCGGAGCGGTTCGCGGCTGAGGATGAGCATCAGTGCCTCCAAATGCAAGACCATGTTCTTGAGCCAGAAAAGGGTAGAGTGCCTCCTCCGGGTCGGGGAAGGAAGAGGTCCTGCCCCAAGTGGAGGAGTTTAAGTGTCTCTGGGTCTTGTTCACAAATGAGAGAAGAATGGAGCATGAGATCGATAGGCGGATTGGTGCTGCACCTGCAGTGATGCGGGCGCAGCACCAATCTGTCGTGGTGAAGCGAGAGCTGAGCCAGACTGCGTTCCTACCCTTATTTATAGTTACGAGCTTTTGGTACTGACTGAAAGAACAAGATCGCAGATACAAGCGACTAAAATGAGTTTCCTCTGCATGGTGTCTGAGCTCTCCCTTAGTGATAGGGTGAGAAACTGTCATCCAGGAGGGACTCAGAGTAGAGCCGCTGCTCCTCCACGTCGAGAGGAGCCAGTTGAGGTGGCTCGGGCGTCTGGTTAAGATGCCTCCTGGACGCCTCCCTGGTGAGGTGTTCCGGGCACGTCCCACTAGGAGGAGGCCCAGGGGAAGACGCAGGACACGCTGGAGGGACTATGTTTCTCAGCTGGGCTGGGAATGCCTTAGAATTGCAAAGGTTCCCATTAAATTCTATAGGAAATAAGTGTGGGTCATTTTTGACCCACTTGGGTAGTATTTTTTAAAATGTATAAAAGGTAAATTAAAAATTTTAATTGCATATCAGTAACATGTTTTTGAGGAATATCTGGAAAATGAAATGATGAAAACTTTTCATTACAAAGATATTGCAAAAAAATGACCTTACCGGGTCAAAAAAAGACCCACTTATGCATGTAAGGGTTCATTTTGTTGGGTAGCAAATTGAAGGTCTATTCAAGTAAAATCAATATTTTGGATAGCCACCAAACTAAAGCTGTATTTTTATGGCTTGCTACTAATTTACCTTCATATAAACCACCTGTATATGAACTATCTAAAAAACTAACTCTATGCTCAGTTTTTTGATAAAACCTATACAAAATATCATATTTAGGTTGTTATGTTCAAACTAATTGATTTTCAAGGATGATAAATGACTCTCAAAACCCCTGCGCCAAGGTAATTTAGACAGAGCTGTAAAAGTGTACAGTGTCCCAAGGTTCACAGTTCTTTTTCATGCTCATCTCTCACATGTGCATCGGAGGCCACTTGACTCAAATTTATACTGATCTTTTATTTATACCCTGAAAAAATGGCAGATAAGAAACATAAGTGTTCTTGATATTGTGTTTTGTCATATCTTGCAACCAAAGATTGAAATCCTGCGAAACAATTTTCTGAAGAAATGAAAGAGCGTGCCCTCCTGAACCCCGGAGGAAAATAACCCTGCAGTGCGAGGCAGAATATGAAACAGAGGCACAGAATAAGTAAAATAGACAAGTGCACCATGGCTTGTCACTTTTCCATTTGCTTGCTCCCCCTGAGTGAGAGCATTTCAGAATTCTCCTCATCTCAGATAAGACCTTCATCGTTATGCTCTATCTACTGTACTGAATACAAAAAAAGTACTGCATCAGGCAAAGGTAATAAGGAAGGGAGTTCTGGAAAAATCACCATGTTTCTGTCAGTCATAAAGCAGAATGCAACAAAAAGAACAACAATGTCATAAATGTGCGGCACAAGCCGTCGTGCACAGAGACAATGCTGGGATGAGTGTCACAGAAGTAGTTAACATGGGTGGGATATTAGACATCACCACTGGCTCCTGACAACAGCATCATTACACAGTAATAAGAGCACAATCTCCTTCAGAGATGCATTAAAATCAAATTAGATTATACAAGCGCTTGGCTTGATGAGCCGCAAGGGCTGATGGTTCTTGAGCACTGGATCTCTGCTTATAAAGCTCTTTAGACGCCTGGGCGTGAATTGCCACATGATAAAGCTTTCCATGAAAAGGTCATCAGTTACCAAGAAATTAAATATTTTTTGAAGCTTGAGTCAGTGGAAAGCTACACACCCAGAAGGACGAGTCTCCATTTTTCCCCCACCCCACCACCACCGCCACGTTGTATCTGTCAAATGTCATTGTGTGCTGCTGAATACATGATCTATAAAACACTGAGTTGTGGTTTTAACCGGAGTGACATTCAGGGATCAGAGAGCATTGCCATTCTCTGTCCTATCTTGTGCTCATTATACTGCTGAGCTATGGCATCTGTTTAAGCAACTGAAACGCCTCAACAGTTATTACTGCAAACACTCCAAATAAACATGTCCTGCAGTGGAAAAGGACAAACTTTAAGAAAAGACAGCTTTCAGACATGGTTTCAAAACAAACCTCCCCTACCTTATGGAGACAATAAATCAAACTGAAATATATTGAATTACATAATATGTAACGTATACATTATTATACCATCATATTATATTGTTTAATGTATATTGTGAGGTTTGTATTGTACTATATAAAATTCAGATCAGAATTTTAACTGTTATTTCTAACATACAAAGCTCCTAACAACCAGACTCTGTTATTAAATATTTTCCTAACAGAGAACTTTACAGGTTTTCTTGCGGTTCCTAGAGTTTCTAAAAGTAAAATGGGAGGCAGAACTTTGAGTTACCAGGCTCCTTTCTTGTAGAACAAACCTTCAATTTTGATCTGTGAAATTGAATCCCATACTTGTGGTTGGGTTTCTTGCAGCTATCCCTTAGCTATGCTGCTATAGGCTTAGACAGCTGGAGGACAAACAAATCATGATCCTTCACTCTATACTCTTGATGTTCATACTTGCCATTATTGCTGTCATTAACTTGTGTATATGTTTGTTTTTCTCCCATAGAAACAACACTTCTGTGTTCCCCTCATCTTTTGCCCTCTTATTCACCAGCTGGTCAAGGCAGATGGATGCCTGTGTAGCCTGGTACTGTTAAAGTTTTTGTACTGTTAAAACGGGATTGTTCCTTTCTACTGTCACCAACGTGCTGCTAATGATGGAAGAGTAAGATGAGGTAAAGATCTGATGCAACTGGCTGTCTTTCTTGGTTCAATAATTCTTTCTGCTTGGCATGTCATAATGTTTTACTGTGCGTGTATTTTATTATAATATTTGACAATCTTTTTAGTGCCATGAGATGACTTTTGTTGTAAATTTGTATAAATAAAATTTACAGAATTGAATGAATTATTCCATTATATTAAACCATGAAATATCATATATATATATATATATTGTATATCATATCGTGTCAAAGTGTAATATATTGTATCATAAAAGTGGAGTTTTTCCTTTGAATATTTGTGGCTTATTACTTTGTACTTTTTGTTTTTGAATCTGTGCCTATTACTGTTAGGATACGCAGAGGAAATTAATACGATAAAACAAGGTAAATTTAAATGTATAAACTCTATTAAATGCTAAATAATAAC
The DNA here is from genome assembly GCA_031762555.1 of Cynodonichthys magdalenae. Classification (NCBI taxonomy): domain Eukaryota; kingdom Metazoa; phylum Chordata; class Actinopteri; order Cyprinodontiformes; family Rivulidae; genus Cynodonichthys; species Cynodonichthys magdalenae. Next base: position 13,395,409 of record JARVJO010000061.1, on the reverse strand, counting down.
TCAATTACACAGCAAAATATAACTGTTAAAAGGTATCTTCACATACTTTGCTTGGTTTACAAGGATTTTAAAAAGAACACTTAAAAACAGGCAGAAGTGAAGAAATGGAGGTCTAAAAAAGCAAACTGCTTCCACCACCTCATGTGGAAATCATACAAAGCATCCTGCAGGCAGCAGGGTTCATTTTATAGCTTCATCTATTACCACACTGTCATTGTTAATTGTCTTCTTTTTACCTCTGCAGGATTCTCCAAATTGGTCCTATCGAATGTGACAGGAGGAAGAGCATTAAGCATCTGACAAGATGATATCTAAGTTCAATTTCCTACTCCTCACCTGATTTATACCTGCAGCAGATCATTTTCTTTTCTGTCATAAAGACCTCTATAAATCAGTGGTGCTTATGGAAGCACTAGAGAACAAGGTCCCTGGATTTGTATCCCCTGTGTTTGCTATTAGGAAGCCATTACAACCACATTTTCTTCCTTCAAACTAAAATGATCAAATCTAATACGGGCAAGATTAGAGAGATAAAGAGAGAAAGGGCTAGAGGATGTGTTCAGCACAGTCCCCTATCTAAACAATATGCTCTAAACTCAATAAAACAGGGCTTTTTGCTGGTGACACCATTATCCATCTGTTTGGACAAAATTGCTGTATCATGGTATAAATCTGCGATACAAGTGACATATCCTCTAAAATAAAAGGGAACATTAACTGCTCTATCTTCTAGAGGCCACGGGACTTGCTGGCTATAAGCTCAGTCAAGTGTGATGGCAGTTATACTGTGTTTTACTAGACTGCAGACAATTATACTTTGGTCCTCTCCCCTAAGAAGACAAACTGCTGTGGCTTCAACTGAAATGATTTCAAATAGATTTTCCAAAATGTCTGTTGCCAGATTGCTTCCATACATTATTTCACTTAAATGGAAAGAAAAAAAGAGGCAGCAAATCCACAAATCAATCACAACGGCCCACTTTACCAGATGGAAAGACAAGAGATTGGTGTGTGTGTGTGTTTTGTAGACGTGCAGACAGGGACAGTTATGGGATGAGCACAGTCGTGTTTCTGTTACACGTTTCATACTAAAGTATTTATGTCCAACTTGGAATATATTGACAGTGGAAGATCATATAATGAAGAGACCATGAGGATTTTGTCAAGTTCAATAACCACTTAATTAAACAGTCAATATTTTTTTCATCTATTGAAAGTAAAGATTTTTTCAGATTTTTCAGTTTTTGCTTAACATGAAACACTTTTTTTCTTTGGGCAGGTAGATTTAGTCTAGTTTTTGCACTGTTAAAGTTCATGAACAGGTGACAAGTGGGATGGAAACTTAGGTTGTGTGTCTTCTGCAGGAAATGGAAGATGAAGATGTATTTGTTTCATGTTAATGTGTTTCCTCAGTCTGTTCCCTACGTTTGTTACCTGCTTTGTCAGTAATAACATCTTCCAAAAGTATTTGCGGTTTTTGGTTTTTAGTCTGACCCTCGTCAAACTAAAAAGAAAAAGAAAAAACCCTACATTTTTCTTTTGTTTATGTTCTTACTTTCTGGTAAATAGGTTTCATGGGCATCCTGTGTCTACAGAGCCTTTTGTTTCTCCACAGTAAAGCCTTTGAAATAAACCCTCAAAGTTAGACATTTTGAAAGTCAAATGTTGCAAATATGCAACTAATCAAAGAATCAACCTGCTTCAAAATGTCATGTATGAAAAAACAATTGGTACAATCATTTTGTACTACGTATTTATAAAGAAAGTAGCTCCTCGAAATTTGAGGGTATGGTTCTCAACTAGAAAAAGTCACGATGCTCCCTCCATGTCAGGGATGACTCTGCCTCAAGTGGTGGAGTTCAAGTATCTGGAAGTCTTGTTTATAAGTGATGGTTGGGTGAAGGATTTGGGCCTCATCTGCAGCATAGAGAGCATTGATCCGGTTTGTTGTGGTTAAGGACGAGCTGTGCTGAAAAACATGAACTGGTCCATCAATGTTCCAACCTTCCAAATTTGGACGGTTTATAGTAAATAGTAAATGGGATGTTCTTATATTGTGCCTTTCTATCTAACCAGGATACTCAAAGCACTTTACATTACAATCTGTGTCCTCATTTACCCATTCACACTCACATTCATTCAGCACTCTACTTGATCTTTCCACAAAGCTAATACAGATAAATCACACTATAGAGACTAATCAGTGCTTTAAATCACACTCACATACTGATGAGACACACATCAGAGGCAGTGACCGAACAGCTGTGGAATTGAACCGCCAACTCTTACATTAGAGGAACAACTCAGCCACAGCCGCCCCCAAGTCATGAGAACTTGGATACAATAAAGGTATAAAACAACTTTCACCAATGAGTTACGGATAAAGTTGTAATTGTTGCATTTGGGATCTAGATAATTCTTCTTACCTGGTCTGATACCATTTTTCAAAATGACGATTTGTACAAGAAGGTCAAACATTTTCAAGGTGCCACTCTCTCTCCTAAATGTAAACCTTGAATTGTCTCACTTGACTCGAGCCAGAAATAGTTTCTCTCGCAGCAACATATTCTTAATTAGGTGAAACGTAAAAATAAAATTCTGCTGTACGTTTTAGCCCAATAGGAAGCAATGCTACATATTAAAACACTACTGCAATTCAGCATTAAAGTCATGCACATTTATTACATTTACTCTGGATGGTTCATACAGCCATGCATGACTCAATCCATCTCTGCTTAGTGCAGATAGATGAATAAATGTATATTTAAAAAATATGCCACAATTGTGCAAAAAGAAAAAAAATTGTGCTGAATTGAAACAACAGATAAATTAAATCGATGCTTCACTGATTTTCATTTTCTAAATGACAGAATCACTGGCTCTCATAGTTCTTTATCATCATTTTGACTTTATTCGGGTTCCTTTCATAATGAGTTTGTTTTGTTGAAATGCCTGGAGGAAGATGTACAATAATCTGCTTTAATATGAACCAGTCTTGGTTTGACCAATGACTACTGAGAAGACGCTATAATTGAAACGAGCCTTGAAAAGAATTAGTTCAAGACAGGACAATTATAATGAAATGAAGATGTAAAGCTTTTGCATAAATTAGATGAAACTACATTGATGGAATGCGTCTCAAATGTTTTGTTTATTAGATTTATAGCACATGGTAAGCAAAGTTCTGATGTTCATTAACAGGAAAATCAAAATAAGTCATAGCCTATAATTTGTCACATTTGGATTTACTTTGCAAATGTGACTTTTGAGAGGTTTAACGATTGTATGAATTTTGATGCAGCTTTTCTTTAAATTCACAGTAGATCCTGCTGCAGCTGAAATAGTGGTATCACAGAAAAACAGACGCTCACATTGTTATTGAACTAAACATATATTTTCAGTATTCATCAAGCCTATGTGACAACATTCTGACAACATTTATCAAAGCAATTACCTAAGAAGAGAATAGGTAAAATATCCTGTGTATCTTTTTTTATGGACATTCGTTTGTTGGCACCAGTTGCTGTGACTGTGCACCAGATAGTCCTTTATAGAGATAATCCCTGTTGCCAACTATAATTAATCGCTTTACAGTGTTTGAGGCCATAATGCTCATCAGTTATTAATTAGAAATTCATTTCACTGAATAAATAATGCTCATGATTGATGATGAAACTTGTAATTAGCTTCTTGGGGGAATGCTCTTGGGAGAAAGCCTTTACTCTTCAACCCAGGCTATTAAATACTGCTCATTTAAGGGCTAGCTTTACCTCTCGTCATAAACCTGGGCTGCCACCGCAGCATCTGGATCAGGCAGGAGGAATACAAGTTGTAACTCAGTGAGGTTATGTCAAGCTACCTGCTTCAACAACCGCTTATGATCCTTCATGCTACTGAGTCTTTGTGTTCTGGAAAAAAACAAACCATTAATTCCCAAAGCGTCAGACTGGCAAGTTCAAGAAAACACTCTGTTCTTGCCAATGGTGTAGCAGACTGGGTCACCTAATCTGTGTCTCTTCAAAAAGATGGATTGGTTTCTGTGTTTAAAAAGAGAAAAAAATAAATATTGTGTTTTCTCCAGTATAAAGCCTTTTTAAATTTTATTTTGGCCCCTTTGGAGATTTTAAGAAAATACATAAATTAAGACTTCTTATATACAAGATTCTTAAGAATAGATTCTATTTAGAAAATATCTTACCTGTTTAGTTCTTCAAATAGTTTCAGTTTGGAGAAATAGAGTTTAATTCTGATAAGACTGAAGAGCAAATGGTTTGTAAAAAACATGACCAGGACAAAGTAGGTTGCCATTGTCTTAATGTGACATCTCAGTGGGTGAACAGCCATTATATGGGAACATCCAAAATGTCTTCAAAATGTCTTGCAACTTTTGCAGTGCTCTCAATTTTCTTCATGTGATGCTCAGTCACACTTACGTTTTGGAGATGCTTGTGCAACATTTTATTTCTCAAAATAGTCAGAGTTGTCGCGTGTTTCTACAAACCATCTAAAGAGAACCGAAGCAGTATTTTGACTCCTGACAAAAGTAATTCAAGGCAAATGTCAATGCCTAAAACATGCTAATGATAAATAATAATTATTGAAAAATTGGTCCATATCTGCCTTTTTTTAATTGAAAAGTCTACTCCAGCAAATTAAATCATAAGCATCTTAGCAGCTGCCTAATACAAAACAAGCCAACATGGGCAGTGAAAAAATCTGCCACTATTTGCACTCGCAAGTAACCACAGTATTCTAAACAATAATGTAATGTAAAACTGACATGATAGGTTTGAAACTTAGTATTTGCACCTGCTTTTATATTTTATGGATTGAAGTTGTTTTACAGCACAGCAATGCCTGTTTGGTTTTGATCCCACTCAGATTAGCCAATAGAGTGTCAATCTGATTAAAATTAAACTCTGTTTTTCCAAACAGGTACAATATAAATTGTTCATGATGTCTCATACAGGATCCCACTCCAAAACAGCTAAATAACTGCTTTAACTAGCTGAGGATGATCTGTAACAGTTTTTCTGCAATAGTTTAGTTTTAGGTTAATTAACATGGTTGGGGAGTAGTCCAGAGAAATATTCACCATTTTGACTCTACACACAAACAAAAACTAAACAAGCAGACAAACAATAAGCGAGGTTAATAAACAGCAGCTTTTTATGATGCACTACATTTAAGCAAACAAAGAAATACTGTCACAAAATCCATCCACCTGCCATTATGGGCAGGAGTGAGCAGTTGGTAACCCTCTGCTCCCCCACATTAAGCTTCTACCAGAATCTGCTCCATTAGCAATTTTTAATGGAGATCAAGAAATAGTCAGTGGAGAATGTAGACAGTTGTCTGCGCCCATCCCTAATTGGCTTTATGTTTTCTTTCTGATAAATGGCTCACAACTACCATAGAGTCCTGTGAATTTTATTGCCCTAATAGGACTCAGTAACTGGATTTACTAACAGATAGTGGGTCAAGAAGGACATAGAGAGCAAAAATGTTAATTAATATCAATAATGGCCAATTATTAGTTTGACAGAGGGATCCAAGCTAACTGTGTGCTCTAATGACTCTGAGCTAACTTGAAGGGAAACACTGGCGAATTAGCATAACTGTGTGTGCGCGCTCCATGGAGGTGCCCAGCAAACATCTGTTATGTTAGAAATTCAAATAGAATTCCTATTAGTAACCCTGGCTGTGGTTGCATAATCAGTCATTCTTCTTTGGCCATTTTGGAGGCGCTAACAATGCCCCTGTGACTGGTGGAACTCCTCCCTTTGGGCTTTCCAATCAAATTTGGCCCCATGTGGACCAGGTCCTAACAACAGACAAGGCAGCGTGGACTTCGGAGGGGAGCTTTGTGCTCTGACAGGAGCTCAATCTATCCAGCCATGACACATGACTAAAGAAAGGAACATAGCTATTTGAATATAACAGACACAAGTTTCAAAATTAATGTTAAAACACATCTTTGTGCCCTTCGTGGAGTTTTACCAACATGCAAATCATAATTGGATTTTGAATTGTTAGCAAGCTGTATTTATGCAATGAATCCTACTTCAGTGCTGAATAAATACATAGCTTGTGAGAAGCTGGTAAACAGGGATTTATTAATTCACAGTGAGATGGTCTGCCGACAGCAGCTTCTTTTGGATATTGAAAACAGAAGATATTCTCCTTGGGAATTGATTTTCTATTTGGAGAAAATAATGTTTGCTCTCTCCATTTTATGGGAATAACTGCAAACACTATACACAGATGCTGGTGGGCATTCTTTTGAAAAGCTTTCTTTGTAATCAATGGCTGCTGTTATACAGAATAAAAGCACCAAAAAAAAAAAAAAAAAGATTTAATAGTGGTTTACAGTGACTTCAAATGAAACAAAAGCTGGTTATGTTATGGACATATTGAGCTTTTCTTTGTTGGCCTGAATTTCTTTATACTAATAAAAGAAATGATATAGAATAACAAGAGCTGGACATTTTTGTGAGCCTTATTTTCTCAGCTCATCCTTTCAACAATCCGACTTGTAGGCTTTGTTGCATTTGTGAGGATTTTTAAATTATATATTATATAGATCTAAATGTTAACTGTTTGTAAAAAAAAAACTATTTCATGCTCATTTTTATCAACCAATTTAACCTTCAGTTTTTCAGTTTTTAACTTGGGGAACCAAGAAATTCCTCAAATGTTAAAACACTTTAATCAGCTTTTCCATAGTGACTTCACTTGTGCTTCTTGTTTTGTCAGCTTCTTTGTTTGACCTCACGAGTATCCTTGACTTTTATTACACTGTAGTTCTGTAGAAGCAAGGCTGTCACAAGAAACCTCCAACATATATAATCCTATTTCAATATTCTTTACATAATCCATTAGACCATTTTATGTCCTTGTCTAAAAGCAGCTAAAACTAATAAAAAGTTTTACACATATTTTTCTATATTTTGCATATCTTTCCTCTGCAGTGGCATGCTGGCATTAAATGACCTGAAAACAACACTTGCTGTTGGTACATTTAGATTCTAAGGACAACAAAAAAGTACTGCTCTGCTCAACTATTTCAAACAGGAAGTTTTGCTCAGTGGCAACAAAACGCTCATTAGAAAATCTAAAAACACAAATTTAAACCCACCAAGCCAGCAATTATTAGAGTTACGAGGGGAAGGGGGGGGGGGGTATGTTCTAAAACCTTTCTAGTCATTTTCATAAATATGACACATGAGTTACGAGTTACATAAAGACAAAAAGAGAGCAGCTGTGTACTTAACCAGTTATTTTCTATTTTGTTAGAGCAAATTATGTCATTTTATTTCCCCCGAACTCTAAACCGCCACTTTCGTCTGACAGCAGTTTGCAGTTGTACTCCTTTCAATGTCACTGCATTAAGGTAAAATTACCCCTCGCTATCTGCATTATAGTGTGGGTCTGCTGTCACGACTTGCACCGCAGTGTGACCTTCTCTGTTATAATCTGAGCATGCAGTTCCCTTTAGTGTAATGTCATGTTTGATCAGAGAAGCTACCAGTGTCCTGATCCGAGCCGTGCACAGCAGGAGCTGTAGCGAGTCAAACGGACAACCAGAGGTTCCCCTTAAGGGCAAAACTGATGTTGTCTGCATATTCGTCACCTCCTGCAGTTGCCCTTGTGTGATGATTTCACATGGTTTTAATTATTTATTCTTAGGCTGTTAGTATTTTTGTGCATCTGCTTTTTTTCTGCTAAACAGCCTATTTGAATTAGAATATGTGTCTTGATTGTTAATAAAATAGCAACATATGTTTGGTGCACAGTGCTGCATCCAACAGATTTGGGTACAGTATACATGACTGGGTGACGCCACCATTTTTTATATATGAAATGGCTCCAGCTTTACGCTCCTCTCCGTTCCTCAGCCTCCGGTGTATAAATTTACTCGATGGTTTTCGTTTCTCTTTCTTAATTCATTGCAGTCGGATTCCTCTTTGATGCAGCTCTGCTGTCCCCCAAACAATTGAAGTGGAGACAATGGAGGCATAATGATAGATCCGTGTACCCACCATCTGTAAGAGCAGCTGCTCCCTTGCATCTGTACAATATGCTGGAGCGGGGAGCCTCAGTAATCTGCATAATAAGGAGAGGGCTTATCTCAGTCTAGTTAATAATCACAAGCAATCGATGCACTTCATTCCCTCACTCCCCGACTGCTGAATAAAGCAGCAAACTTTTGCCATGTTTGCCATATCCTCCAGCGATGCAGGGGTCATGGAGTAATGCCAAGCTGTTGATTTCGCCTGCAGCTACAGATTTGGTCTGCACACAGTTTCATCTTTTCATGAATACCGTAATTACAGCTGGACATTTGAAGTTATCACACCATCTCTATCCTTTATAGAGTTTACAGCCTCTGCAGACCTCACATCAAATTTGGATGCAGAACTAAAGACGTGGCTTTAAAAGAGTTACTTCTTATAAGAAACACTCTTTTACTAGATGATTGTCCTTAAAACACACAAAAACACTGGATGTTTTACTTCCTGTATGAGCTCTGTTCTTGGCTTGCAGAGAAAGTAAGGCCTTGGCAAAGAACCTTACGTATAAATTGCACAATTTAGCCATTGAATTTTTTTTTTGTGTGTGTTGTCCATATGTGACATTTAAAGTTGTTTTGTGCAAATTAATTAATGCTGGGAGCTTTCAGGCATAGTTTATTATTATTTCCTATAAGCAACCAGCTTTGTATTACCCTTGGTAATGGCTCCTAAGCAGATACTGAATTGCATGGATTGACAGTATGCAATAATATTGATCATCATATTCTCTTGTTGGTTTTGTCTTGTTTAAATCTGCTCAAATATGCTCAATAACTGACTACTTGCTGCATGAACAAAGCAGAAAATACCCATTTTTTTAATTGATTAAAATGCTTGTGGAACCACTTCTATTTTGCAGCAGTTTGGGAACACATTTTTGCATTTTTTTGCAGAGCACGGTTATTTGAACCCTCTTTTTTTATTATTTCCACCCAAATGAATCACTTGCTGATGCTATATGAATGAATAAATGTTATAGTGAAAGGTACACTGCGCGTTAAAAAAATACCAACATCTTCCTGTGGTTTCTAAGGTCCCTAATTAAGCATGCATGATGTTTCCCTCCCAGCTGCTCGACTGCTGAGCTGCAGTAGGCAGGTGTGTTGAACCCCCCAGTGAGGCTTGTGAATGAGAGTGGTGTGTGTAGAAGTGCAGGTGTGACATGTTAGGAGGAGTCCAGGTTCTTATTGAGTTATCAGAAACAGCCACTGCTCGGTTGATACGTTTGGGGTGTGCTGGTGTTATATTAACATAGCAGACAACAGAATAAAATGTTTTAAAATGAACTTATTCTGTTGGATGTAGTGTGAAACACAAACACCAACAATGCTTATTAAACTTTGTTATTGGCTGCACTCTAAATCATGCTCACTAATTTGTGACTGAATTGTGATTAAAAGTTTTTCTGCATTTGAACAAAATGACTGGGACTCAAAAGCCATATAATTAAACAAACAGAAAATGTTTGAACACAGTCCTCAGGTGCTCCTGACTCATGTTTGCTCTTTGACACGAGCACTTTGCTTAACATCCTGGAGAGGCTCAGAACGAACCAGCTCGTCTCCATGAGCAAATAAAACGTTGCCCAGATTTACAGAGAAGGATTTTATCCTGGACTCAGACACCATCTGATAAACAAGCGCTCTTTGCTTGAGGCTAAATACGACTCTTTGAGGTCCTGATTTACAATGCAGCAAAGGATCCGTTTGTAGTTCAGCTCTGTGGAGCGCACCTCTGTGATTGGTCATCCGTAAGGTCAGAAACTGAGTTTAGATCTGGAACTCACAAGGTTGAGGGGTTTTTAAATGAATGAATGCATAAATGATCATGAGTATTTAAACAGAAATAATATACTAAAAGAACAATTTTCAGAAATGTAAAAGGATTTTAAATTGTTTATATTTTCTGAATTGGCATTGAAACTCTGGTAGCTGATTATATATTTGTTGTTTTTTTAAAGGGAACTCATTAGGTATCAGTCTACTACCTGGCGTCCTAAGAGATCTGATTAAAGGGAAAAATCCCTCCATATTTCACTATCACTTTCTTTAAAATAAATAAGTCACTAACTGCAAATATAAATATAAATAACTTCGTTACACCCATCCAGCCAATATTTTGACTTATTTTGCGCTCTAGCTTTGTGCTTTGAAACATACTCTTGGCACACAAATTTTAAACATTTTTCTTCAAAAAAAAAAAAAAGTCTAAATTTCTAGAATACATTTTTTCACTAATACATCAGAAAAGTGTTTTCGACACTTTACAGCATATTATTTTATTACAGTTATTATTTGCTAAAACAGACCTGTGATGGAAAATGAATAAACAAACCTTTTCTTTGTTCTCTGTTTTAAAGTAATTTTATTTTTTGTTATATGAAAAAGAAAATAAACACAAATTTTCTTTTAAATTTTACTCATCCCTTTTTGACACGACGAATGAGAAACTCTTTGTATTTTCATTTTTGTATTTTAGAATAAAACTCAAACAGCCACTCATTTCTTGTTTTTTAATACCCATTTCTAAAAGGAAAATCCAATGACCAAAATATACACTGAACGTTTAGCTTTCTGAAAGATATTGAATTTTCTTCTCATGGCAGCTTCTCTTGTAGCTCTGTGATTTAAAATATACAAAATCAGCTGAGGATGAAGACTCCTAAAAATTAGATTTAACGTCCTGTGGAGTTTGAGAGATACCTCACAATCTAAATTTTATACATGATAATAATAAAAATATATGTTTTTAGTATGGGACACACAAATGCAAATATCTAAGATTACATCAACTGTGTCAAATTTGAATTAGCTGCAATTAAAGCTGGGAGGAGGTTTATAAAGAAGCAAGAGGGTAGGAACCATTCTGATAACCTGATGACATAGGGAGTAGAAAGGTGATGCACAAAACTGAGACATTTACAAGATCCAGGGGGCAGCTGGTAAGAAAAAAACAATACTGTTCTTGACATTGTTGCTTCTGAGATGGAGCTACAGCTAAGGGTGTGTCCCAAACATTTCTGATTAATAACTCTTGTCAGAACACTTGAAGGGGGGTATTATTGTATGTACAGTATTTTCCAGGCACATGGTTCAATTCTATATCACAATCAAGTAACTGTGTTACCTTCAGTTGTTAAGAAAATGTTGTATATCTCAAAAAAATAATTTAATTAATTAATTAATCTAAATGCTTTGATATTGACCTCTTTCTCTTTAAGAACCTTATTTCGACACTCCCATACGGCACATTTTCAAACAATACTCTGTGGGGCGGCTGCAGACTGAGCTCCTGGGAGGAGCTATGTACAAATAGGCGGTGCTTTGTACCAGCAAATGATTAGGCAGCTCCAGATGACTACAGATTTCTCAAACATGAACAAGTCAAAGCAACAACCTGGGTATGTTTTTAATGAGGGAATTCAATTGTAACATGATATAAAGCTCAAAAAACATCAATTTTGCATAATTCCCCCTCTTTTAGAGAATTTGTTTGCTTTTACCAAATGGTTAAGGTAAACTATTTGTTACGTCTTGGCTCAGTATAAAATAAAGGCAGTATTTATTCGTGGACATTTTTACAAAGTTTCAGTAGAAAAGAAGACGATGATGAAAATTTATTTAGTCAAATTAACGGTCATCGATATATTAACTTATTTACACAACGAACAAAATTATTCTTTATGCTATTCCAGATCTGAGTCTGTGTTTTTGTATCATTTGTTTAAGATTTGTTTTACCTGAAAAAATGGCTGAAAAAAGACAGAAAGAAGGAAAGGAGAATGGTTTGTGGAAACACGTTAAATTTACTCCTCAGCAATGCAATGAGGAATTATAACTAACAACTGGAAATATTTTTAATCAAAATAATATTAATCTAAAATTTAAACTTCAGGAAGGCCTGAACGCATCAGATCTGTCTTCATTCACAAAACAGGAAGTTGAAACCTCTCCCTAGATTTTGGTTGAGGAAAAAAAACAATCTAAATTTTAGTTTTAAACCATGGTTTGTTAAACTTATACCTTGGCACCTTTGTTAAAAAATGTATGTGTGGAGCCATATGTTCCATTTTGATGTTAATGGGTCATAGTTTAAATATTTGGAGTAAAGATCTTTGATCACAGCAGCTGGGATATTAAAAAGAAAGCCCCTGATGTCATATAATTACCGCTTCATGTTGTGTAGCCTCACAGCAGCAGCAGCACTCTCTGATAAATTAGCAACAAACGACAAAAGACTATTCAGAACAGTTGAGGCAGACAGATTATTTTAACAGTGACAAAGTCAGTTTTGTCATTTACGAATTAGGTTATCTTTACATGATTTCCAATCCTATCAACTTGTATAATTACATGGTTAAATCTAGTGTGACCACAATCAATTCTTAGCACAATTAAGTACACAGTTTTGGCCGTGTAACAGCCTTTTCAGCAAAGGAAATGTCCCGCCCAGTGTGTGTTTCAGAGAGGAGGAGCTGCATTCAAAACAAACCGCTTGTCCCTGATATCAGCTGGTTAATCCTCTCCTTTTAGTGGCTTTATTGGTTCATTCAAGAGGGTCTGTTGACATTCCCCCTGCCCTGTTAAAAGGCGACTGCATCTCAAGTGAAATCTGGAGTGTTCTTTACACAGACGCCGGGCCCCATGTGGCTCCTGCCTCCCAGCGGGCCTGTGATTTTCCTGCTTTAAGTGTCTACTGTCAACACTAATTTGTCCCACTCCTCCTCCTCTGCCCCCTCTGGAGAGAGAGACACTCTCCTAAAGTTTTAATAAAAGATCAGCTATAACTTGCTGTTTTCTGAGGGCGAGACAAGAGCTTTAAAAGCCACAGAGGCAATAAGATGCCAGGTAATGATTACAAGGCTTGAACAGAAGCAGTTACCAATACCACATACTGTTTTACACAGCTCGCTGCAAGTGTTCGCTATAACTAAAGACTCTTGCCGTTATGGGACTTTTACAAATCAGGGATATAGTCTGAGTCTTATTATATTAGGCATTATCATGATTCCTCCGCTTTTGTAAGAATATATGGTGAAAGCTTGATTTGAACTGCTTTAAATAACTTAATATGCATCAAATAAACTTTGAATTTTGAATTAATGAATTAATGAATTGAATTTAATTAATTAAATTTATTTCAGACAATTAACAATTTTAGATAATAAATAAATCAATTTCAGAAATACTTCTAACAAACAACCTTATATCACAAAAAGGAAAAAAAAAATTTTTCTA
>JARVJO010000061.1:13329314-13381997 GCA_031762555.1 Cynodonichthys magdalenae | reverse complement strand
TGGCCCCATAATCAAACAACGAAAGGAGAATCAAAAAAGCGTCGCGAGTAAAACTCCGTCGCGAGTAAAACTCCGTCCACAAACAGGAAGAGAACTCCGTGACAAACAGGAAGAGGACTCCCCACAAACAGGAGAGGACTCCCCACAAACTTTAAATTCCAAAACTGCGTGAACTGACCAGAAAAAAATCTATAAAAGATAAGAAGTGCTTCAAACATATTGTTTTTTTGCACATATTAGGCACAAATAAATGTGTTTATTTGCCGCTTATTATGAGATCAGAATCACATTCTTAAGTATTGTTTCCAAGAGTGTTGTTTAAAAGTTACACCTTCATTTTTCACTTAATTTGCTCCATTTGACACATTTTCCTCTCTGCTGTTTACGGCTTAACACCAACTGAAAATGTGCTGCTGCCCGCTGAATTCCTTTGTGCGTTTCCATTTATTTGTTTTTCCTTTAAGATTAATAAGAGCAACATGATTGCAAATAATAGTTTCTGACATGTTTTGCTTGAATACCATTTCAAGGCCCGACAAAGAAAATTGCTCTGTTTCATTTATCTGCCTTTGATGCCTAAAGGAAAATCAATGCAAAAAAAAAAAAAAGTAATTTCTCACCTGCCATTTAACCAAATTCCCATCCAACTGAATGATAGGTCCCGGGGAAAGCAGTTGGGAGAGTTTCTTTTCAATTATCCCTGACTTGTTTACATAGTGTTTTGTTCACAGGACTAGATGTGAACATACAAATCTCATATGGGTTCTGTCGCTATAAAGGAAGCTTAATGCAATTTCACATCGATGGTAGGTAAGAAACATGTAGGAAATTGTTCAATATCTCAGTCGAGGCCAATTTTCACCGCATTGTATTGGTGCACATCGTAGTGTAGTGATATGGTAATGTAATATGCATAATTCATACACCTCGGGCCCCTCCTTATTTTTGATTCTGCTGTCCTGCCTGTTCATCTGAAGCTGAATTAATGCTACATTGTCCATTAGGTGGCCATAAGACAGGGCAATACTGTCACACATTGAAGCTGAACTGAAATTCCCTTGAGGCAAACGGTATTCGTCATCTTTCCATTTCTGTATACAGACTAAGCAGGAATTGCTTTGCAAAACACTACATTTCTCATTTTGGGGGGTTGGACTGATAAACCAAGGCTGAGATAATAATTTTGCATTGTAATTGAAAATGTCATTTCAACAAACAGCTGGGTTGTTTTTTTTTGTTTTTTTTTTTATCATTCAGAGGAAGAATTTTGCTTTGCTTTCTGCTAACTAGCTTGTTCTATTCTCAGGTGAATTAGTGGCTGTGAGAACACAAAGAGAGCGTTAGATGTGGCTTGTTATCCTCTCCAGGGTTCACTTAAAGAGCCCCGCACTGCTGCAGTTGTGACCTTCACAAGGCACTGTCTCCCTGCTGGGAACACACACACATATATACACACACGCACATACATACAACACTGAGCACATCCACTCCACAGACGGCACTCATTGGGTCATGATGGGGCTAAGCAGCCCCATTAAAGCATGCTCATCTAGGCTGGGATCACGTGCACAAAGCGTAGAGATGGACTCTAGCCAAGAGGTCTTGGGCCTGTGGTTTCCACTTCCACAAGTGAACCATGCGTACAGCTGCAGGAGGAAGTGTTGTAGGAACAGTGAATTAATGCTTTTTTTTTGTTTCCCTTTTGTATGCGGCGTGTATCGGTGTCAACTTTTCCTCAGGATACCATTTTTGGGATATTTCAGGCTGAATTCGGAGTATTATAAATCCATTTTGGGGCATGCTGTGGTCAGTTTAATGATCATCATTTGGCTCAGATGGAAAAGCAAGGGAAAAAGTTGAATCAATGATCGATTTTACAATGTGACTTGATTCATGGGTAGTGCTTTGATAAATGGCCATTTTACCCTAAGAGTAACTATTGAGAAATAATTCTTTATGCTGTGAGCAAGATCTCAAAATATCCTGTTTTTGTCTTTGCCTTTAGTGTTTTATTAGTTGATTGGCTTTAATTGTTTGTGGGAAAAACATAGAAACTAATGACGAATTGTATACCAGCACACAATCGCAACAATTCCAATATTTACTGTCAGATTTTAAGCCTCCTAACATCATGTACATCAATACTTTTTCCTTTTATATTTTTAATTAGTTAAATGAGATCAGAATTGCCCTCTCTCTGTAGCTTCCAGCTCAGTTAGAACATGGGCATGTACGATATCAAAAAAGGGATCTGTCTTTGATTCTAGCTGATGGGAGGGCAGGCTTCACCTAAAGGTACTGAAGCAAAGAAATAATGGTATACTACACTGCTTGTGAAGAGCAATAGGAGAACAGAGGGGGGCTCACATTAAAAGTGTCTCTCTAGGTAGCTGACATGACGCGACTAGTCAGACGTAAATAATGACAGACGGAAACTATCATGAGGTCTGTGAAGCATCCTCGTGCTGCCATCATTTTCTGTCTAACCTTGCATCGCCAGCAGCTCACCGGCTCTGGAAATCATTTAAAGAAGGCAGACTAATGATGCTGCCAGACCCAACACCAGTCACGGGGATTTGCATGAGTTTAGATCAAGCTAAATGGGTTTTTATTTTAAACCATAAGTAATTCCTCTCCATCTAGCTTTTGCCTTAATTTGCCTCGATCATTTGATTTCACGTGTAATTTCCAATAATTCATGCAAAATGTTTTGCTCCCATAAATGTAAAGATTTTCTTTTTTTTTTACTTTAAAGGAAAGAGTTGCTTTTCTGTGCATGTATGCTCACCGATCGGCTCTTGATGAGGAAAACAGAGCTCATTTTTCTTTTTAAATGGGTGTGTCACTTTTTGAGTGAGGGCAAAATGATGATGCAAGAGAACTGAGAGTTAATATAAATTTATTGAATGACCTGGTGCCTCTGCGAGTTAGATTTTTAATTTTACTCTGTTCATTTTACGCAAAGTTGCCTTACTACCTGTAAATGAAATTTAAATCAGGCATGTGAAGGTTACAATTGAAAAAGATGGAGCTAATTTTTTTAGTGTTTCTTTTCTGCATTAGGCTCCTCTCCGCATTGATGCATCACAGTGTGTAAAATGACAAACCTGTAATTACTGTATGGCTAATACACCTTCATACTGTTTAAATTTTACAGATTACGTCATTCCTTTTTTTTATTTAAACAGTAAACAAATTACTACAATTCACAGAGTGTAAACGAGATGTGCTGTATTCAAGTGAAATAAATAATTGGAAAATTTCCATGCACACATTTATTGTCTCCACTAACCCGATCCTTGCTCCGAGACAATAACAATGCAAAACAGGAGTCCGTTTTGCAGTATAATTAAAGTCATCTGTGGGGACATGTTTTGCTCTGCAGATTTGAAACTTAAAAAATGGCACAGTGTTGTATTTGCATAATATACAATGAGTCCCTCTCAACAAATTTGTTAGTCTGGAACCTCACAAAGCCGCGGCAAAGCAACTTGGGTTTGATAATTGGCATCTTGTGGTTTGCTTTCCTGAGGAGAAAGTGAATTCTACATGCTTTTATAATAAATAGCACATTTAAGCACCCAGGAAATCACTGCAAGACATCCATCCTACATCGTTTCATTTATTCTAGTGTGTTTAATTAAGGCCGGGAAACTATACGCAATGTGTCTGAGCACCAAGTGCCTGATGCCTACGACTGGTTATTAGATATTAAATTGATGCATAATTCAGGCAATTAAGAAAGTAATCACACAAAGTAATGTAATGGAAGTTAATTATTACTGCATAAGCAAACAGTTCATCAATGCTAGTTAAATGCTGCGGCTGCATCTCTAATATGCTCACCAAGCATAGAAATTTTTTCCCTCAATGTTTTCATGCACAAATTATACACTGAAAACAGGAATTATCTATCTATTTATCCATCTATCCATCTATTTATCAATCTACCCATCTATATCGAAGAGTCTGAGCATGAGCTGTTTTCTGTGTGTAGTTGAAAGCTCAGTGACAACACAGCCTTTTCCCTCTGTGAGTTCAAAGATCCAAAAATCACGTAAAACCAACAATCGGGCAGCCAGACACTCGCTCTCTCTCTTTTGAAGACATCCGATAAAACAAGACCTTCCAGCCTCGGGTTGTTTTCCTGAGTAAACATGCGTGTCACAGTTGACCTTTCTAGGGGGTCAGGCTGCTTTTATATTGGCTGACATGTTTCCAACTTAATAGAACTGTTTAGCGCCGATCCCCTGGGTCCCAATATTTATTAAGCTGCAATGAGTTGCATCTGTCTGCTTGAATCAAGAGGACCTATCAGCTGAGGTCAGACATGTAGTAATGGAGAAATATAGACATAGAGTCACACACTGCTTATTATGGGCAACACACACACAAAGATGCAGATGTTTTTTCCATGCATACATGAAACTGACCTTAGTAAAAGCTAATTTCATGCTCCTAAATTACTATGGTGTTAATTTCAAGCCCATTGTGGAAGTAGTATATATTGTATGTGAGGGATTGTAGGAGGCTGAGCAGCATGTGGCCCAGTGTGATGCTCTTTTGTCTTGTTTTCTAAGTAGTTTCTGAGGTGTATTGATTTACCTTTGTTCAGCCAGTGTACAACATCCCATAATGCCGGTCATTTTCTTAGACTGATTTTAAGCCCCCGTCTGGTAATCAGGGATAATTGTCAATTATCACAAGGAGCCATCAGATCAATTACTGCAAAATCAATGCAGCCACTTGGCTCTTACTGTTTCTTGTCTTCCAGCAGAACTAACACCTGGAGCCGTAAAGGAGATTGTAAATCTGAAGATGCATAAAAGACGTGAAAAAATATAAACTTTTAGTGTTGTTTTGTGATGTTGAAATTTCATTGGGATGTGGTTTTACAGCTGGGGTTCTGAAATAGTAAAGTATCAAATGTACTTCTTGTTACTATTGTTTTCTCCCCCACACCTAATGGAGACAAAACTATTGTTAGCTCTTAAACTGAGGCTTGTGTATTAGATCTTTTTCTTTTTATGAGCCAGCCTGAGAGCGCCTCTATTTCTTGGTGGGCGAGATGACTTTTGTGATGAAAGTTAATGTTGGGGAGTTTTGATGTCCTTATTTTCCTCTCAGAGGTAGAATTCCACTTTCACCTTATGAAGTAAAGACGCTATCCAGCTGAATGGTTTCCTCTGTGGATGGAAACAAATGTGCTGCTGTAATGGAATAGCCCGGTCAGCAGCCTAATGTATTATCTCCTTCTCAACATATTTATTTACACTCAACTACTCCCCAAATTGTCTTGTCATCTTAATGTGCAAGGATTAATATGTTGCCATGTGGCTTAGGTGAAGGAAAGAGACTTATTTTTTCAAACTTTGTTTGAGAACCCAAAGGATAAGTTAACTCTTTAACATCCAACTTTCACTATGCTGTTCTTAGATTTGTTCTACCTGTTTGTTTCAGTTAATTCAAGACTTTGAAAAAACGCTAAAACATTTTTTTAACTTCAATTAACAATTAATAATACCTTAAAGACTTGCACTACATGGACTTAATATTGACTCTTTCACTGCTGCCATATAATGTCTTGTTCAAGGACAAACCATCCGATTCACTTGAGGAAGGACAAGCTATATAAAGACAAATGGTAAGGTCATCATTAAATCTATTGTACTATCTGCAGTGTTTAATACATTGTATATTGTGTCTACATATTAGATATTGAATCCTTGTTTAAGATGGGTGCCGCAATCATGTTGTCCATTTCGATATATGTCAAATGCGCTGTAATAATTTTAGGTGAATCTTGCAGAGATTGTCATTTACCCAGTGTCCAAACTGCTCATATTTCATCCTCACCTGAAAGAGGCTTGCCGTTGAATATAATCACACACACACCTACTGCATCAGACCGAGAGAAAACAGAGTGTGCACTTTGTGCACAGCTATTTATATCAATAAGTCCCGTGCTGAGAGGCACAAAATGAGCGTTTAAGCTGCAGAGCCCAGAGAGCTCAGTAGCAGGTGGGCAGGCTGCTTTGAGGTGCCTGGGCGGAGGGGGTATTCACTCTTTTACAGGTGTTGCCCATCTCACTGTGCATCCGTGGTTCTGGGAAGGTTTGGGCTTGGGAAGGAGTTGGACAGCTGGAGCTGCAGGCATTGGGGAGACAGAAAAAGAGCCTCCTCTCACTGTCGGGGCCTCCGCAGGTCAGTGCCTCTACCCAAAGGGACGGCAGAGCGAAACGCCATCAATTCACAAACAAAGGAGCCACTTCACCCACCACAAAGGAAACATATGTGATAGAGCCGACTCCCGAGCCGCAGCTCACTTTAACATGTCAGCCTCTCCTAATTAGCTTTGTTAACTCCCTCTGCTGTCTGCCCAACTGAGGCCACTTCTAGTCACATGGCGGCTTTGTGTTTACAAGGGCAAATGCTTGGACCAGCTCCCGACGCAGACATTTTTCTTTAATGATACTTTGAAATGTTGATTCATTCCAAAAATGAGACACTTGGAGACCATCATATGACTACCCTGTTAAAGATAGATGGAAATATTGATATATTGATTAATGTAGTGAAAACAGGCCAGGTCTTTTTAAGCTTTTACTGCAGAGATTTACATGGCCTTCCCTTCTTTGTGTGCCTAAGATGAGTAGTTTCAGATGAAAACAGCTGCCCCTCAATCTTTATCAGAATGTTTTGGAGTCATTACTGGCCAGCCTTCAGACTGTGAGCTGCCAAGCGTTACATGTTGCAGTCCACACTGAGCCTCATGTGACCCCTGCTGCTTACCCACTGGCAGTGCAATTTAACCAAGCTGATGACATGCAGCATGACATCCCTCAGAGAAGCGTCCCACTCGCAGCCTCATCGGGGCTTTGGATGGAGGGAGGGAGGGAGGTGGCTTATACAAACCTTTATATCCCTTGCCAACCTCTCTGGAGAACAAAACGAATGGTCTTTTGAGTCATGAGAAATGAGTTGCCTTGAGAAATTTTTCATTGTATTGAAGCCATTGCAAGTAATTAGAGAACTCTAGGTTGTGAGGA
This sequence comes from Cynodonichthys magdalenae, assembly GCA_031762555.1. Taxonomy (NCBI): domain Eukaryota; kingdom Metazoa; phylum Chordata; class Actinopteri; order Cyprinodontiformes; family Rivulidae; genus Cynodonichthys; species Cynodonichthys magdalenae. Next base: position 13,374,948 of record JARVJO010000061.1, on the reverse strand, counting down.
TGGAAGGAAATAAATCAGAAACTTCCTCAGCATAGTAAAATGAGAGGTCATTTTTTCTACACTGGATCATGATGTGAATACATTTTATTGTTATAACAGTCAAACAATTTCGCCATAAATATGTTTTTGACCCCAAAACCAGCTACAGCTAGATCTGACTCTGAACACAGCAGGTTTCGTTTGTTTAATTTCTGATTTAATTTATGGTGAAATACAAAATCTGTTACATTTAATTAAAAGAAAAAAATGCAGCGACTGGCCCTTGTGTCTGCCAGATAGTCCAGCATTTGAGAAACACTTGGCATGGAGCTGTGTGACTGAGTGTCATGATCCCAGAATTTTCTGCTTTCTCTTTGACAGGAAGGTTTGAAATTTCTGGGTTAAAAGTTCTCTGAGATTATATCTCAAAAGGCTTCTGTGATGATGGTTCATGACAGGCGTTGCTGTTACGTGGATGAGGGAATTCTGCTAAATGTCTTCACTGCAGAGAACTGCATTTATAAAACATGTACACAAAGAATAACTGTTATTTTTTTGTCATAATCTATTTAATGCAAGTTTTTTTCTGATCTATTTTGCATTTTGATGCCATTTAAGGTTTAATTGTGTTTGAACTGTTTTCAGATTATAAGTAAGATGAACTTTTACCTTACTGCTTACCAAATGTTTACTAAAATGATGCTTTTGAGGGCATTCCCCACAGAGTAAGATTTGGTCCACTTATATTCCCACAAACAATTAAAACCAATCAACTAATAAAACACTAATACTTACACTTATATTTGCTTCAAGTGGTGTTTATTTCAATAAAGCAACAAAATTGTTTCTGTACTTCTACTAACTAAGTTTCACCAAAACAAACAAAATAATTTACGTTTAGTTTAACTTTATCACTCTATTAAAAACTCTTTCAAGCATCTTTTGAAACATTAAGAAACAGTTTAGTGAATTAGGAAAACATATTTAACATTCTAGTCTACCTATATACCATACTGAAAACTGCCCTTTGCAAGATATATTGTTTTGTAGGATGAAGTTTTGAAGACTGACACACTGATTAAAACGGCATTGAAAATAGCTATTTAACAAGCCTTGAACTATGAAATATTCCCTTTTTTGGGTATACCCTATAAATCAAAACACATATTTGCAAACTTAATATCATAAATTGTAAGTTGTTTCTTAAACTTTAGAGTTTCCTAAATAAAGGCACAGATAAAATATGAGCTGCTGATTGGGTTGTAATTCTTACAAAAACAAAACAAAAAAAAAAGACAATTAAAAACTGTAATAAAAAGACTCCCAAACTATATAGCAACATGAAAGATAGTGATATGTTAAATTGTATTGCAATATTAGAGAAAGTTTTTGTGATAATTTACCTTCTTTAGAACACCAACAGAATAGATTTTTCACTGTATTTTCTGCTGTCCCACTCAATATGTTCTTTCCAGTTCAGATTCTTGTCGATAATAAATTACTTGTTTTAAGTACCTAAATAATGTTTTTGCTTATCTGCAAACAGTAGTTGACCTATTTCTTAAGAAGGGAGAATGAGAATATTTACCAAGCAAATGTGTATCAAAATATGGTATTATTCTCTGATAGGTGAAGCATATACTTTGACATGCCTCAGCAGGCCAATGTATTCTACACACTCACTGTCAGCTATGACAGCAGGCTGCTTTTTGTTCTTTTTCTCCTTTTTCCCTGAACACTTAGAATAAAAAAAAGAAAAATCAAAGGTACTGTTGTGGAGGAATATCAAGGTAACAGTCTGGAGATGTCTGGCCAAAAGGGATTTGTCCCTCCAGGTAGAAGGTAGGGGATGGTATGCCCTGCTATTTTGCATTTCTGAATTGCTCAGTTGCCCAAGCGTGCAGTATGTGGACCGGGCTCCTGAAGTGTGTCATAGCTTTCTGTGACCACTGTATGGGAGGCTTGCTGTTGGACTTTACCCAACAAATATGGATTATGTTAAAACGGGCTGTGAATTGACGAGGATATGCTAATATGTCCCAGATGGGTACGTGAGGAGCAGACGACAGGGACACGCCGGCGCTGTATGGCAGAGCCAGTGTTTGGCAGGTCCATCATTCCGTCATTAAAGGCCACATTATTACTTACAACAAGGCTTGCATGACAATTGCTGGAATAAATGCAGTCCCTCTGAGAGTAGCCTGTTGTGTCCTTCAGATTCTATTTACTTTCTCCTCTTTTTTTTTCCTTGTGTTTTCTTCATCCTTGCAAATCTGCTCTCAGCTGCTGATGCTGTGAATCTCAGTGCTGTGTAAGAGGGTTTGTGCTTACCTTGTTCAAACATCAATAAGATGGGCTATTACTAGCTGAGACCATTCATTAATATAATGAGATGGTTTTGCTTTAATTGATAACCGATTGGTGTTGATGAGACATTATGCACTTGTGGATACAATATTTCGCTGCATTTTTTCCTACGTTGAACTGAAGCACCTGCATATTTGTTTTAGATAAGCAGGTCTCCTTTGGAGCTATTTTTCTGTTGTGCACTAGGCCACCAATGAGCTGTCCCCTCTGCATTATTATTGAGCTAAGGTATTAGGTTTTTCAGCTGCACAAGCAGAAAGATAATGGTGGCTTATGTGTAAGTGTGCATTTGGGACAGCCTTTGTCCTTTTGATATAAACAACCATATAAGTGACAGGATTAAAGAGGAAAGCTAAATGATGCAAATTGATTTTCTTCACTTAGACTGCCACAGAATTTTAATGGACAATATCCACCAAGAGGAGGTTATTGTGAAGCATAAGTATTTTCATGCTAATTCACTTTTTTCCTTTACTTAAAATTACATGCTAATTGCATAACTGTATAAAATCTGCAACAATTGTAAATAAGTTGGGAGCATTAATTGTCCATTGAGCTAAATATTTTTGATATATGTGTTTTTTGTCTTCAGCCATCACAGGCTGACACATAAGAACATTTACGTCCTAGAGAAAGTATACAATAATTTCTGATGTTTTCAAAAGTAAACACTTAATAAAAACGCTACAAAACACCTGCTGGTCGCAGCTCTTTTTCAGTGAATATTATATATGCTTGATGGGAAAATGTAAGATTTATTTGAACTTTCATTGATCTACCGTGAGGATGTTTGTGTTCCATCAGCCCCTGAACTGTAAAGATGTACTTCAGTGTTGTGCAAATGGCTGCTGACACCACATCCAGGCACATCAAGGATTATCATCACAAAAATGCCAGAATTAAAGATGTCAAGATTGGCTTTGAACCTCACTCTGGAGACTGAGCTGGGTGGGTGGAGAGCAGAGGGGGTGTGTGGAGGGGTGTTGACATTTGTTATACACTTCCACATGTTGTATTTGCTGGGGGCATTGTTAGCACACACTGCCTCCAGCACAGGATTTAGGCAGGGCCCCCAGCAGATGTAGACTACCCTGCACACTCACACACACACACAGGCTCCGTCTCTAAGCGCTTCGCACCCTCACTATGGCAAGACGAAAAATAGATGCCCCGGGGCAATTCAGCTAGTGGGGATCAGTTCAGATGAGGCACATTAAGTGGCTAGTGATAAATTTGGCATGACAATTGCAAACACAGTTGCTTTTGTCTGTAATTAATTCCAGTGGTGCCCGAGGCCTTCCCTGTGTTACAACTGGTGTGGGCCAGCAGTGCTTTCCTAACGAGGCCACATTACAGCCAGGATTAGAGCCAAGATGGAGCTGCTCTTAGAAGGATTTTTTTATGTTTAGTGCAGAAACAGACTCACTAACTAGGACCAAAAAGAATAGGAATTTAATTTGACTTTCTTGCAATTATGTTATTTTGTAACACAAAAGCAAGTGTTGTGATTATGTTCACTATTATTATTGTAAACAGTCTTGTGAACAATTCTGACCGTATTGATAAGATGGTTGCTAGCCTGAATGGGTCCAAGACCAAAATAGATTTCTCAAAACAACTCGTGTCAATTTTTTTAAATAGAGTTTTTTGTAAATGGTACTCTATAAACCTTTACCTCTTCATCCATTTTACAATACATCACTATTTATTCAGAATTGTATGGTTACTTACAAGTACAAACAGCAGACGTTAGCTGTAGCACCTTTGGTCCAGACTGGGACACTTCCAGCAGGAATAGCTGAAAAAAGCGTTTTTAAAATAGTATTCACATGAATCACTGATAGTCTTGAAATTGGAGCAGTTATAAGACAGCAGAAATCTATTTTAAAACTTGTAGCTGTTTACATGTCAGTTTTGTCCAAGTTAATCTTCTTCCAAATGAGGTTGTTAAAAGAGTTATCTTCAACTGGTAAGATATTAATTGTTCATAATCTTTCCACAAAACCCCACTTCAAAGGATGTGAACTAGCCCTTATAGCAATTAAACAAATATCGTCCATTTCAACTCCTGCTAACGATATGAATCCCATTAAATATGATGCACACTACAGCAATCAAAGTTTCACGGAACCGTGTTGGAAAAAAAATTGTGCATATCTTAGTGGCTAAAAAGATAAATTTGCTCAAAGCCTTGGAAATTATGAGCCCCTCAGATTGCACCTTTAATATTTGGTTCAGCGGGTCCTACAACTCAGTTATTTTCATCTAGTGGTAATGTGGAGGCATTAATTACCGGCTTGTACTTCTGAGTAGTTTTATTATGGTTAATGTTCCTCATTAAGCGAAATATAGTTACTCAAGGACATAAAAGAATCCCTCAGCAGCTCCATTAATCTTGATTTCACTTGTGAGAATACTTGGATATCTTTTTGTGGCTCGCTCTGGTTTTGTGATGTCTCTGGTTCTGGCTCAGACAGCCTGGTGTGTTCACCATCTCTTCTTGTTTTTTTGTTTTTTTTTCCAGCAGGGGGAAGATGAACACACCACCAATCTGTGTCATTACTCTGTCATTGCATCAAATCACATGATTAGCTTCATGGGGCAGTGGAGAAGGCCCGGTTGGTGCCGTTTCAGTCCCTGGGTAATGGTCCGGTAGCGTTGTGATGGAGGGCTGTGTGCTGGCCCCCATGCAGGGCCAAGGATGCACCATCATTCAGCCTGCTGGAGATGGCCTCAGGGTGAATTGTCTTCTTTACTGCTCAGCCCTTTCACTAATGCCAGAGTGCAGTATTGCACTCCTCTCCCAGAAAATATTGCTCAGTGGCAACACTTCTTTTCTTGGACACGCGATCATAAAAATGGGAAGTGAGTCGTTTTGAAATAGGTTTTACTGTGAATCATTTACTTGATTTCTGCCACATGTGTGTGCAGAAAGGCGAGATTCTATAAAGAGGATGTTAAAATAAATAACCGAAGCATTAAATTGGATAAGGAGTAACCTATGTAAGAGGGTTAGAAGCCTCAGTGGAAGGCCAAGCCGACAGTTTGTCGATGCAGCCTTTTATAATGCAAAGGCTTATAATTATCTCACGCTTGCTCATTTCACACTGACATATCGCTTTCCTAAATGTCAGTAGGAACAACCAGCACCTCCCTCCACCCCCCCCCTCCCCAAACTCTGGAGAACCCCCTCTGAACCCTGCACACAACCATGATGATGGCGGTGCTTTAGCCCTGAACGTGCAGCCCTCCGCCGGGGAATAGCAGTTCAGGCATCACCGATCGTTGACCTGGCTATTGTTGTTTGTGATACTTACTGGTAAACTTTTGCAATCAATACAACATCAGCCAGCAGAGCCCCTGGGAATGAAAACCTGAAACAGCGCACTTAATCTTGGAGCCGGCCCCTGCTCCCTGCTCTGCCGCTAAACTAGGTAGTTGGCCTACTTGATGCGGCATTATTGCCGCAGAGGTCAGATGTGAGCTGTCTAGCCCAGCGTCTGATGAATGGCTGTTTTTGATAAAGCGCCTCTCTCATCCAACAAGAGACATTTAATAATGATGGACCATAACTGCACACAAAAAAATCCTTGTAGGAGAAAGAAAAAAAAAATCCCTACTGGCTGCCTTTTCTTTCTTAGACAGTGAACAGCTAGCCAGTTCTCTTATGGACTTTCATACAGAAGAATGCAATGTGGTGCACAATCACTGCTCAGTATTTGCACAATTTAATCCACGTTTCTTATCAACTGGTTTATGTGTCCACATAATGACTGACGAATATACTTAAGCATTTAATGATAATAAAAGTGTACTAATCACAAAATAGTATAGATAAGATCTGTGAAAAGGTTAAACTAGTGCTGCCTTTGCCTCCAAAGTCCAAACTTAAATCTGGTAATGAGGTCACAATCAACTTAAACCTTTTCCAGTTGCAACTTGGAACACCAGTTGAAATTGCTAATTGTTTTGCTCAGCAATCAGGTTAATTCATATTGACAATACAAGGCAATTATGGTGTATTTATTTGTACTCTAAACTGTAGAAAAGTGTCCTAAAAGAAGTGGTACAGCTCTGCATTTACTCTGATTTAGAAACAAACCACTGGAAATGTGCATTTGCAGTGTCTGTTATATGTGCAGAGCAGCCATATTGGATACTGAGGTAGTGAGTGAGGCCAAAAGGGGTGCTTTCATGTTCTAAATCTTTACAACATTATCGATTTCAAGTTACATATATAATCTGAAAAAAATACATTATTATTTCACAACTGGTTGCCAACACTACTGTTTGCACTTTCAAACAACCATAGAATTATTTTATTATACATGTAATGTAATGTAATGTAATGCCAAACTGATCGCGATGTAAAGTTTTAAAAACTATGTTTGCAAGAACAGTAATGAAACTTTAGAAATTGAAGCTGTTTTAGGATGACAGCAATTAATTTTGGCAATGTCCCTATTTAAGTTAACCATTAATTTGTCAATTTGGTCATTAATAAGCATCCATTTCACACTGAAAAGTATTCTCAAAGGTAACAGTGTTAAATACCAGCATTATGTCGACAATCATGCAATTTAGCATCCACTCAGGCAGTAGACTCTTCCTCCAACTCTTATCTTTGGAGGTTTCTGCATAAAATAATTGAATGTCTTTTAAACTGTAGATGATCATTTAACTAGCTCAATGGTTAAGCTAACAGCATGCAATATTGCAATCTGCCTTTGTGATGAGCAATCAAATCAACGCGTATTAAGTTTTAAGTGTCTGAATAAAAATGCACACCGTTTTAAACGAGTGCAGTTATGAAAGTATATGGTGAAATTAAATGCCATTCTCCAGAAAACAAAGCCCAAAGCGCTGTGACAGTTTTGACACAGACAATGCCTTTAGTGACAGGAATAACAAATTAATTGGAACCGTAACACATTCCCTCTAAAGGTGAGGTAAACACACCTGACTGTGTATTTTTCACCATCAGTTAAATCTCAATTGAATCTAAAAATAAACCCCAAGACGTTGAACAGTTTAATGGATTTTGACGTCTCTGCATTATGCTGTCACTCCAGTATAAATGAATCATAACTTTGCTCTGCACCGAGGAATTACCATGCATTTTGAGAAAATGCATTGTGCGCCAAGCTGTGAATTATGATGCGAGATCAAAATAAATGTGTAATGACTTTGGAGATGCCCAGAATAATTTATTGGGTGGGGATAGTTCCTTATTGAAAAGGGAGCCTAAGTGGGATGCAGGCGCTCGGTGCACCGTCTCTGCCCCAAATGTGTGTGAATTCTGAAATGTCAGCGTTAGATAGCTGAAGAATCACGGCTGTTTACTGAAGCTTGCTAAATGAGGGCTTCATTTGAGATGCAGCAGTATTCAATTATGTGCTTATTTATTGATCAGAAACAATATATGTCTTTCTGCCGCATGTAAAGATGAATTCAGAGGATGAAAACAAAGTGTCAGTGAAACTGGCCAATAAAGGATTGTGTTTGATCTCAGTGGGAATTCAAGAATGGAGACAGAATACCCTAATGTTTATAAATGGACAAAATGTGTATCTGAAATTATTATTATTTTTACCAAATAATGCTCAGTGGGATTTAGAATAGAAAAAAAAGTATAACAATGTGAACTAGAACGTGAAAAATATAAATTGTTTATCTTAGGTAATTCATGTTTTATTCTTGGTTTTATAGAGACAACAGTCATTTTTTATCTTATTGAAGCAAGTAAAAGGTTTTCTTCTGTCCATACTGTTGCAAAATCAAATTTAACTAAATAATAAAGTTATTGCTGTTATAATATAAAGTTATAATGCTGGTGCAACAGTGGTGTGTTTTGCTATTATCAAATTAATTTTTGACTTGATTAGATAATAATCAGAACATCATGTATACATGTTTTTTTTCTTATTTATTTATTGTTTTAACAATATATTTTATCCAAGTTAGAATATCTGAGCCCTGCTCATCTCTCTGGACTTTTGTTTCTTCCTTGATGTGCCTATATTTATTTATTTTTTTACATTCTGGGTGTTTTGATCAATACAAAATTTATCTGATAAAGGTTAAACCTTTCTTTTGGTTTTAGGACATTTTTAAATTAGGGTGTATTTATTCTATTTTTTTGCTAAGTTCTGACATTTTATATATGACCCATTTAATAAAAGTCAATTAACAGATCAAATTATTACATTTTTGACCCACTTGTAATTTATTTTGACATTTTTACAGCAAAAAAAAATGTTTAAATCAGCTAACAGTACAAATGATCATTTTTAGACCAGTGTATTTATTTATTTGTGTCTTAGGGCAGCTACTGAAACAGCACAGAGTCCAAATTATATTTCCCTAAGGGTACAATTAATGTATGTTATAGTGTATAATAAATTATATTGTATAACTTATTGAATTGTATTTAGTTTTATGATGCGACTTCACGACAAGTGCTACTCATAGTAATTTTTGAGATATCCAGATTTTATTTATTTTTTTATTTTTTTCCCTGGTTTCACCTTGTGATATTGGTTCTTGACTTTCTTTGCCACTTGACTATCCCAGGGCTTTTTGAAGAATAAAGAGTAAAACTTTCCATCTCCTGTCCCTCTGTTAGCTCATTTATAGGGCTCAGCTGAAGTGTGCTGGGGTGTGTGATGCACCAGCGCACTCACTTTACATTCTCACTGTAAACACTGTCTATTATATTATTCACAACAGCATCCTCCGGAGAGATGGATCCCGTCGAGGGCCCTCTGAATATGGAACACCAGTTATTGTGCTTACCTGCTGCCCCATATCAGTGTGGCCCGCAGTGGCCCTTAGCTGGTTCTCGTTCAGATCTCTTTAGCTGGGCTGGAGGGTAATCCCTGGGCAGCCAGGGCTTCTCTGTTGTCTCCTGGTTGTTTTCTGTGTAGTTCATAAATTATAGATGGGCCATGTCGAGGGCCATCATGCTGCCTGATCCCTGTCTGTGCTGACAGCTGTATGATGCGCACTGAGTGCAGCAGATTGGGAGCTCAGAGTTTCATCAATAAATATCACTCTGACCCTCACACTTGGCCTCGTGTCAGCGGTCAAGGTAATGGCTTTTTATTATCGTGAAGGGCAGCCCAGCGTGGGGTAGTCTTAAGGTTGCTCGTCCATCTCAGCTCTGAAGATACAAAGACACAGAGGCGAGAGAGGAGAGGAGTAGCTGTACCAAAGTTTAAATGGACTGAGCGGTTATTATGTGAAGCCCGAGGATGAGCGTGGACGAGTTTGACAGTGAACAGCGGGGAGCCTCTTTGTGCTGCTCTTGGGTAAATTGGGATTTTCATGGACACATTATTAAATCAAATTAACCTTATTAACCGGCTGTGATGAATTCTGTTGAGAAAAGTAAAGAAAAAAAAAGCTCTGAAAAAAAGTGTGCATCTGTCTTTATGTGGTTGTGTTTGATTGTATCCGTCTGTGTGTTAACTGATGGTTATAGCTCTAACCGCCTGGTTCGGGGGATGACAGGGCTTGAAATGCCATGATAGTGTACTGAAAGCTCAGGCAGCTCAACACGCTGCATGATGTCTTCAGAATACAGCTTTTTAGACAAAACAATATAGAACAGAACATCATTTTGTCTAAAGTTCATTCATCAAAAAAGCTGCATATTTTGAAAAGGGTAAAAGCCCCACACAACCCTGTCAGGCAAGCGCAAAGGCTAGATACTATAGATTACTTTAATCCCCTGCCAGATATAAAAAGGATAATTACATATTTGTGGTGGAGGCTGTGTGGTGAAAAAAAAAATCAATACCGCCTTTTTTGTATGACACTTCATTAGTGTGGAAAAATCTTGGTGCTGAGAAGAACTGTGCTGCAATTAAATGGTTCTGCTACCTTAGACTTTGTAATGGCTCTATATTATTATCCAGTTTATTTGAAATAGTGGTTGCACTCGTGGAGTAATTGGAAACCATTGATTATGTACTTTTATGTCTACACTCTTGCACATCATTATGGAGAGAAGCAATAGTTAGTTAGCCTCTCTAATGAAGCACTAATTGCACTAAGTAGGTTAAGATGTTAGTCAAACTGCACTCAGCTGAAATCACACAAAGACTTCCAATTAATCTGTGCGCTTTGACTAGCAGATGCTGTTTTGGACTGCAGATTATTCAGACTTTTGTTTGCTTTGTGTCTGTTGCGGAAATAGAAATTGTACTTGTATCAGTCCATTTGCTGAAGATGAAATTGATTGGGCGGTGGAGGATATAAGGGGTAGCGGGGGAGGAAAATCTAAGGTGATGGAATATAAAGTGGCCATTTCGCAGCTGCTTTCAGAAGGAGGACTATTTGTGATGTAGGTTTCCTCTTGATAATGTCAACGCTGTATCAACCCAGCTGGTAATTGTACAGGGACTTCTGTTAACTCAAACCAATGGTGTTAACATTTATTTAAGGATGTGAGACCCTTGCACTCAGCTTAGCCCCTGACATAACTCTAGTGTGCCTGCAAGAAGCACTGGAATGTATGTCTGTACATGAAAAGAGAATAAAAACTGAGATCACATACTTTGTCATTTTAAGACACTCACAAGATAAACAGAAAGTTTAAAGAATGAGTCAAAACTGACCTAAACCACATCACAGTAAAAAAATTGGCTTGTCTCATAATTTATCATTATGTCATGATTAATGCCACCTAAAACTCTACGAACTCTTGCAACAACCTCATTAAACTATTGTAACACACAAACAGATCATTTCTATCATGTGGTCTAAAAAGTAATCTTGGTTTCATTAGAATTTTTAAAAAACATTAGTTGTATGGAAGTAAGTAAGTAAAGTGCTTCACAATAAAACAGAATAGAACAAAATAAAGCATAAAAACATATTGCCAAACAATAAAACAATAATAAGACAACACTAAAACTCATTCAGCTGCTATAAAAGCCTGCTTAAAAAGGTTTAAAAATCTCCACTTAATCCACAGTTTAGATTGAGGTGATGTGTTCCAGAATTTAGGAGCTTCAACCTGAAATGCTCTGTCACAGTGTATTCAGTCGGGAGTTGGTACCGAGGAGCAAGTAGCTAATTAGAGTTACTGGAATTAATCATCTAAGTAAAGAGAGATTTTTGAACGACCTTATTTTGAAAAACAAAAACAAAAAAAACAAAACAAAAACTGAGTAATTCTGACAGGTCTGACAAACTGACTGCTAAACCGAGTTGAACCAAAATCCAAGTGATCCAACCCAAACTTTAAAACTTCCATTGCGGTTTTAGCAAATCCTGTTTTATAAACCTTTGCATTGCCATCAGTTATGCATTATATGGCTATTTACACATAGTTATAGTTACTTGCAAACACACATAGTGGCCACTAGCTTTAGCACATGAGGTGCAGCAGAAATATTAGTTTCAACCAGAAAAGCATTATTTGAAATTGACAGCAATATAAAATGTTAAATAAAATGATATTTGGGTTAATCATTGATTTATTTATTTTTTTCATTGTTTTAAGTTGAAAGCAATCTACATGTTTTTGAGAGTACAGTGGAATTAAATCATCTCTCCAAACAGGTGCTTAACTGCAACAGGTAAGATATGAATTGTCCATAACATTTCCACCTGACTTGCTTGAGTCATTTTTTGTTTTCTGAGAAAAAATATTTTTGGTCGTCTGCCTGTTTTAACCAACTACCCCTCATGCGTTACTTATTGAAGCTGTTATGTGATACACAGGCTACTTTCTGTAGAACTGTTTTTGGAGCAGGGTTCCACTGCCCACACACTGTTCCTCCATCTTGGTCCTCTGTAGAGGGAGTGATGCTGACAGTGTATTCTTGGCAATCAGTCAGCTCACCACCCACCACTATGCTCCATTCGAGATGTGGAGCGCCGCGTGTGCGCTGGTCACAGCTTAAACCCGGCAGCAGCAAGAGGACTCGCTGCCTTTGATCTTTTTCCTTTCAAAGGGCTCAAATCCTCACACTATTGTACGCTTGAGAGACACTTCAGCCTTAGACTCAAAAACCAAAAAAAAAAAAAGCTAAAGTACAATATGCTTGTTAAAGATACAGAATTATTTAAATTAAAAACAGAAGTCTAAATGGAATTAAAATCCACAACATTGTTGATCGGTTTAACAAGAACCATCTGTTGAGCAGTGGTGTAAACCGGTGTTTTAAATGTGAGGTGGAGACCTCTATCAGGACCTCTTATTAAGAAAAGCTTGTTCTTGGTGAGATTTTAGGAAATCTCCTGGTTTTATATGGCTGTCTGGGGAGAGGGTCAAACCCTGTAAGCTGTCATTGCACATGAAAGGATTAATGTCATCTTATAAGAAGTGGGGGAAAGCCGTCTTATAGTTATTTATTCTGTTTCACTCACATTCTGCTCGCTGGGTGAAAGAAAAGGGCTAATGTCAGGTCTAATTTGTAGCCTTTTAGATTCCAGACAGAGATTCTTTACATATCTCTGGAGCTCAAGGCTCCTCTCTGCGCAGCCCCTCTCCTCCTCTTCTTGTGGGATTCCTCTAAAACCCGACCAATTTACGATCTGAGGCAAAGTGAAGATTTACATGAGTTTGTACTTGAATGGCTCCAACTCCGGCTTCATGCACTAAACACTCCCAGTGTAATTACCATTCGTGGATCTTGCTCTCAGATACCTCTCTCCCTCTCCTCTGCACCTAGGCCAATTGAAGGGGAGAGGAAAAAGGAAAATACTTATTCCCCAATGCTGATTCTTAGTGCTCCTTGTTCAGGATCTGTAATTGGATCTGTGTTTTCGACTCCCCGCTAATAAGCAGCTTACTTTGGCTCCCTCAAGACTTGACCCACCACATTTTTGTTTTATGAATTTTACAAGGGGATTTTAATAGATGCTTTAGGCTATGCAAAACATAGGCTGAAGGGGAGGCATAATGTGTGAGCCTTGACACCGAGCACGCCTGAGTGGCTGCTTATCATTGTGGACAGGTCTCATAACTTTCATTAAGATTGATGTAAGACAACAGGGAAATGTGAGAGAACGGGGACATGAGAGAATATTAACCTGTGCTCATGTAACTAACTATGATTGTTTTGCATCCAGTCTCTCCTCCGTCGACCAGCGTCTCTCATTATCTTTACTCGCATACATGACGGTGCACCTGATTTTTGTGGCCAGACTTGTTAGAGGATGGAGGTCAGGGCAAAGTATAATTTCACTTTCGTTATTTTTATGGTAAAATTCAACAGCCGGGCGTTGAAGTGTTGTACATTACACACATAAACCCTCTTTTAATTTAATTTAATTTAATTTTTCATTTCTGATTTTCTCTGCTCTGTTGTTAACAAGGGAAATTCTAAAATCAACGTTGTTTAGTAGTTGTTGTTGCTTGATTAAGATGATTAAGTTATCTAAGTCAGTGTGTTTGTCTGAAAATATTTTATGAGCCAGTAGACACATTTTAATGAAACTCACCGAAACAACCATTGATCAACATTTTTACTTTTGGAGTCAACTCAATTCAAGATGGCCACCACATAAATAGCTAACTGTGCAGATGTTGACCTAAAATTTGATGTGGTAATCACTGAAAATTATCCCTAACATGTATCCTAAATGCTAATTATTTATGTGATTAGATATCTGATTATTTTTAAATAAACTTGATTCAAGATGGTCAACCTCAGCAAATTCAAAAATAGTTAGTAATAAATAATTTGATAAACATTGCACTACAATTGGGTGTGGTAGTTACAAATCATTCTTAACTCATACTGCAAGAGCCAACTGATTGAACAAGATCTCTATTTCCTTTTTTTTTTTTTTTGCTTTCAAGGCCGTGGGTGTTTTGCATTCCCTTTTTTGTAAAAAAAAAAAAAGAAAAAAGAAACAAAAAGCTAAATTTGTTTTTGACAAAATTTGCTAAAATAAAATGGAAGTGATGTAAAAAAAAAGTCAGTGTATTCATGCAAATGATAAGCAGATCAGACATTGGAACGTGGTCTAATGTAGATTCTGCTTTTAGTCCAATCCTCATTTGGCAAAGACAGAATGACAGTGGTGCCCATAAAGGGTCACTGAAACTGAAGAAAAGAAAATGTAAAGACAAGTGCTGACCCGTAGCATACCCAAAGTATTTTCAATCATTAAATTTTTTCCCGAAACCTTGAGTGATTCCATAATTCATTATAACTTCTTCTGTTCCAAGTGATTTTTTTCCATGCCTGTCTACATCCTAACATTACAGCAATTCATTTAGCTGAAAAGAAAAGATGAAAATTAAAGAACATATCTCCAGATGACTGAGAGAGGTGAATATCCTGGAAGATGAAGCGTTCCTCAAAGGTACTAACTAAGACACTCTGTTGAGTATAAGAACACTAATGATCAACACAATCACCTAACTTGACATGAATACCAAAGATAACAAGGAGAGGTGGGAATAGGTGGAATGCTCTTTTCCTTCCTCGCTTCTGTTTCTTCTCTTTCCAACAAAAGCTTCATCAAAAAACTAACGTGGCATAGAAGTTTTAAAACCTGTCTCGGTTTTTGTATCCACCTCCTTCCTCACGCGCACCATCCCTATCTCTCTATTTCTTTCTCTCTCTCCCCTCGATCGCTCTCTCTTCTTTGGTTGGTAATTCTCCCATCTGGAGGATGTTTGAGAGAAACAAAGAAACAATAAAAGGAAGTTGGGAGAGGGGGTGTCAGGCTGTCAGTAATCTGACAGCTATGGTAACTACCCTCTAATCCAGACGGCTCCAGCCACGCTCCGGCCTGACACCCGCGCCTCTGACTGACAGCTGAAGACCGGGCACATTCCACAGGCAGAAGTGACATCCAGTCTATTAAGGCAGACAAGCACAAAGCAGAGATTTGCCCTGACTGCCTGCTACTGAAGCCTACTATGGGGGTGATTGGAGAGGTCCTGGAGAAGGTGTCAGACTCAAGCTCAGATGATAACCATATTGTAATGATGCTGCTGGACAATGAAGTGCCATGATTGCCCATGCTGACAGCGGAAGTTTATGTCTGAATAACCCCACCACCACCACAACCACCTCTCTTTCTGCATTCAGAGGCAGCTCACAACACACACATGCAGTCTCCAGGTCCCATCTGCCAGTCAAAAGCCCGGCCGCAAACGGGCGCACTTCTTATTCCAGCTCAAGAGCGCACCAAAACAGTGATCTCAAATGGACTGACCCGAGGCATGCTGCGCTGACAAGAGCAGCATAATTGTTGTTTATCTTCTTCCTCTTTAGATGTTTCTTTGAACATGAAAAAGAAAAAAAAACTTCTCAGTGTCCATTTGTTGCTACAGAATAGCTAACAATCCTCTACTTAGTGTTTTTCATCAGGAGAAAGCCATACATGATTGGTTTTTGGAGACTGTCGCAATGGCAAAGAAGTATGTAATTGGTTTCACTTAAGGTTAATTATTTGTGCTGGCAGGTCACATTGTTGTAAGGCGTTCATTAGAATACACATCCAGCACACGGAGCAAATGAGAGAAGCTGGCTGGTATCGTAAGTTTGCTTGAAAGAGTCCCAAAACCGAGCTGATTTTTAATGAAACCCTCCGCAGCCGAGATAATGAAACAAGTTTACGTAAATTAGACTTCAGCGCTGCAGCAGACAGGTCGGACCATTTTGTATCTGAATCCCTCAGCTAATTAGAAAAAAAAAGTTGGCTTAAGATACGTAATCTTTCCTATAGTCGGTTTCGATTCTGTGCTCCATACATAAAACATTTACCCCTCACTTTGCTGTGTCAAATGCCCTTGGTTTCAGCTTGATTTTTTTGCATGAAGCCTGATGGTTTAAGACATAAATGATTTGATTTCCTCAGCTTGCGATGTAGTTTGCAATGCCAGTGCATGGTAGGAGATTTAAACGGGGAAAAGATGAGCTAGAATAAGGATTGTTCCTGTGAATGCTCCTAGTATGAAGTGAAGCTTTCAAGCAGCCACACCCCAACACTTCTACAATAGAAATTATCTTAACTATGTAAAAGACACACACACTCTGTATCTTCTCACCCTTAGCAAAACATTCAAAGAAGTCTGAGAGATTTTGGTCCCAGGCGTGCTCACCAAAGGTGGCATTTCCCGTCTCCTTTCCAGCCAAAGCCTGCTCGTCTTCCATCTTACTTAGCTTGTCTTGATGGAGGCTCAGGGTGCATGCCTTGCTAAGTGACAGGGAGTTAAGTATACATTCACACCATCCTAGACTGCTAGTTAAGTTGACAGAGAGCTTTGGCAACCAGGCAGTCAACATGAAGCTCATTCGCTCTTCAATCAGACCAATGATAAACCAAAGGGCTGCTTTAGGATTGCATTCAGTTCAGTATAAATGTGTTTCTCGTTTATCACAATTTTGTTTCACATATTAATCAAGCTGCACCCATTTTTCTGTCTAATCATTTCAAATGCTTAAAGGGATAGTTCCAATCTTTTGAACAGTGAAAAGGTCACAAGCATCTTACATGAATGAGCTCAATTTGAAGAAATCAAATAGTTTAGCCTGAGCAGATCATAACAAAATTTTCTTATAGATCTTCAGTCCCCAAATGGCAGACTACGATCCAGATCCAGACCAGACCCGTCCAGACCAGACCAGACCAGACCAATTGAGTCTTGCATTAACTGATTTAATTTTAGAAAAATAAATTATATATTTTTCTAAATATACTTTTACTTGTGCTCACTTTTCCATACTTATATTATTGCTTTTGTCAATATAGCTTTTCCATTATTAATGGTATTTCATTTTATATGACAAACTTATTCTACAATTTATGGTAATTAATTATTTAATTATAAATAATTGTCATAGCTTTTTAGTAATTGTGGTATTTCATTTTAGCTAGCTGTTGCTGCTCCCACTACTTGTGATTGCAAAATATCAATCAATCAATCAATCAATCAATCAAAACTTTATTTATATAGCACTTTACACACCCCAAGGCAAACAAAGTGCTGCACAGCAAAAAAATAAAAATACAGTAATATAAAAGCATGCAAACAATCACAATTTTCAAACTTAAAACATGAAACAAAAAAAAAAAAGAGAAAGAGAGAGATTAGACTATTGCATGTGTTCTCTGCAGTTAAAAGCCAAACAAAAAAGATGGGTCAAGAGATTTAAATTCAATTCTGTGAGAATTGACAGACAGGGGGAGACTGTTCCTATATATATATATATATATATATATATATATATATATCTATATATATTAGTGCTGTCAAAGATTAAATAATTTAATCACAATTAATCATATAATTTTAATAGTTAACTTGCGATTAATCGTTCAATAATCGCATATTTGTGTTTGTGCATATTTGTGACATCCCTAACTGCAACATTAATCGGTCTGCAAGCGGTAGCTATCCATTTAGCTATAGCTATTTTAAGTCTTTTCTCTGTAGAGCTGCTCATTGGTTTTTGGTGCACATCATCCACCTTTGTCTGTCAGATGAGTTGGTTGTTGGCTAGTCTCTGTGTTGGCAGAGTGTTTGGCTAACAAAGGGTATTTCAGACTTGATGTACTTCGGTGGTAACTCATTTCGCAACAACAGTACGTACAAACAAGTCAGGTTTTGTCGATAGAGCCATCTGGCATAACTTTGAAAAGAAACTTGCCATTTAGAATACCTTATCTGCTGGCTCTCTCTGCTTTTTTGAGGCATGCTACCATCCTGCTACCGTTCACTTGTTTTTCCTGGAGCTACGGTGTGCGCCGAGGGTTAAAAAAGCTCATATGAAGAAAACTGTGGGGCGGGGGCATGGCGAAAAGTGTGTTTTTTGACGTGCGATTAATGTGCGATAAAAAAAATTGTCGGCGTTACATACTAGTTGAATTAACACGCAAATAGCGCATTAAAACTGACAGCCCTAATATACTGTGTATATATATATATATATATATATATATATATATTAGGGCTGTCAATATATATATATATAGATAGATATATATCTATATATATATATATATAAATAGATATATATCTATATATATATATAAATAGATATATATAAGGACAACAGCACCCCACTTTGTTATTGACCAAGTTCACTTGTGATTAGTTCATTGGTCTGATCAAAATTAAACTTTATTTCTCCCAAATGAGGTTCAAAAAGTTATCTACTACAGGTAAAACATTGATTGTTGATAACCTTCCCACAGAACCCAACTAACAAAATGTATTACTTTAAGTATAAAAAGTCAACATCAAAAAACTCTTTTGAAATTTGCTTTTTGTCCATTGTTTTTTGTATTTTATAAAAAGCAAGTCAGCTTATTCATGCTGAAACAGTTAACTCAAGAGATTTTTTTCAATATGTTGACTTGTTAATCGGTTGTTCTGTTAAAGGTTAAAGACATGTCACTAATTAATCTCTGCTGGTCCTTGTTCATCAGGAAATATTTAGAGCAAAAAAGTCAATGTTTTGGTGACAAATGACAGGAACACACTGCAGAACCCAGTTGTATTTTGGATGGACAGAAACTCTGCTGCTTGAGAGTAGAATCAATGTGTGCATAATCAAAACTCCTATTGACTGTGCTCATATCCTTCTCCCTGTGACAGAAAAGAAGATCTTGAAGTGGGAAAGCATGAATGCATTAACATCCTTTCCGTCAGTCTAGCGGAAAACAAAGCTTCTTGCCTCTGTGTTAACACCACAGATTAGGTCAAGTTTTTACCCCTCTGAGTTTCTCTCCTGTAAATGACGAGATTTTGATGTGAAACAAGCAACATGTCAAGGCGAGTTGAAAGATGTAGGCATTTTCTGCCATGTCACAATGACAGGCTGCTGAATATTTGGGCCATTAGGGGCTTATTAGTGAATAAATGACCAGATGGTTCAGTGATGCACAGAGATGGACAGAACTGGATGCTACTAATCAGCAGCGCCTGTAGCTCGGTGTCAAATCATACGACATGGTAACCCATGGCAACGGAATAAAAGTTAACATTAGCAAGTCAATTTGAGATCTGGGTGCTGTAAACAGGGTTTTGAGCAGCCTTGCTTTGCTTGCTTGGAAAAAAAAGAGAGAGCATCTTTTGTTTCCACACAACAAATTCCTTTTTAAAATGTTTTCCATTCGCACTTTAAAATTCATGCTCAACATTTTTACTTTTTCTTCTTTTCTTGAAGATGTTTTTTTTACATTTACATAATTTTACAACTACTTACAGTTATTAGTATTGCATTTTTATTTATTTTTAAAAGAAAATAAGATCCCTACATATATTTAAAACACAAGCACAATAGGATATCTGCACTTGTTTACTCTGACAACTCCAGACTCATGCGTGCAGTCGATAAATTCATTCAGTTTCCACTTTTGAGGTGCTTTGATTAGTTTGATTCTGAGATGCCCCACCATCTTCTTTACAGGAGGTAACCAGTGAATTTGAAAAACAGACGTGTTTGTTGCTTCTGTATAATTGGTGATGGGTTGTTTTTGTGACAGATGTGAAAACTTAAAAAAATAAAATTAAAAAAAATCTGTTTGGTGAATTGCAAAAAAAAAAAAAAAAAGAGAAAAAAATACAAGACGCTGCATGTCTGAGCTGCATATGAATGTGTGTGAGTGTAAACATGCGGGTCTCTAATTGTATGGTTTTCTTCCAGACCCACAGCTGACACAAACAGGCAGCCTGTTTAATGGATGAGAAGAGCCGTTTGAAGGTGGTCTGTCACTTCTGATCGCTTTGCCTCTGTTCTACAGCATAATTGATCTCTTGTCTACTAATACCCTTCAGTTTTCTTCTTGTGTCATTATCTTAAACAGATCATTCATGGATTAGGGATGTAGATAAGAAAATAGTCAAAGAAACACCTGACCTATTAAGAAACTGTATATCTGTACGTTTGGATGTGAAAAATGTTAAATTCTTGTGTTTTTCACAGAAATAATTTTGCTTATTTGTAAACTTAGTTTTTGTCTGTTACAAAGAAACAAACAGATTATGATCCAGATATTTATCATTCAACCTATTATATAGGTAATTTATTCACGTGTACTGCAGCCCACTCCATTATACCTGGGAACAATAGCGTGGGGAATAAAACATAGATTTTGTGAGCTTTCTGTACGGTTGAAACAGTGGGATTCCATGTTATTATCCTACCACCCCCATTACATTGAATGGGTGTGCATTGTTATTATTTGTCATCATATGCTAATTACACATCATTAATGTTAGACCCTAATGGCCCCAAGAGCGGGTAATAGGCTGTAAGGCTGAGCTGGCTGCTTGCAGGGAATCTGGAACTGAGAAGTGGGGGGTGGGGGTGCAAACACATGCTAATGAAGCTGAGACCTTTTATCTTTGCAGATTAAAAGGGAAAAGATCACAACCCTCAAAATAAGCGTTTTGACATCTGTAATTGGAAGAGACAACAAGCTTTTGTTCTATTACAGGGAGCACGAGGCATCAGACTTGGTGTATAAATCTGTCCAGCGAGCTTTACTCCCTCAGTGCCTTCAGTCAGTTAGCCAAATGAAATCTCACTGCTGCTTTCATGCTTTTAGCTGCAGTTAGACAGAAGATGGAGTGCTGCTGCTTCCAAAAGCACGGCGCAGTCTGTGATCAAGCTGCGTACACACGTGTACATGGTGGCTTAGTCTTTTCAAATTAATGGAAGCCCTTCTATGCGGAATAGAAACACAGAGCGATGACCGTGCCAATTATTTAGTGAATACGAGGAGCCTCGTTTGCACTTGGTGCTGGTTTGCTGAGAACCAAAGTTGTCCATGATCTGAACATGGCCGTTTGCTCGCTGCAATGATCTTGGCAAAGTAAAGCCAAAGTGCCAAGGTCAGAAAGTGAGACCCGTGTTGTAGTGAGCTGTGAAAGAGTGACTGAGTGGGCGCATCTGGCCTGTTTCTGCAGGCCTGGCTCAGAGCTGGGGCAAACAGCAAAGCGACAGCTGGTCCAGCATGGCTCCATGTTTGACCCCCCCAGCACCATGTGTAGTCCTGGGCAGCCTACGGCACTCCATACCCTGAAGACACGCATGCCATCCCGAACACCTGGTGGGAGGGAGCCCACCTTATAGCCTGGGGTCTAGTTGTGCTAACACCAGGTTAGGGATGGCGCTGAAGAGCAAGGGGCTGGATTTCAAGGTTTGTGACCCCCCCTTCCTCTGACACCTCAGCAAACCAAGCAGCCCAGAACACAGTGGTCTTCTGACTGCCCATTTGCTCTGCCTCTGAGGTCCAATCAAAGAGGTCCTGTCATCACGAAGCTACTCAGCTGGAAGCCATAGGTGCAGCGACCTACATCTTTCCCTATAAAACCATATATATGGTACCACTGATCTGTTTACGTATTTTAATTGACATTCACAACTGCACAAGCATGTCTAAACCCTCAATATCTGAATGGTTTCCAGCTGTTTTTATATGAAGCAGAAAATATCAAGTTCAGAAAAATGTTCCTTAATTTCAGAAATTCTCATGCCATTTACCCCCTTTATACTGAATGTTTTATGCACGAGAACAGAAAACATTTATAGGAGAATTTGTTTAAAAATTGTCTCCATTCATATTAGATCACACAATAACAAAGATTAAATGGTGATATATTAAATCTCCTTTAATGGCTGTGTTTATGTTACAGGCAATGTGTGATTGTCACATAACCTATGGATTTCCTTCAAAAGAAAGGCATACACTTGCAGTTTTTCTAATCATTCTTTAGCTCAGTATAAAAAAGAACAAAAGTAACAGCGAAAAATGTGGTACTAAAATGTCAGTATGTTTAATTATTGCTAGTTATCACAATTACCTTCTCTTTGACTTAAGCATGTATGTAATAAGAATGTTCTTGAGCGCCTCAGTGAAATGTGAAAGGTCAGGTGTCAGTTTTAATATGACTAGAGCACCTCTAATGAAACGCTGTTGCAATATGTGTTGAATATGAATGCATTAATTTCTTAAACGTCTTTCATATTTGCAGACGCCTCAGCCTTTTTAACTGGGATAATTTGACAGCAGCCCCCTGCCTTCCTCTGACAGCTCTGAGGAGCTGGGGCTCAGCACCTGCGTCCACCCAAGCATTAAACCTCAGATCCTGAACTCTCCTCACAAATGAACTGTCAGATCATTACCGCGCGTGATGCAATATAATCTGTCTCAGAATTAGCATTTGGCCAAGTCCACACACAGATTTCTTTTTCTTTTTTTGTCTCACCCTTCTATTTCCTCATACATCTAGCCCCCTCAAAAGGCGCTGGTTTGAATATGCATCTCTTCACATTTCCATGAGGGACCCACGGGAAGTACAGGCAGAGAGCAGCTTTCAGCATTAGCATGTCAGGAGGGAAGGGTCCTCTTCGTTCAGGGTCCCTCTGCAGATGCTCTGCCTCACTTGTTCATTACAATTGCATTTCATCAGCTTGATGATGTCCACATGTCAATTGAGTGTGAGGATTTTGCACACAAAGGAACCTCTGGGAAAAAGACTTCGCTGGCTAATCAGCTGATTATCATACCTCAAATGGGGCTGTAGTGCTCCGCTACAAGCGCCAGCCAGAAAGAACGAGGTGCAGCAGACAGGCGTGCGATGGGTGAGTCCAGATCCGAAGGCAAGCGAGCAAAGCTGATTAAACAAACTCTCCTATGAACACACATGGAGGAATGCAAAGTAAGCAAACAAAACGCAACCCAAGCAGGAGACAGGAGGCATTTAAATATTTATAGTTATCAGAGATTTTTTTATTTTATTTTAAAAACATTTTCAGGCCTCAAGATGTTAAAGTTTGGTATTTTTATCTTGTATTTTAATTTATTCTGATGACGTGACATTGAAAAGTGTCATTTGTAATTTGTAGGGGGTTTTGAAAGGGGTTATTTTTTTGCAAAATGAAAACTGTGCAAACACATACAAAAAAACTAGACAACTGTGCTACTATGTACACTACTGTACAAAAGCCTTTGAGCTTTACCGATTATACTTCATTTCTTCATATTTTACTTCCAATGACTCTGGCTTTAGAGTAAATTTTTAATGTGAATTTGATATCCAAACTTTCTGAAAGTCTTTGAAAGTTTTTTATTTTTATTTATTTTTACGTTCAAGTTTTAGCTGGCATGTTTTAGCAAGGGACATTAACTCACTGGATTAATAAATGTTTCTAATAAAACCTACAACTTAAACAAATAAATAAATAAATACAATAAATTGCATCTTTACCTTGTGAGGTGTTAGTCACTTAGCATCATCCTAACTAGTAACTTTTCTATTATCTTGTAAAAAGATAAGTTTGTTCCAGTTTCTTTTAAAATAAGCAGAAATTGCAGTTTAACTGCATTAAATACTTTATCAGCTACTTGTTTACTAATCAAACAAAATTTATTTTTGTTTGTTCTGTTTTGCTTTTGTGGCTGGCACGGTGCGGTGGTAGGACAGTTGCCTTGGGACCACCGGAATGTCACAGGTTCAATCCCCACATGTCGTGGTGTCCTTGAGCAAGACGCTCCCCAGGCACTTACATAGCTGCCCGCTTCTCCACTTGGGTGTATCTCACATGATGTGGGTCAAATGCAGAGCACACATTTTGTCATTGCATGGGAACATGCATTGGTGACAATATACATAAGACATTATCAATATCCCTTTTTTAGATGAGGCCAACATTCAACTATTTTTATTTTTTTTTATCTGTTTTTGTATTTGTAAACTTTTTGGACATAAAATGTGTTAAAAGGTTAAATATAAGGTGCTCAGTTATGGTAAAACATTAATTTACTGTAATTGGCCCACAGTCATCATCTCCCCATCATGTAGGAACAAACAACATTAGTTCTCAACAAGAGCTCATCTTTTGAAGATTTCGTTGGTGACGACCCCCTTGTGGCTCAAATTGATAAACTGACACCATCTGACTTTTGAGTCAGTCGCAAAAAAGAATATTGTTGCACAGTCCTGTGAAGTAATGGTATAATCATGGAATACTTCAGAGATTATCATTTATTCTACGAGATAAAGAAATACCTTGGGATTCAACATAAGGAACTGGTGGACAAACATAGCTTGTCACATAGCTTGATGCGAGGATGCTATACACTGAAATTAAGAACAATGAAGTATGAAAGCAGTTCTTGGGATACTGAAAGAAAAGAGGAAATCTGGTTCAAATTGTATAAAACGCTAATTCTATTTAGAGAGAGCTCCAGTATCATATTCCATCTGGTTCATGATGAAAATGGAGTTCTGCAGCTCACCTGCACTTTTTCTCAGGTTATTAGAACTACTGTGTACAAGAAAGCTAAATGATTCAAAAGTAGTGATTTAAACAAGATTTTTTTAAATCATCACCTGTATCAAATTAAAGGATATAAAACAAATCAGCTCTGTGCTTTTGATTTATTTTTGTTCAAACATGGATACTTTTAATTTTATGTTTTGTTGAACTGACTGACAGATTTCGGTTTGTTACAATATGTTGATTCATGCAAATTTGTACTTTTACCTTCTACAAACTGCATATCTTGACCCTTTACATAGTCCTTTACAGTAAAGGTTTTATTATAATCAATAACATCCTTTTCATTGTATTAGCTCAGTGGGAATGTGGTTTTGTTATCAGCGTCTTTTGTTTGAATGGAGATAAGCAGCCGCGCAGAGTTGAAGTGAAGTCACAAGTGACCTGAAAGCCCAATTATAAAGTCTGCAATCTGCATTGTTCTTGGAGCGAGAAACAATCAATGTGCTGAAGGCATATCCCCATCAGAAGACCTAATGATGTCTTTCTGGACCACAGCCTTGCACACTGCATAGTAATCTTCTGCTAATTAGGTTTATAATGCCTAGGCAGGCCTCCGCATCAGCACTATTCCAGAGAGGACAGTGAACTTATTTATTTATCTTACTCCGGCATGTTGTTATGGTGGTTAAAATGAAAGCAAAATTATTGCGTTTATTGGAGTCAAAGCTGCACAATGCGAGAGGGTTCTCTTCATTTGTGTTTTTGGTGATGAAATCACACTAACTGAAATACAGAAATGTGTTTTTCTGGCAAAGAAAATAATAAAAAAAGAAAATCTCCAGATTATGTCAAAGTTCTGATAAAGTCTGTTGGTAGTTCAAAAGTATGAAATTTGTGATTCACTAAAGTGATTCCTCTCATGCTGACAATGTGCTCACCCAAGATGCCCAGAGAAATAGTTCAGAAGTCTTTTTTTTTTTTTTATTATTTTGCTTTAGTCATTTGATTTAAATAGAAATTAGACACACTTTATTTGTTAGTGTTTCACCAAATATGAATGTCAAAAAGACTACTTCTAATGTTCAACTGTGATAAGTATTTACATGAAAATAAATCTATAAATAAAAACAAAAATAACTTTGCTCAGACAAATACTTATAATGTATTTTGCTTATATAAATAAAAAAACTAAAAGAAGTCACACGGTACATTTAAAAATATGAGGCAGGCACAACTTGTTGACAAATATATTTATACATATATATCCTAAAATTAGTGTTTGTGTGGAAGTGGGGTATTTATATACAATTTGAGTTTGTTAGCATTATTTAAATGTTATACTAAGTTTATATTAAGTCATGTTAAACGATAAGTTGGTCAAATTTCACCTAACACCTACACAGGCCATCTTACTGGTAATCAGATGTATATTACAATTAAAGTTAGAATGTGGTCAGAAAGAAACTTTGCAAATGCTATAAAAGTACAACAAACACTCAAATAACAGAGTAAATTCTGCACATGTGACCTTTTTCAGATGCTATCATTAATAACTAGCAAATGAAACTTTCAGGTGGAAGAGCAGATACAGTAACTGTCAGCTGAAGGGTTGCTGATTTAATCCCAGCTTCTCTGCATCATGTCCTCCCAAGGACTTCCTGTAAGGAGACACAAAAGACAGCAGAGATTGAATTGTGAACAAAATTGGTAGAAAATAGTTTATTTAAACATGTGTCTCAACTTGAAAAAATGTCTGAAATATTCTGGAATAATCACTGACAATAAAGTCTGATGAAGATGGAATTATGAGCTGAACGTTCGGTTATAAATGTAATCAGTGAAAAAGAGTCACGTAGTCCACGGTCAGCTTTGAGATAATTTTCTTTGGCCAACATTTTCAAATAAAAAAGCCAACATTTACTTTTATTTCTACCTTCCATTTGATTAACTTGGTTTGTCATTGTCAGAAAACATTATTGACTATGACTTTTTTATTTTCTGAACTGATCATCCTGCCAAAACAGCTCTGACCCATCCAGGCCTGAACATGGTGTCCTGTGGTTTCTGGCACAAAGTCATTGGCAGCAGAACCCTGCAGTTTGCTCAGTGCAACCGCCTTGGATTGAGTTTTTATCCATCTATCCATCTATTTTCTCTACCCATGCCTGTTTCCAGCAGTCACTGTGTGAGAGGGAAGTACACCCTGAACAGGTCACAAGTCCATGATAAGAATTTGTTATGCTAGACTCAATGAATACTCAGTTGAATGTAAAACCGGTGAGTTTTGTTATTTTTTAAACATTTCATCTCTGAGTAAATTAAACTTTGTGTTGGTATCAATTTACTGAATCTTAAGGCTGTAAAATCATTGCTCCAAAAATCTTTTTGCATCTATTTTCTTTATATTAAAACAAGTTTTTTGAAGGCCAGCATTGTGACAACCATTAATTTTCACACAGAAAAAGTCCAAACTTTCTTCTCATGGTTTTGGAACTTGCTGTTTGGTCTTTGTCTTTTCTCTGCGAGGTTAGTAGCTGTCCACCTTCTCCTTGGCAGACTGTTAACTGACAAGCTTCGAGCATTTGGCAAGATGTTATCCAGCAGCAGAGCTCATCTACAGCTCTGACAGCCCGCAGCACCTGCCAAAGGATCTTCATACCTCCACTATCTGCTGTGAGTGAGCCATGCTCACCACTCAGGGAACTGTTTCAGTCTCCCTCATGTTGAAATTTCTCAGCTTGTTCCTGAGTTTCCTTTCTCTTTGATTAGACAGAGGAAGATACTTTCATGGATAATGAGACACTGGACAGAGGTTTTATTTGTTTCCCAAGCTAAGGTCTCCATCGCTCTGTTGGCAGTTGGGCTGAGTCCAAAATGGCAAGCAAGCTGCCATTATTCTGCTTCTGTTATAATTGAAGTTAAACTGGTAAACTATCTAACAGCATTTCCTTTTTTACTGCAAAACAGGCAACCAGAATAAAAAACACTCCTCAGTTAGATGCATGTTTGATCCTCAAAAGATCCCTCCTGTTTTTACTGCTGCAGTCTGAACACAGCTGAGGAGGTAGATGAGAAGACTTTAATTTGCTCTACCTTCTTCTTCAGTGGCTACAAACTTAAGGTCTTACATCTAATGCAGCTGTGACCGTGACAGGTAAGCCCACATAAGTTTACAAAGCTGACTTCAATGCATCTGAGATTAGCACACCTTCTCTACCTGGAACTTCAACAGTAGCCGGGGCAACCCCGGCTTTTGGTGATGGGACAGCTGGACATAAAAGTCCCTGAGAATCCAGACACTTCCTCAAAGGAGCATGTGCCATAATTAGAGCCATAATAGCATCTGAATGCAGCACAGGTTAATGAAACTCTGTCTCTGAGAGAACCAAGGGGCTTTTGGGTAAAGAAAACAGCAGGGTTCTGCCACAAGCCCGATGATAGCAATTTGCAGAGTGACTTATGCTCTATATCCCAGAAGCAGCAAGTACTGTGGGCATGTTTTTGTTCTTAAATGGGGTATAGTTTTCCATTTCCCACCCATTAATATGCATAGAACAGCTAATGAGGCTGAACCAACTAAGATAATAAGATTCTGAGGCTGCAGCACGCTGACTGCATTAATGGTGTATGACTTTGCGGTTAGGCATTTGTCTCAGAAAGCCTTTGGACATAAGCACAAAATGGAAACTTAAAGAAACTGCGTCCTGCAGCACAAATATGATGTCGTTCCGAACTGCTTTTTGATCTTAAAAACCTCAGGAAGAAAGCTTGTATCCACTGAGAATACCTTCATGGTTTTTTTTTCAAATTAAATATTAGATTTTTGCTATAATGAAGTGATGATGAGAAGTATATTTAATGATTTTGAAGGAGTTTTATCTGTTAATGATCCTGTAAATGTCAATTTTCAAAATGAAAATTAGGCCTTGATCTCATCTTGCACCTTGTATTTAAACCTACGCTAAGAGCAACTTTGGAGGTTGTCTGGAGGTGTATTGGCAGATTGTGGCATCTTATTAAACATAGCTATAAATATAAAGAGGTGTACCGTCCTCTTGAAGAAAGAAAAAAAAAAGCTATGATTTTTGCCCTCTTCCTGTCAGCAGTTTTGTGCAGGCATGTATTAGCGTTGTCTCCTCTCTGTAAATAATGCGTCCTCATTCAGTCACAGTGAAGAGAAAGAGCATTTGACTACAATGGGCTATTATTGGCTATAATAAGGATGAAGCAGACTCTCAGGAGAGACTGGGAGTCTTGTGAACTGGAAATGTCTGCTGTTCATCACAGCATTTTACAGCCAACGTTTTCTCTGCACGAGCAGCATCACTGCCCCAGGATAGCTTACACTGATGCCTCACTTCATTTACACGGAGCAGTTTTGCTACTGCCTGAGCGGAAACTGTTGTTAGGTGTTGGAAAAAACTAGACAACACGATCACTGGACCAGCCCCCCCTTTATGGAGCCATTTACACATCTAAAGAGAAACACACATTTCTTCAATTTTGAACCATCTATCTTCATAAATGAACACTGGACATTTCTGTTTTTATTTATTTTTGTGTCACAACTATGGCTCAGCTTATGTGAAGTTGTATTCTGTACAGGTTAAATGAACAGTTCATTTCTTACGTTTTGTAGACAGTTTTATAAACAACTTTATTTTAGACAAATCAGGTTTAATTCTGACTAAATTAAAGAGTTAATGGTTAGTCCTAGATCAAAGACCAATGTAGGTTGGCTATTATTTTTAAACAACTTAAATGTCAAAGTTTTCATCGCTGTTCATTAAACATTATTTTATAAACTTTTCTAGTGCTGCCGTGGCAAAAAAGTAAGGAAGCGTTGCTTCTCTTCTTCTGTTCACGGTTTACCACTCAATCCTTTTGTCGGTTGTGTTTAGCGCCACCATTTTAGATGGAAAGGAATTGTACTGCAGCGCTCACAATCAACCCTAACGCTGAAAATCTGGTTTGCAAGCACTTTTTGCTGCTCTTAAGCAGATAGGCAAAGCAAATGTGAAAACCATGAAATTTTTATTTCTACCTTAATGAGGACACCTAAGAAGACCTATTATTAAATGTTATTTTCTATAGTAAATAGTTATTTACATAGAATTCAATGGTTTTTTGCATGCCACAGTAGTTCTGGTGCAGCCTTGGACTTCAGAAATATCAGATACATTTAGAATAAAAAGTAAGAAAATTTGTGTTTGTTTGATTATTTTTTGTTTTTGATTTTAGTCAATAGATATTATTTCGGGCACCTGACTGGCAGCACCTGGGGGTATCAGAAACTCAAAATAAGATTCAGTTTGGCAAAGAAGATTTGCCAAATTTTTCATGTACACAACCCACATAATCAGCTCGACTGCTCATCCCACAAATGCACGTTCCTTACAAATGTGGCACCATTTAAAAGGGAAATTAACAGGCTTTCCAACATTATACAATTTATTGCCAAGAAGCATTGTTACAACAAAGAAATAATTTACCAAGCACAAATTTCCTTACTTTTTGTGCTAAGTATATTTGACTTGGAAAATTTGTTTTATGAAATTGACCTTGGTCTAAAAGGTTTATAAAATAACTATTGCATCAACTTCTATAAAATGTTTGGGACTGGAGTTGCTATAAGTGGCAATACTACACTATGGAACTTGCTTGGATTTACCATTAGTTTATTTCTGACCAGAATAACCAGCTATTTCTTCAAACTGAAGCTAATCTAAGAAATAAACATTGATCAGATAAAATGATAAATGTTCACAACTTTTTCACAGAACCCAATTTCAAAATATCTCTCTTCATTTCCAATCCTTCTATCCTTCTTACTTAGTAATTATCTAACTTCACATAATCAAACCTTTTATTTTTCAATCCTTACACTTTCACACTTTATACTGTCATGACTACAGCATCTTCTTTAGTTCCTGCTCTGAAGGATCCCTCCTTTCCATAATCCTCTCCTTTTCGCTTTTCTTCCCTCCACCCACACTGACCCTCGCCTCTCCACCCCCATGGCTGGACCCCTCTCTCTGGTGCGGGGCCTGGCTGTCAGGCCCTCTCCTGTGAGTGCGGCTGCTGTGATTTCCTCTGGGCCATCAGGTGGGCTGCTGCTAACTAGCCAAGCCTGAGACAGGGTGACCTCAAGCCTCAACATGATGGGTCTGAATCAACAATGTGTTCGCCTAAACAGGGAAGAGAGAGACCAAACAACTTAGAGAGCTGCCTGCCTGCAAGTAAATCAACATCACAGCATCTCAAACATTTCTCGCTGTAAAAAAAATGTTTGGGTGCAAGTAAGCATTTAATTCCTTTTCTGTAATGTTGCTGTGGGTCTAAATTCTGTCTTAAATCAATCCTAAACTTTTCATTTGAGTGTGATTGCTGCGGCGGTTGTCGCAGTGGCGTCTCACAGTGGGTGTATTGCAAATCAACTGAATGCTGCTTGAACTATCATTATAGTGATCATTAACACTCGTGATATCATCAACGCGTGGCAGATACTTAATTATCGGCGCCCTTCTTCTGTTTCAGAGGCCCTGGTGTATTTTTCTTTTTCAGAACAATTTCTGATGTCTGCAAAATTCATATAGCTTGTCTGATTAGAACAAGCTCAGTTTAATGAGTTTCTCCTGCGCCACCGTTTCAGATGGATCTCATTAAGGGTAATCATACTGTAGCATGAGTTCTAAGGAGGATTTTATACACAAGCCAAGCCTATCTAAATTGATTTTCCTTCTCAGTACTCAGTATTTAACAGGTGTGAGTCTGTTGGTCATGAGGAAAAAAAAAGTGCTGTTTTACTCATCAGATATGAAGAGTGATCAAGTAAATCTTTCTGTCAAACTCCACTGTGGTGTGACTGTACAGAGCATTTGCCAGCATTTAGGTAATAATCAAATTTAATGATGGCATTACTGAATAGCTGAGGCTTGCTGCAGTCGTTCTGCTTTCTCTTGGGTCCTCTTCAGCTCCTCAGAATGTTTCAAACTTTTTCTCTTCCACTATTCCCCAGAGCAAGCCTCCCATCATATCTGAAACGCGCTTACAGCAGTGGCCGTCTTTTGCTTGAGAGCTCTTTGCCTTATGCTTCCATCAGAGGAGACTGAGTCTCACAGATGCACTGCTTAACAATGCCATCCCCTGCTCCCATCAGAGGGGGTGGGGTGGGTGGGGGGGAGGTTGCAGAGCTGCGCCCCGCAGAATAAGGGGGGCAGGTCCCCTGTGATTGGCGAGAGCTGAACATCGATGCCAGCTTCCATCTGTCATGATAGCCTATCTCTGAACCTTCAATCTGTCAAAAGCTTGCTGCCTAGCTGAAGGCTCCAGGAGATTTGGCGTGCTAAACAGATTTGACAACAGGCATTATCACTGTGAGGGGGCCAGCGAAAAGCGCTATCAACGTGTTAATTGTGGCTGGAGATGTAAACTGTCACTTCTCATCTTATTTAACACTTGCTGTGCCAGTCGTTTTCTCACCTTGTTTTCTTCATGCTATTAAACATATGGAAATGTCCACAGTGGTACTCGAACCCCTATACAAGAATATCTGCTTTAAGAGCCTCACCAGCAGGTAATTTCTGTACATAATGTAGCCGGCAGTTAAAGCTGAGTACTCTTGTCTTCTAAAGTCAAAATTGATGTTTCTAAAAGATTAGACAGATTCTAGAAAGGGCTGGTATCAGGTTGTTAATCTCTTTTGACCCTTTTCCCACCTATTAGTGTGAGAAATCACCTGAGGACAAATAAGATCAATTTAATGAATTTTTATAAATTATGTATAATGGCTGAACACATTTGGAATGATAAATAGATTTTAAAAAGATTATAATGATTTAAAAATCAGATGATTTTGTTTTGACATTTGCACATTTTAAAGTAAAATTGTCACACCACCTTCAGCCATGCATTTGAATTAGGTTATTTGATGGGTTTATTTTATATATAGAGGACTATTAATCAAACTAAATTGTACATTTCATAGCTTCAAATAGGGTAAGGGGTTTTAAAAACGAATTAAATTTTATTACAACTTCTGTGTTTTATTGATTGGCTTTACTTCAAAAACATGGTTGTGACTAATAATAAAAAGCTGTCTTTTTTCATATTTTTCTTTTCACTGGTACCTCTCAAAATGTCAAGCCTCCTCCTATTACAACTAATTGATTATTCTCTATCAAAGCACCTAATTATTTGTGAGTTGTAGCAATCAGCCCTACTATTTGTGGGCTTTCCACTGACAGCCCTTTAATGGTGATGGTTGGTTTAACCCTCAGGCCTTGTTAATAGGATTTAGCAGCAGGTGACTGGTAACACAGACACACACACACCCCTAACCCCTTCACCCCAAGGAATAGCAGATCCTCCCACTGCCTGTTCAATGAAAAGACTCACAAACACAGCGCGGATACAGCCTCGTCATTCCCCTTGAGCTGAATGTATGTGGCGGTGTCATGGAGGGGGCAGAGCTGTGGTGTCACTCCCGGAACTCCCTCTTTGTTTTGATTCTGTGGAGTCAGGATACATGAAGCAACGTGTGCAAAAAAAATGGATGCAAAATAAAGCTGAGGCAGACGCAGCGCCATCTTAGAGATGATAGATGACGGCCAGACGGAAAAGGCCACGGCCCCCACGCTCTGCTTGTTTTCTGACAGTGATTGTTGGTACCAGCTATAACATTACCAGTGTCATAATATGTGGATTTTAAATGTTAATTATCTTAAAAACATACTTTATTTGGAAGCTGGTTTTGTGGAAAGATCCTGGACAATTATTAGGTAGCACTCTGAACAACCTCAGTTTAATTCTGACTGAACTGACAAGCTAACGGCTAGTCTAGGGTCAAGACCAAAGATCACTGCCATCTTACAACAGCTCAACAGAGCCCATCTACTTTCATTATCCCTTTAAAAATATATATATTTAAAGAATAGAGAACAAGTTGATTTTTAAATTTAAAGAAGATTATTAAATGGATGGGGTTCCCTGTGTTTGCAGCTAACAGGACTGTCAAAACTGCTAGTTTATCCAGGTGAGGCCTTGGTGTCATAATGCTGCTGTCCATCACGATCACAGCTGTGAACTGAGTCAGGGTCATCCTCTCAGCTTTTATCACTTTATTTGGTGTCCATTCTTCCACTGCCTGCAGACAGCAGCAGAGGCCATTCTTTTTTCTTTTTTTTTTAACCCCAGCGCTGATGGTAAGACGGGGGGAGAAGGTAGCCTGAGGAGAACAGGACAATGAGGAGCAGGGCGGGGATGGGTTTGTTATCCTGGTAATTAAGGACAGAGTGGCCTCCATGTCGAGTGTGCGGACAGGATGTGGCAAATTACCGGAATCTTTGTGAGGAAAAGCTGCTCCCTTTCTCTTCTGTCCATTCTCAGGGGAACTCATCATCTTCTCTAACAGTCAGGATGGGATTTTGTACCTTCCATTCCCTCACCTCTTCTTTACCTTTCTGTTTCTCTGTTCATTTTCTTTCACTTCCCTCTGTCACCCTAAATATCACCTCTGACTTTGCAGCATTGAGGTAATAAAATTGTAAATACCCTTACAGAAAACTATCTATATAAATAGTTTATGCTGTTAAGATAAAGCACACTGTCACATTTACAAAGTGATTTCAACGACTGTTTCTGCCATCATTAGACAGATTTTAATAAATAACTGGGTGTTTCTGAAGGTAATTCCCCTGACACGCAGAGACAGAAAGAGTAACAGACAAACTGTAAAAATCACATTTCATGTTCACAATTCCTTCTTGTACCAAAAGAAAAGTGTTCTTTCTTGCATAATTTAGGGGGAAAAGAAGATATTGTACCTTTGTTTCTCTAGACGTTCTGCTCCGGGATCTCCATGCTGTGGAGCTCAGGTGGGACAGAGGAAACAGAAGCCCTCACAGCGACGCAAAACGCCAGCAGCAGCCGTACAGCAAGACAGCCAGGGAACACTCTGGGGCTTAAAAGTACCCAAAGCATCCTGGGTAATTAGCCATTACAGCGCTGTCACAGAGGGTTCTGCAGTCAATACAGAGATAATTTGGGCAATGGTGAATGACAGTGCTGTCCAGGCTTTTGGGATGATCAAGGACAGATCCAGCTGCACCAGGCATCTGTCAGGCCCATGAATCACTCCTCCAGCCAGCAGCTGGGTGAGTGGAGCAGAGAGAATCATTGGAGAAGCATGTGCAGACACACAAATAAACATGTTCCTGCGCTCTCCTCTCGCCACGCTGGGAAATGGCTATTAAGGGTCTGCCGTTACAGAGCTCCGAGTGGAAAAGGCTTGTTACCTTCAGTGGCAAATGAATGACATTGGGAATAAGGTGAGGAATAAAAGTCAGTCCAAGGGGACATTTTTCACACTTATTTCAGCCGTGTGGCAAAAAACACAGGGATACAGGCATGTAAAATAGCATAATTTGCTTTTTTTTTTTTTAACATATATCAGTTATTTGTCAGGATTTTAACTAATGAGATATAGACAGACAGAACACAGCTTCAGGTCATGAAAATCATGGGAACAGCTTTTTGTGGCCTTTATTTATTAATTAATTAATTTATTTATTTAATTCACATTTTTAGATTTAAGCATCTCAAGACGATCACTGCATTATAATAAAGAGATTCTAAGCACCAACAGACCTGGGACCTCATTTATAAAGGGTTGCTTGGAAACCATATTAAAGGTGAACGTACGGCCAAAAGGTGAAAATGGCGTATGCCAAAAAAAATTCAGATTTATAAAACTGTGCGCGCGCACACCTTCAAGCAATTTTCCTTTATAGATCACAGCTGCACCTCAGAGTTTGCACACAAGGTCCCGCCTCAGGTTCTGCCCTCTACACACCCACACTCAACCACAAACTGTCAATGTAAAGTACTTCATGAATGTTAAGGTGTATTTAAATGAGTCAGCTGATCAGTGTCAAAAAAATTGATTGGTCGGCTAAGACACGCGCTCTGTGGTGCTTCTGGAGGAGGACAGGTGCTGACGACTGCTCACATCAACAGATTGTAATTTACACAGAGTTTCCCTCATTTTGCAGAAATACAGACGTTTAGAGCAATCTCATGGATCTTTTTCAATAACTCAGCTTCAAGTTTATTTTTCTTTGAGCCTGTAGGACGATAAAAACAATATATAAAATTAAATAACCCAACCATTGCCCCGTTTTTCACCTAAGTTCACCACTCCACACATTTCCTCCTGCTTTGCACTCCAGCGTTATCTGCGGCTGATACCCCACACCTCCAGTCCACGTATGAGGAATACGGACTTTAGAAATAAACCTTATTGTTGTGGTGCTTTGTGTTGAAACTTATTTCTCTTGTTGGGGAGGGGTCTGTGGGGGTCGTCTGAGGAGGAGGGCGGCCAGGAGAGAGATGGATGGAGATGCGTGAACTTTTAGACTTAAGTTGGTCTTTTTTATTTGAAAGGTCCTCATGGCTCATCAGCAGAAGCATAAATATTACTCTTTAAAAAGCTTTTGATAAAGTTGATCTAAAATCGAAGTTTAATTATGAAGTGAAATTAAATATCTGAGAGTGATCATGACGCAGTGTGGCTATAATTCCTCACTTCACCATCTGTGTCACAGCTTCCCGTCTCCAGAATGAGCGTAGCATGGGTCAGAGCTGGTGTGAGGAACCGCATATTTTCACATTAAGTTTGGATTTTTTAAATCACAACCTTTGCGTGAAAAGTGGCGTACGCAAGTTTCTGGACTCGTTTTGTGCGTATGCAAGCTTTATAAATCCAACCCCAGGACTTTTTATTTGTGCCATACACATTTTCATTGAACTCTATGCCATTCTCAATTCTACCCCTGAAAATGTTTTTACAGCACACATGATGATGCACCCAGAATTAGGTTAAGCAAATGATAGTGAAGTAAATTTTGTGACTGATTAACTGAAATTTAGAAACAGTCTCATACTTTGCGATCAGTTTCAGTAATTTACTTTAACAATTAGAGAATAAACAAGTCTCTATTTAGTTTAGTTTAGTTTAGTCTTCGCTTCTATAACTTCCTTGTGTTAGAGGTATGACATCATATCCGAGGTGAGACTAGGCTCGCCATTTTGTCTACACACAGACAGGGCCACAGTGCTGTGAAAACTTTAAATGTGTTTAAATAAACATTCAAGGCTGAGTACTGGACCATTTTCCTGTGCCTGATTCAAGTCCTATAAACATGTTTCTTACAAAAGATCATATGCTCAGTTCTGGTAGAAAATTTCAACATGACAATACAATGAGCTTCACATACCTCAAGTCACACTAAAACCATGATAAAAAGA
This sequence comes from Cynodonichthys magdalenae, assembly GCA_031762555.1. NCBI lineage: Eukaryota > Metazoa > Chordata > Actinopteri > Cyprinodontiformes > Rivulidae > Cynodonichthys > Cynodonichthys magdalenae. Next base: position 13,338,085 of record JARVJO010000061.1, on the reverse strand, counting down.
TTTCCATTTATGGTGGAATGTGTGACTAGGTAATTTAATAATATGGGGGGCAAATTTTATATATTTCTACTTGATGAAGATAAATGTACTTTACTGTTTTCCACAAAACAATGTTATTACTTCAACATAAAAATATAGTTTGGTATTATGTTATCCTTATGGTCTGTTATAACAGACCTATTTCTGTTGGAAAAAGGCAAAAAAATGTCAAAAATATATATAATTTTATGATATTAAAGAGAAGAAAGCAGGACAATCAGAATACCAGTTTAACCTCAACTGGTCACATTAAATGCTAATTTAACCATTCAAGTTTTAAAGTGTAACATTTAGTATAAGTTAGTGTAATTTTCATATTGTTTTACTCAAACAAAATATGTGAAAATCAGAATTATCTTTTTTTTAATATCCATATCCCAAATTACAACATCCAGTCAAAAAGCTGACAGATACTTTATTTGTTTACCCGTCTGACAAATTGTGTCCAAAAATGATGATCCTAGTTTAAAACTCTGTCGTGAAACTATAGGATACTGGATGCATCCTTCAAAGAATGCTAGGCCTTGAAATTAAATGTAACTAACGGCAACAATTTTTGGTAGATACACTTAGTCTCCCTATTATCTTCTCTGGTGCGTATATCACAAAGACTTCTTTTAAAATAAGGGTTTTTCCTTCATTATGATCACTGTGATTCATTTGAGAATGGAATTAACTTCATGATAGGCTTTGAATGTTCCTATCTATCTTAATGCAGTGAATTCAAAGATGTACAACACTGACAGACAATTAAAAATGAAGGATAGTCTGCCCCTCCTTTTCAGATTTCTTTTTTTTATTTCACACGTGCACAATAAAAAGCTGCTATGATTTTACATCAGTTCTGCCATTTATCTGTCTTTTTCCTTAAATAGCTTTAAAGACGCCGTCTGAATGCTTACCTGCTTCTTAGCAGAGCCGGTGGCTTCTTTGTGACTGTTGTATGACAACATCTTAGTATTCCTGCGGGATCCATTAGCGTATATGTGTCTATAAAGGGAGTTTGCAGAAAGCAAAGAGAACATGTTATGTCGATCATTTGCTGCGCAAGGATATTTTCCTCCAAACTGCATTTTAAATGCTGTGTTTCTCCCCATTATTCTTCACTGAGAAGCATTTAAACGCCCTTTAATTAGTGTGTCCTTTCTCCCCATCGATAGGCCACTGGTAATCACTCAGAGGACTAATGGCTCCTAATTGAATAGCTTTAAAATGGAACACAATAGCTTCAGTCATCTATACCCAAACAGCAACATCTGGGAGCAAATCCAAAAGCAGGGTCATTTTGTTAAGCACTTTGCTTATTAAAGTTACATATTTTCACAGAAGCAGATACAAACCAGCAGTGATGTCAGATACAGTCTCTGTAGAGCTTAAAACGGAGGAGGAACTGGACGTGGATCATAAAAGTCTCAGTAGATATCGATTTGATCTTTTCATATTGTCAAGGAGAAATCTAATCATAACAGAGCAACATGGTATGATATCTCCCTCAAATGCTCTTTAATAACTGTTGTAGCTTTTTATCCACTTGGCTTGCATCAGATCCTCTGCTGCAGCGTGAAATATCCCAGTCCTTTTACAGCCACATGTCACCAGAGCGTTCACAACAAAGGCTGCTTGCTTTTGCAGAAGGAGTAATAATGTCCTGCAGAAGGACTAGAAGCAGTCATGTACTTCTTCGGCAGGTCAAAGCGGTAATTATGCAAAATATATTCACAGGTAGTTACAAAGATATTTAAAGTACCTACATTCTGACATTTCTCTGAAACAGAGGTAAGGGCCGCACCTCGAGTTAAGCAGAATTTGGTCGTAATGAAATGAAAAGTTGTAATGAAAAGATTGAATAGGACGAGGAAAGTTATATAGATACTCTGCACAGCGATTTCATATAGAACTTAATGATCCTATTTCCTGAGGAATGTCATTGGCATTGCAGAAACTTTCTGTCCTAATTATCCATTTCACCATGTCTGTTTCACTTCTCTGCAGTCCCTCATTATCTCCACAGCCACCTCAGTCTGCTCAGTGGTACATTAGTAAAGTGTAGCTTTTGATTTGTCTTCAGCAGCACAGACGTTTGAAAAAGAGGAGAAGGAGACGAGAGCGAGGAAGGAAAACTGAGACGGAGAAACAAACAGTACTCCATTTCAGTCTGGCGGTGGCCTTGTGTGTTGAATATATTGACCATGTCACCCTCCAGTTTTAGAGGAGAAACTAAATTCATGGCCACACAAGGGATTTGATGCATCACAGACATAATAGGGTGTATTTTGGTTTGTTCTCTGAAGTATGAGAAATATTTCTTTCTCTCTCTTGAATGTAGGGAGTGTGGATTGCTGGAGGGCATTTGTAAAACAAAATACTTTACTTGACTGTGGAAACAATGAATACCTGCATATCCATAGTTGTGATGATGTAGTGAAACCAATTTAATTCACTTTATTTTTAGTTATTTCCTGCTGCATGTTTTATTTAAGCATCAACGTACACATGAATCAAAACGGGCTGCACAAAACCAACTTTGGGTTTAATCTGCACTACAGTAAAACTATAATTTTTTGTTTTTTTTCTAAAGCGAGTTTCTTGTGAAAAAAATATGAACAAAGAATATCTTACCAGTTGTAGATGATTCCTAGAATAATTTCAGTTTGGGGAAATTTACCTGCACTGGATTAAGGAGCTAATAAATCTTAGTTGTTGATGCTAGCTGCTTGGTTGTCAATTTGTTTAAAATTAAACTCAATTTCTCCAAATTGGAGTCATTCAAAAAAGCTGTCTACAACAGGTAAGATATTAATTGTTCATAACCTTTCCACAGAACCCCACTTCAAAAAATTCTGAACTATCTTTTCAAATGGCTGAGACATAATGCTGAAGTTGTTAAAAGCCCCTGCCTCTACCCTACTCAGCCATGTATCAGCACAAAAATGACAGCAATAAGAACCTGATCATGTTGGGTCACTCTGTTTGAAAGCCACTCGCGCCTCTGCTTCCCTTAATTAAACCCCACACTGCACTCTTTCGTCTTTGCATATTCCACGGCTGGGACATTGATACTCATTATTTCTTAAGTCTAAACACAAAGACTGTGTCAAGAATGCATCCATCACCAGCAGGCTGCTCAGAGTCAGCAAAAAATTTTTCCTCGCTGTCAGCAAATTTGGCAATTTGCAATTTTCGAACCATGGTTTTGACACGTTTTTAACACTTAAGATGGCTTTTAAAATGCCACAGTGATGTGAGCAATGTCTTGTTTCTCCTGGCCCTTGCTTTAACGACAGTAATTAACGGGGCCACGTTTAGAGAGCCATCTCAGGAAGCCTTTGACTGTTCATTTGCATGGTGTTAATGCAGGAGGACGCCGTGCTGTGAAAGGCTTGCCACGAGTGCAGCAATGCAGGCCTGTTTATTTGACGATCCCTCCTGTTTATAACAGCGTCTGGACCTGCTCCTCTATTCATTATGTACCTAAAGCTTGAGTTATCCTCTCCTTGGTTCGAGGATGAATGTTATTAAAGGCAGAGCCAGCTGACACAAGTCTAATGAAAAATAGGATGTTTCTGAAGGTTATGTTGCCGGCAAGCTCAGAAATACCTGCTTCATTTTTCCCACCACAGTGCAGGGCAGTGTAATTCCCACCTCCTGATGGATATTTTTTCTTATTTTTTTCTGTGCCTTGGTGTGCAGGAGCCTATCATAAAGAGACCTTTATTATCTTCTTTCTCTGTGGCTGCTCAACAAAGGGCGACACTGGACTTTTTTGGCAGATCATACAATTGTGAAAAACTACATCTGTGTTTTCTAAGGCCATGAATGCTCCTGTGGGGGTCAAATTAAAAGCTACTGGTGCATGCTTTTATGCTCATGTGGCTTTATTTTGCTTGATTGTGTGACTGTAATTATCTGCAAAAAAGTTACAGTTAAAAGTTTCACTTTAATTACAATAAACTTGAAACTATTAAGACAATAAGCCACAAGTTGCACATGTAGACAGTAAAAACAGAGGATCATGACTCAGTTGGATGAGGTCTTCTTTCAGATGATGCAGACTTGTGACAGTGAGAGACAATTGTTCAGTGCTGAGGTCAGATTGCACTTCTCAGCGTTCCATCAGAGGTGGCAGGTCATGCTGAAAATGACCCCAATTGCCCACACTGACGGCTCCCAAGCACTGGCCTTAAGCATAACCTCCCCCTTCCCTTGTTCTCTGCCCAGTTTGGGTTTTGCCAGTTCCTAACAGTCTTATCAGCGCCACATGGGAGACCTCTGACAGACATGCAGGATACCAGACTGCTCCAATTTACACTAATATTCAAATGAAAGGCTTCCATTCAAAAAGGCCATGTTGACAGTTTTTTTTTTCACTTCTTCCATGAAGAGACAAAGCAGTGAAAAGGTTGCAGAAACTAAACTGAACTCAGGGATATTTAGGAAGCAATTTATTAAATTATGAAAATGAAGAGTATGTCAGTTCAACCTGTGTTCTTGTGAAAGTGGACGGTTTATTACTGCTATATTAAATACAATTTAAATGCATTTTATCATGAGTTAATTTTTTATGAAAATAGAATTAATTAAACATACATTTAATAATAAGACCTTAACATTACATTTAAAAATATATGGAAAATGTTTACATTCACTTGTACAAGTACAACTTTTTCCCAGAAAGAAACAGAAATTTTACATTCCTCACTGCAACTGTCCTGCATCACCTGAAGCACCTCTGCATTTATAAAGATCAAAACTGAAATAAACTAAAATAAAAAGAGAAAGATAAGTAAATGTGTATATGATGAAAATGTTTCATGTCAAAGTTACTAAATTATGAAAGCATCATAAATGGCCATAAAAGATGAATTAATAGACACTGTTCACCTGATCATACGTTTTACTTTTAAACACTAAACGTTTGAAGAACTTATTTCTCAAACCAATATTTCAAAATTCTGCTAAAATGGATTTTCACAATTAGCTTTAACTTCTCCACCAAAATCAGATTTTTTTTAATTAAAAAAATAAAATATATATATTTTGCTTAAAATGATGTTTTGATTTAAATTTTGTTTAAAATATTTTATTTTATGAAAAAATTGCATTTTGTTATTCATCACAAAGACAAAAAAAAGGCAAAAATATAAATAAACTCAGTTTTACTTTTGGTTGGATGTAACTTTTGAAATAATAAAACCTTATTTGTTTCAGTTATGTCTGGTTGGTTTTATATCTTCAACGACAGAAAAGTTCATCTTTATGCAAAAAACAGTTTTTTTAAGCATTGTTAAAAGTATTTTTGATTTGACAGAACTCATAGTCAACACCGTGTAAGATATCTGCTCATAATTAATTGCATCAGTTTTTATATATAAAAAAATGTCATTATTGATTATTTTCTGCATTTTTGTTTCTGCTGCTGAGGCTCTGTTTTCCTCGCTGCCTTGTCCGCTGTGCAATCTGCAACACACCCTAAACACAGATGTTTCAGTGTCAGCCAGCGAGACCTCTGACATTTGGTTACCACCTCTTACTGAGTGTAAATCAAAACCAAAATCAGCACCCAAAAAAACCCCACATAGATGGGTGTTTTCTTTGCTAAAACACACAAATATCAAACTGATTATGAAGCCAGGTCATTTTAATGTTTAATCTTCCTCACCTGCAATTTGGAGGTGGTGACCCTGGTGAGCTTTTTAACACTGGAGTGTAAACAAAATGCTGTTTTAATATAAAATTTTGGTCAATTCCTCATATATTACACTTTTTTGTCAAATTTGTTTGACTAATTCCATTTGTGCACATGCCGGCGGCTGATAATACAACTCGATCACCTGTGGAGCGTTTAAGAATACATGCTCCTATTGTCACTGTTGTCTGGATTTGTGGTTTGTTAGGGCTGTTTTTGAAGCAGCCGCTTGCCATGTCAGATTATGCCACATATCAATTTGACTTTCATAAGCTGTTTACGCTTCAGAAATTGTGGCAATGGCTTCTCTCTTGTGCAAAGGCTTTTACATATGTTGTACGAAATGCTGCCCCAGTTATAGCTATCATTCTTGAAAAAACAAACAAAAAAAACACAAGGTTACACAAAGCATGTCATTTTGCCTTTTTGCTTTTATTACTTGCATTGTTATTTGCAGAGAATATTCTTGCAGACAAAAACAAAGCAGCATTTATATAACTGTTCAGGGCACTCCCATTATTTTTGCTCCTTTACAAAGCAGCTGCACTCTTCTTTTTTATTTCTCTGGCTGTATTTATGGCTTATGTTTAACACAAAGCTCACTAATAATGTATTTAATGTGGACAATATTGCTTACACATGGGCTCTTATTAGTGAGTGGAAGTCTGGTCTCAGGATCAGTGGCAGTATCCTTCAGGGATGGCCTCTCTTAGGGGGGAGGATGAAACAAGTGCATGTGAAAAAAACCCAGCGTGAGTCCTGTTCAAAGGCGCAGACGAGTTCTGACTGGATTAACATTTATTGACCGCTCAAGCTGCTGTTTTTTTCTTTCTTTCTTTTTCTCCTACCTCTATTTTTTCTTCTTCCATATATATATATATATATATATATATATATTGCTCCTGGACAAAGATTCAAACTTAATTGCAGTGGCTGTTCCACCGACTGATCACCAGTGTGCCAACAAAAGCCTCCCTAATAGGCGCTTCATTAAGGATTAAAAAGTCTCTATTACAAAACAAATTAAGCATGCTCTGATCTTAACCTATAGGTCGAACAGCATTACAGCAAAGTTTAAGCTGTTAGATGGCTGAAAAACTTATTACGGGTTAGCGCTGAGGTAGCAGTTTGGTATTGATTTTACGATAGCTAGGTATGATGATTTATGGAGTGCTTGTGTCAGTATAACAAGCTGAAGGACACACAATATCATCTCCAACATCATTAAAATTCAGAGGTCTCCAGAGCTAGCTCATCAAGTACTGCTCACCACCTCAGAATTCTACACAGACACACTCACACACAGATTTATATAAATATATATTTATATAAGTACTAAGGTCTGTATTCACTTGGGCTTTTCTCCAATCTTTGTGCCTCTTTGATGCAGCGCATCATCACGTTATGATCACATTTCTATTTAGCTTTTTTTTTTCTATTTTGTGACCCGTTTTGCATTTAATTTGAATATTACTGCCTGCTCATATTGTGATTTGTGCATTAGCTTGCTTAATGTTTGTATCAATCGTATAACATAGCAGTTCAAAAGGTCTACTACTCTCCACACAATCAGAAGCTATGGTCTCTGAGCTGCACTTAACAGACTCCAGGCAGTAAAATCTGTGGTACACTAGAGCCCCCTGTGGGTACATGAAAGGAATACCAGCTGGTTGTATAATGAGCCCTACTTATTTATATTTGGATGAGGATTTATTGTTGAGAATTTGTCTCCAACACTGATGATTAGCACTGTCTAATTGGTGTGTTTTTATAGTTTCTAAGCATTTGTTGTAAACAAATTTGTTTTAAAAATCTGCAATAATTCGACTTCAGTCACATTAGAAAGAGGTGTACAAAATTACTCCTGCTTCTGTTTTGTTATAGGGCTCAGTTATTTTAGTAATGACATTGTTTTAATACTCTAAGAGACAAAAAAAATATGTCTTTTGACGTTTATAGCCACATTCTACTGGTGTTTTTCTTTTAAATGTCTGTAAATGTATTTTAAAATTTTAGTTTTCTTCCTAATGATAATCAATTCTGAAATTTTCAAGTAAAAGTAATAAATAAATAAAACAGCCAATGGGCTCAAAAGTAGCTTTTAGAACGAGTGGTGCCATCATAAAAACAAGTGCTTATATTAAACCAAGCAAATAGTCCATCTGTCATGTTTATAGTTTCACTGCAAACTGAAACCCAACAAGGAGATCAAGACTACCATATCAGGTGGAGCTGTGAGAGGCTCAGCTTGTGGGATAAAGGTGAGCTTCTAGGCTTCTGTCTTTCTCAGATTCCTCTGGACTCCCCCCCCCTCCCAAGATCCCAGATTCTTTCCATCATCTCCTCCAACAGTGAGGTCTAACCGGCAGGGCAGGGGCGTGTGGGCAGGCACGCTGGATACTGGCAGCATGCTCCTTCTGCTGGTGAGTAATGTGAGCACAGAGAGGACCCTTTAAACACACACAGGCATATACACACACATCTCACACTCCAAGAATGAGACGGGCCACGGATGTGGGCTCCTGCTGTGACTTGGCGCACCCCACTGGACAGCTGGAGACTCAGGACGATAAAATGATGCCAAACATGCCTGACAGAGCAGGAGGTGCAGAGCTGGGTGAGGTCTGAGGTGGCTCCCATACCTGCAGCTGATCACTACCTCCATCATCTGTAATTAACTGCACTTATAGACCAGAGCGATAAATGAAGGGGTGATGAATGTTTGCAGAGACACATTTATCTCAACATTTATGGCCAACCATTGGATTCTAGTGATTCTGAAATAAAGGTACTTAATTGTGTTAAAATAAAAAGTATTTTTTATGCTGTATGATTATTTTAGTTGACATACTTGCAAGATAGTCCAATGAGAACCCCCACTGTATAGCTGAAATTATGTTGAACCGTATGATATCTCTGAGAACTAAAGCTCGAACTGAACACAAGACTGGTGAGATCTGCCAAGTTGGTGTTTATCTATCTATCTATCTATCTATCTATCTATCTATCTATCTATCTATCTATCTATCTATCTATCTATCTATCT
>JARVJO010000061.1:13293422-13319138 GCA_031762555.1 Cynodonichthys magdalenae | reverse complement strand
TATATATATGTAAATTCAATCTACATTGATATAGGCCTATATAAACTGTTCCAGCTTCCAGGTAACTCAGTAAAATTAAAATTGTTTTTACAAATACCAGTTAATTTTTACAATCTCAAATATCAACAAGACAGATATGAAAGCATTCTGCAACAGGATGTGAAAATCAAGCTCAGCACCAACAGTTGCCCTTGTTTGTTGTCATGTACGACCTGAACTGGGCAGTGAACTGTTGGACTGTTTGGAAACCCTTCTTGAAATTTTCTTGTTGTGGCGTTTTCATTTTGTAATTACATGCAGCAGCACCTTGACTGAACAGCTCTGACACCCTGGGGTGCACCCAGTCTTGCAAAATAGCCTCATATTCGCTGCCCATTATGAGATCTTACAGAGCTGATTATCCGTGCTAACGACTCCAGCAAATGGCTGCTCTCGCCAGACTCAACAAGCCATTTAGGTGTTCGCATCGCTCGCATTTCTCTCTTAATCTGAATATATGGAGTAAAAGAACGACATTAGTGAAATAATTTTTATGGTTTTGAGCTTGTTACCTGAGGTTTTCACCGTAATACATTGATCATTTACCTCATAAAGCGGTTAGGCATCCCAGTTTTTATGACTGCTCTGCTTTATTACAGAATTTCAAGTTACTTTTGTCTATATTAACTCGAGAGTGCATTTGTTTTCTTCTTTTGTCTTTTTAATATAATTATGATTTTTGAGGCAATTACCCTTATCATGTTTTCTAAATTATATTAATCTGTTCACTCCCACAAAAGGGTCATTTGTCATCAGGAGACATTAACCATCAAACACTAAATAAATTAAACTACTCTAAAACCATGATCTACAATAAAACTAACTGAAGTTTAAAAAAATATTCTCGGTTTATTTCATATCTGCACACTTAGACATACGCCAGTGTCCCACTTATAACTTAAATGACTAGTTTAGTTAACCTTCCTGTTTAAGTTTAACACATTGTTATGACAGCAGTAGTGCACTGCATAATTTCTAAGGCATTAGCATCAGTCATGGACCCGCCTGCTATAAATACACCTGACAGCCCAACTGTTTCAGGAGTGTTCTTCTCAGGATAGCGCGCAAGACTCCAGAGGTGAAGTACTTTGATCATACAAGCTCATGAAATATATGCTGACTTCTATCACCTGTGGGACTACTGTTCTGATGGAGCCAATGATATGTGCCCCTATTAGTCTCTAAGGATTGTTCTTAGCCCACTTTCACCCGATCTGTGCCAATTAAGTAGCAGAATTATGTATATTAGCTGGAGTCACTTGTATTTCCGCACAAAGAAATGCATATAGGGATGCATGACAGAGGCGTACCATTGAATAATTAGAGGGAATTTTCCGAGCCCTGGAAGCTCAATCATCTGCTGGCATGTGCTAACTATTTTTAACCTGTTCTTTGCTCCACTCCTACCCTCGTTCTTTTGCGTACCCTACTGCTGAAAAAATAAAAATAAAAATAACCCTCTGTGTAAGTTGTTGCCTAAAGGGATAGTTCAGTGGGGTTCTGTTTATGAATGATTAATATCTTACCTGTTGAAGGTAGCTTTTTGATTGATGTCATGTTGGGAGAATTGTGTTTGATTCTGACCAGATTGATGACTCACTAGTCCAAGTTAAAGTTGATTGCTTTAAAATGTCATAGCATTTTGTCAAAAAGCTAATTTATAAATCTTTACACTGTTGTCCATTTCTCTTTACAATTATTCTGGACAAAAAACGACCAATTTACATATTTCCTTTTAAAGAAAATGTGTAAATTAAATTTTATGTAATTATTTAATTGAATTAAAATAATGTTTAATTTAATTGAATGTAATTGAATTTAATGTTTTTTAAACAGCTACATTTATTAAAGATTCATAACTTTCCTAAAAAAATCTGACACGAAAAATCGGAGCTATTGCTTTCAGGAGTGGTAAAACTGGCGTATCATCAAACATCACTTTGACATTTAAAGCATGACTGATTCTTTCCTGAATAAAAAAGTATTTTAATGATATGTGAAAATAATTTCAGCTTTCATTCTCTTGTCTAATTCCCATTTCCTCCTTTCAAGTAAACACATTCCAAAACGTAACGCTTGAAAAACCATTAATTGAGCTTCTTGGAGTTTCCGTAAACTCATTATGTCATGCTTGGCCTGCCATCCGTACAACGCTCACAGCTCTTCAGTTTTCTTCACGTTGCTGTTGGGTTGGTGGAAAAACAGAGTGTCACAAACAGACCTCTCCTCCTCACACACACTTCCCACAGTCATCAGTATTCTAATGACTCACCGCTGCCGTCCCTGGGTGTTTATTCTAAGAGATAGCGAGATTGATGAGATGCTCATATCATCCTTAACCACCAACTAATTAACTAATTAGGACACTCAAATGAAGACTTGCTCTGGATAATGCAGCATGTCTTTGGCGTGGGCAAACAGTTTTTGATTTTAACTGCTTGACACAGCTGAGGTGGGTTCAGCTTCACGGTCCCATTTTTGCTTCATTGGTGCCAAACAGTTTAGCATTACTCCTGAGCACAAATATTGAACAAATCACACTAAAGTAGGTGACCAAAGCAGCAGCCATGACAGATTCGATCAAAAACGCATATTTGGTATTCATGTATTCACATACTAGTCAGATCATGTGCATCGTTTTTCAGAGTTGTGTTGATCAATGAGTTTGTCCTCATTCACTGACAGAAACTCTTTTTATTAGTCTAAAATTTTTCCACTGATCTTCATCCCCGCTTCACTAAAAATGACTTTGAACTTTTGCTTTGGAGGTGAAAGGCCTTCGAATCCTGGCATGATGAAAATCTCCCTGTCTGTATTATAATGAGTCAAAGCTTTTTTATTTTTTTTATCATTGACTCATTCACCCTTTCACCTCGCTCCCACCACGTTTACGTTCCCTCTGCTTAGAGCTGTATCATTATCTATCTATTTGCACTGATTGTTAGCCCGCTAGACTTAATGTGTCAGCACTTTGTAGACTTTAATTGGAAGTAGATATGAACCACATCTTATTGCTGCATGATGTATGTCTTCTTGTAGTGCATCCATGAGCAATTCAACCAACTCAACAGTTTTTAGATCATGCCTCTCTCTCAGTTACTTTGGTAAAAAATACCCATATATACTACAGTTGGAAGCCTTGATCCCATGTAACTTCATTTTAAAGATTAATAATCTTTTTAATTAAAGAATAATCCCAGCATTAAACACAAAATGTAATCACCATAGGATTACGGAAATGGATCTAGCCATAGCAATTAGTCCAATAATCAAGGCTTTAGTGTTGGACAGAGATGAGAACGCTCCGGTGATGTGTCGTAAAAAATCATAGAGTTGTTAGAGCGCTGCGGATACATCCGTTGGAGCTTTACAGCACCGTGTCTGCGTGTGCACTCAGGGTGGTGGTGAAAGATGGCGTCCCACCGGATGGAGCCGCAACAGCTGTTCTTGCCTGAGCCTGGTGTTTCGCACAATATGATCGCTCCATCAGCGAACCCGCTCTCCTAAACAGCCGCATCTGCATTCATCAAACACACTTATCAATGAGCGGCAACAATAAATGATCTCAGCGGGAACAAAATAGAAAGGTGGGGGTAGGGATGTCACACATTCTCTTTAATTGCTGATGTTGTTAATCAATACAGCATCTTCATATATTTTAATTACAGTTTTATTCACAGCAAATGTTTACCAGCTCATTTTACAAGTTGTTTTTTTTATTTATTAATGGGACTTGTTGGGGTTTAGAGGGGCAGCTGCTGATGAGATGACCAGTCACAGTGCGACACTTGTGTTTTTGTGTAACTGCATTTTGTCACCTACAGAGGGTGTTAAGAATTCTTGTTAAAAGCTGGGAGGGAAAATCTCACAGTAACAATTATTGTGGAGCAAATTACCAGGTAGGCAATATCTAAGCTGTCAGGAAAGGTTAGGAGAAATGAGGGGAAGAAGATGGACTATTCAGACATTCATCATGGTCATAGTGGCCACTTCCAAATTGAAAATTGGATGGAATGGTTTCTTCATTTTCTCAAAATCTGAATGAGTTAGCTCTGATTATTGCTGTGATTGACAGACAGGCCCAGATAAATAAATAGGTAGGTAATTCATTTCTGTGCTTGTGTTTTAGATCCATTGCCACAGATCACTTCTCAGGGTTTTTGGCATCAACTATAAATGATGAACGAGATTCAAACAAAGTGGATCAGACTGCTCACACAGACGCGCACGTGAAACGGGGACGTGACAGATCCACATGAACATATATTAATAGATCTTATCTGGTTTTAGATAGTTTGGGGAGAATTTCTCCATTGGCACTGGCAGCAGTGGTACCGCTGAAAGCCGCTGCCACGTGAGATTTTCACTCCACCATCTGTCTCTTTCAACTCTGTATATTACGTTTACACCACAGGCTTGGAAATGGAGCTTCCTCATTTTAATGGGAATGTGAGGCAACCATAAAACAAATATTTTCTCTTTCCTTCGGTACGCAGGGTTTTTGCCGGAGCCAAAAGCCTCGTCTGTGTTTATTTGCAACAGCATTGTCCTTTGAATCCCATTTATGGCGAGCTATAAATTGAATTATTGAAAAGCTATTGTTTGTTGCATGAAATCAGTGAAGCAGTAAAGGGGTTAAAGTCGGAGAGTTGTAAAAACAATAAGCAAGGGTATGAAAAAAAATCCACTCCAATCAGGACTGGGTCAATATTTAGCCCTGCACCATATCACTGGGTTTAATAGGACATGCTCCATATGTATTTGTAGATTGCAGAATATCTGCTGAAAATGGGAAATTGTTAAGGCGGTATTGATTCTATATTTTAAAAGTTTTACTCACTAACATAAAAGTAACTAAGTTTTTGAGGGGGGGTATGTATTTGGGGACATGATCTAGTTTAGAGGAAAAACTAGGTTTGAGTGTGAGGAAAAACTTTTTTAAAAAGTCCTTTGGGTGCTTTCGACAGGCCAGGTTTTATCTTCTCTGTGTCAGACTTAATATTACTGCTGCTTCACATTGTTCTGTTTAAACAGAACCTTAAATTATCAGTGGAAGGGACCCGCTGTTAATATAATACCTGAAAATATAAAAAATAAAATTTAAAGTAATCATTTAGATAATTTTATGTAGAGTTCTGTAAACAAGGAGGTTCTAACTAAATTCTGTTGGAGATTTAAAGAACATATTGTTCTGAATGTATTGATGAGCTAAAGGCTAGTCAGAGCAGAGCTAAGACCAACATTGATTGCTGCCATTTTAAAATAGCAAGTCATAAAATAGCAATTAGATAAACCTTTATACATAAACTGGCCCGCTAACATAGCACAGTTATTAACACAACCATTTATGGTGCAAGCACGAATAGCAGCAGTAGCAGCTGTAGAACTTCAAATAAAGTCTGGGACACTTCATATGGAAATATAATACACTTTTTGTTGTTTTAACTGTGTAATGGCAATTAATTGTGGTATAAAACGTTTTTAAAGGGGCAACATTATGTGTTTCTCAGGCATATATTTAAACTCTATACCATAATAAAGTAACTATATCACCTTTAGTTGTTATTAAAATGCTGTTTATATAGAAAATAAACATGACTTCTCATCATATTTGTTTCTAAACACCTTGAAATTAGTCACTGTCTCTTTAAGAACCTCCTTCTGCTTCTGTCCCGCCCATTTCAGCGTCATCACAGCCACTTCACTACAGGACTCTGTTAACAGCCTGGAGCAGACTTTGTTGTAATAATAATTTAAAAAGAAGCAACATTATATAACATTAGGGCTTGATAATAAAAAAATCGATCCTGGATCGATTTCATTTAAATTTGGGAAAATCGATTCACACAACAGGAAATCGATTCTTCCCCATGGCATCTTGTGTGTGGGTCTAAAGCACGTTTCTATATTTTGTCACTCCTGGCTTGCCGTATATTTACATCTGGTTGACGTTCAGTGCTAACGTTAGCTTTCGATAACAAGTTGTCTGGAGCAAAACAAAAGAAACTAGGGAATCACTAACATTATCAGCTGATTCTCAGCAGAACTTAAAGATAACAGAGACCATGACGACTTTTGTTTGCAAAGATTTGTGCTCTTACGTGGTAGCAAAACAAAGCAATTGCTTCAACGAGCGGCTCGTTCAGGCGCTCGAACCAAACAACGGTTTGTAAACATCTGACTGAAACTGTTCTCCACAGCATGTATAAATGTGTGAAAGACCACATTCTAACAAAATTGTTTAGTTTGTTACTAATATTCTTATTTTTAAACTATAAGAAACGTCTTAATGAAATCCACAGTGATGAAACGTTGTAGTGGTAATTTCCTATTATTATTTTTAATAAGTTTTATTGAACATGACAACAGAAGCTAACAGAAACATTACACATGTACAATTTTTATACACTCAAGGAGTGGGCAGAAGTATATTAATATTAGCCCACCTCTTCTCCTGTAACCATATTCCCACTTCTTAGTGATCAAGACAATTATTAATTTCTTAAAAATGAATGCATCCAACAACACTGTCACTCGCAATTCCTTTTTAATTTAAAACCTTTGAAACGTGATGGTTTTGTTTTAAGATTAAACTGTTTAATTTAAACTTTTTTCCTTAAAACATATTGTTTATGGTGAAGAGAAAAAAAATAAAGTGATATTGTATTTTGCAATAAAGTTGAACCATTTTCATTATTTAAGAGCCGATCGAATCGAATCGTGATTAATAGATTCAGAAACTTATGAATCGAAATCGAATCGATTTGGAGAAGTGGCCATGATATCCAGCCCTATACAATATCTGTTTTGGAAAATTGCATCTCAGGATACATATGAACCTTATTGTCGGACCGGGAAGCATGTTTTCTAAAGAACCGGAGGATTACAGAGAGGACATTTCAGCTGGTAAGATTATTTCCGTCATCCTCACAGACACACGTACTGATCGTAATATAAGTTACAAATCTGAACACATGGACCAAACAAGGATGTGATGAGGAAGATCGGTTCTTAGACCCAGCCCAGGGGAGGAGATGTTACCAAAAGGCGATTCTAGACCCAACCGGTAGTTTTTGTTCTCCTGCCTGGCTGCCTCAGGACATCACAGGATTTCCTAAACATGCATGAATGAGTCAAAGCAAGACTCTGGACATGTTTTTGATGAGAGGATAACATTATAACATGATATAAAACTCAAAAATGTTGATTTTACATGATATTGCCTGTTTAAAGTAATTAAAGTAATCAGTCAACAGCACTGACTATAAAGCAAACCATGGATAACCTAACCTTGGTCCTATTTATATAATTTTTTAAGCTTTTAAAATAACATTTCCTCAAATATTTTTAGCAATTGTGACAAAATACATTTGCTGATATCAAACCTTTAAATTTTTGCAAACCACTGTTTTTGAGTTTGTTTTCTCAACCAAAGAATGTCCTTGTTACTGAAATGTTTATCTCCTAAAGCTGCTGAATGTATCAGTCCGCTGAAGGTTGGGTAAACCTTTGGACTGACTAGACATGCTGATCAGGCAGACCGATACATTCAGCAGCCTTCAACATATTAATGCCTGTAAGATAGATGTCATTTAATTGAGAAGACAGAGACAAACTGAAGAAAGTGTGCAAAACTTTAGTTTAATGCTAGTCTTAAGCCAACTGGATAATTAGTTAAAGATTTCTGCCTTTTTGTTCATACCTATTTTATGTGATTTTCTGTGATAAGGTAACTGTTTGACAGAACATTGCTTCAAAAAGTCAGCAGACTGTCCTTTTTAACTCTTACCACTCCAAACTGAGACAATCAGGTATAATATTTGTTCATAACCTTTATATGTGGACTAGATAAACACACTTTCAAGAATAAAATGACACAAATCAGTTTATTTGTTTCAAATATGATTCATTATAGATATATTTAGAAAATTTGCAATGATTTATTTATCTATTTATTTATTTATAACTGTTTTTACCAGTAAAAACAGGAGAAGAGGTTTAAATATTTTTTAAGAAAATGGTGCAAAAATTGTTGTGTAATATTTTGTGAAACATACAATTCATTAAAACTTACTCAAACAAAATTAATACATTAGCTGATAAATAAAGATTCTTGTCTTGGAAAAAATCTCATACAGACCCGTCTTTAATTTTTTCATTGCCTTAGCCATTTGCAAGCTGTGGCCGTTGTTGATTCAAGGTGAGACCTGTATTATTGTCTTATAGGCTTGTGTTTTTATTGTTGTTATCTTCAAGAATGGGCCCATTTTGTCATTTAATTGAGGCTCATGGGCTCTGCTGTGAAACGGCACACATGGGAATAAGACGTCAAGCGGCTGAATTTCCACAGCCATTAACTGCTCCACACTCAATTAGAATGCATAGGATCCTGACATTTCATAACTTATGGGTCTCCAGGCTGATATAACCCCCGTGTATAAAAGCAGCCACATTCTAAAGAGCCATAACCAGAAGCTTACATCCTCTTTAAGGTGTTAACCAGTTGTTGTTGTTTTTTTTATCATTTGCTGTGCAAAATCACAATAAAGAAATGTGTGATGCGATAAAAATCTTTCAGGGGCACCGTGTTATATGGCAACTCTTTCTGTGTTAAAGTGATGTAAAGGTATTTTGCCTCAGATGAGAAGATGCCACAAATTACTGTTGAGAAGCTGCGTCGACTCTAACTATCAATTAGATCCAGTTTCATACCAGCATTCTCCCTTTTGCATGTCTAATAAATCATGTTGCATACCAGCACAAAAATAATGCAGGATGCACATAAGACAAGGTTGTAATACAGCATAAATATGAAATATGAACAGCAGAAAATTGAACCACTTAATAGAAACTAGGGTTTGTTATGCCGCTGTGCACCATCTCAGGATAGGTGATGCTGACAATCAGAATTATGATGATAGAAATGTACTTTGATTGCTGTTTAATTTTCTTTGGTGATCTCTCGCCACCACGATAACTCAGTTTGAAAGCAGACAGCTTCTATTTGCCAGGTAATTAATAACAGGCCGCCAAGGCAAGATTTAGCTATTATTCCTAATATGGGCAGTGATTGTAAAAAGCACCTTTTTCCAACAGTACGATTGCTTTCATTTAAATCTTGTTACGTTGTAAATGCTTTTCCACAGCTTCAATTTGCACGGACTGCAGGCAAATTTTCAGCACAGCCATCAGTGGTCTAATTTAAAGAGATTGCCGCTATCTGAAGAGTTTCCAATTAATTCAATTTGATTGCCTCTATAATTTAACACATTACAAAAAGCAGGATTAGGCTTCTATCATCTGGAGTGTGACTTTGCGTTTATACTTCATCATAACACCTTGGAATAACTCTGACCCTTAATATAACAAATTAGGAACACCTATGTTTTAAGAAAGTCCCAGCTGATTACCAAACTTGGCTCAAAATGAGATCAGAGGATTGAAGCCAGAGGCTGGGCAATAGATCACACTTTCCTTGGGTTCTCTGTTGGTGGCAAACCAATAAACTTTAAAAAGGTGGCGCCCTCTGCCACGGACAACAAAGCACCTTAAGTAGAACCTCCAAGGTAGAGCCTCTTACGGGTCACAGCCGCCGTGACTCTTGACGATATGACAGATTAACGACGGCAGGTTGAGCCCTGTACTTTGGGCCGCCCACGATCTCAATTATGTCTGTCTTAATGTACACTGAACAGCCACAATTGCAGGGCCATGGACAGGGTAAACACACACTTGCAGGAAGCAAACTAGTGACAGGATAATAAAGTGCCATGATTGATTCAGCTTGCTGAGTGCCAGATCAGTTTATTGTGTGGAAGGAGTGGTACCAGATTGTGTAGGTTACTGTGATGAGCTGTGATTGTCTTTGTGTGGGGGATAAAACTAGAATTGTGAAACAATGGAAATGTAAGTGGGAAGATATTACTTTTTATTATGTCAGTGTTTTGTTCCTTTATCTAATCTAAATATGTGCAGAAAAGCCAAACAGTCACATTTAGAAAGTAGTAATGATCAATTTTCTTTTCAATTCTGATACAAAGTAAAACTCAGGCTCCGATACTGATACTTTGTGCATTTTGAACTTAGAAATACATTGATGTAGGGGCTTTATTTAGACAAACTAAAACCACAGAAAAAACAGGACACAATCATACAAAATATGTGAAAATGGTCTTTTAAACAATAAATAAATTAAGTAAATGATATGAAAGTACCATTTTTTTATATTTTAGTATTGATACTAGTATAAAGTTCTGGTATTGGGGGTATCAATATTTCAGTATTGATCCTCACATCACTTTTATAAATGTCTTTTGTTACCATCTGCCATTGTAAAAAGGCAAGTTATTGTGTAATCGCCTATATGTATGTGTTTGTTTGTTTGTCTGTTAGCAAAATATCTTGTGAAATACATGCTGAATTTCAAAAAGACTCATAAGTTATTATTGGATGTTTATCCACAGCTGATTATTAATAGTCTCCCCAGTTCAAAATGGCCCGCTGATCAAGCTTTACAAACACAAGAATGGCTGTAACTTCAATAGTTTTCCAGATATGTCATTCCCATCACATTTTCTTAGTGCTAATAGATTGGATAAAGTTTTTGCCAAAAACATATTAACTTACATGAAATTGCGCATAGCATCATTAAACTTAAACCATTAATATATTTAATGGAATATATGTATAAATCTTGGAACACTAGTTGGCTGGCAATAATAGTGTTTTTAATAGATACTTTCATTTTGTTTTTGTTTTATAAAAAAAATAAGTGTTTTATAAAATGTTTTATTATTATTATTATCATTATTTGCTCTTTAGATTTTACATAATATCCCTTAAAGCAGGATCTTAAATTCCACTTCAGTTTTTTGATTTCCTTCACTCAAAATTATATTTAGTATGCTGCTGTTTATTTTCCATAGGTTTTCAGGCTGCCAGAACTTAATTTTTATTTCATAAAGAATAAACAAAATTCTGTTAACTTGCTGACATGTTGCCAGCATAGTGTTTGTCTGTGTCCACGCACTGCACAGAGAGTTAATGCATATTAATGGTGCCTATAAAAGCAACTAATTGAGCATTCCGGATCTTGCTGAGTTGGGCATCTGTGAGTGACATTGTGCAGCTCCAGGACCTACACCAGACTGGCTTTATTAGCTCTCTGAACTGGGATGTAGGTCAGGCCATTAAAAGCAGGAAGGGCTCATTCACTAAATACTGTTGTGACAGCAACGATCCTGACACCCCAATATGTGAGTGTGCTGTGTGTGTGTGTGTGTGTCTGCTCAGGTGACATTTGCAGCAGCTGCACGCTCGATGCCTATGAGTACAGAAAATTTATATAATGGATTGCTGCTCCAAAAAGTTAATTCTAGTTTAAAGAGATTTAATTGAGCACTATAAAATACAGCCATATGCGTCTCATAAAAAAAAAAATCAAGTGTTCCATATGAGTGTTGAATAAACTCGCTGGGAAAATCACTTTATGCTAACAAGCCTCATATCCACTGTTGTTTGGGTAATTTTGTTAATGATTGAAACAAAATATGAGTTAAGTTTTGCATGCATAATGCTTTTCAGGGCTGTTTAAATCAGTTTAAAGGACTTGTTCAGATCTTTCCAAGCGTAGATAACTCCTTATATAACCTCGGTTTTACAAACAGGGTTAAATTCACACTAAGCTAATGAGCTAATGGCTAGTCTTAGGGAATCCAAGCGCATTGTTACAATTTTAAATTAGCTCCATTTTTTTTTTTTTATTAAATTGGCTTTTGTGAATCCTATTTTATAAATTGCTGTCCGTTTTTCTTGCAGAAATATTTTTTTAAATTCCTGCTGAACGTATGTTAAATTGCACTAGAAGTGCTACAGCTAGCTGCTGCTACTATGTGTATTTATATGTATTTCATGTAAATAACTGTATAATTTCTCCAACCTGAAGTAATTCAAAGAGCAATTTTCAACATGACAACTAAAACAAAACTAGACCACAACAGTAAATCATTATCTGAAAGCGTAACTAACTGGGCATTAATACTTCAATTGGTAGCAGCAATCTGCCATCTTTGTTTAGCCTAAATCTTATTTAATGGCTTTTTTATGTTGTAAACTGAAGCTGCAGAGTGACTGGAGCTTGAGATGCTCCGTAGCTCTTATCTTATAAACTGTGTGCACCATAAAGTGTCTGTCTATCAAATCCTTTCTCCATATGTGGTCCTTAACAACCTTCTGTCTGCTAAAACATGCATATTGTATGCATGTAGGGTGTTACTGAAAAAAGAGACAGCAACACATTGTAGCCACAGACCACAGCATAAGTCAAGCAAATTCTTCTCTAGTGAGTTTTTTTTCTGCTGTCATTGTTTTTTGGTGGCTTTCGCTAAAGTTTCATAAGCCATTTGACTGTAGATGTTAGTGACCTCAGAGTCACTAAAAAAAAGCCGAGATCCGTAAACCAATCATCGCACGGCTGCCCCTGTCAGTCACGCTCCTGTTCACACAAACCGCAGACTGAATTTCCTGATGTTCAGCAAAGAGAGGAAAGAGGATTAAAGCTCAGTTCATGCTGGTGTTTGTTAGAACACTGGGCCAGTTTTAAAACTTTATTTAAATTCCAGCCAATATTGGCATAATATTACATCTGCCGAGGAATTATTTGATCAAAATCTCTCAGCTCAGTTGAATACTCAAAGGGTATCCAGCGGATACAGAGGCGTTACAGACTTAGCTGGAAGAAGTCGGGATAAAACTAACAATACTGCAGGCTTCAGCATTTCTTATCCTTCCAGCTGCTCTGCTCAGCAGCAGCACAAACATCAGTGTTATTATAGATTTGCTGAAAAATCAATTTTATGAATACTAATGTCCTTTAAATCTTTTAGAGAAAAACAATGCTTGGTGCATTTTTTAAGATGGTTTCCAGCAGTAGCAGAAAACAGCCTGAGTGGATTATTCAGTTTTGTACCAGCTGCTTGAAATCTGTCTACAGTCTCAATGAAGAAGATTCTCAGGCTGGAAAGTAAATGTTTTTTTCCTAAAAATCTTTACAAGCAGGGACTTTGTACAGCTGTGACCTGGATTCAATTCAGTCTCCAGCTGATTTTACACCTGTTCTCCAGTTTGCTCTGGGACCGAAGCTGGAAGGTGTTATCATGGTTTATGATCATCACAGCGATGATTATCAACTGTGCCACCTGGAAGAAATGGCACAGTCACATTTTTAATATAATTGGATATTAGAAAATCTTTCTTGGAATCATGATTATTATATACCACATTTGATAATGTGTAAGATTATTATTGGCATTTTAGTACTTAAAAGTTAAATCATTTTCTGAAAAATTATTTACACTGATGAAAATAGCAGTAATCTGTACAAACTTCATTCTTGGTTAGTGTTTACATGTGTCATGAATTGTGACTCAGGCACACAGAAGAAGAAATTATATTTAGGCAAAATTTTACCCAAGTCAGGAGAAGAAATGATAATAGTCAACTGGTGTAGTGATTACTCATGGAAGACATGATGAAGAACTGAGAACTATTGAAAGCATCTCATGGAAATGAAAAAAAAATCCATCCTCTATACCCACTTCTTTCTTTCAGGGTCACTAGTGCCCATATCCAGCTGTCACTGTGAGGGGTGGGGTACACCCTGGACAGATCGCAAGTCCATCACAGGGACACAGAGACAAACACAACCATTCACTCTCTCACTCACACCTACAGTATAGGGACAATTTAGGGTTACCAATTAACTTAACAGTCATGTTTTTGGTGTGTGGGGGAAGCCGGAGTACCAGGAGAAAACCCACGCATGCATGGAGAGAACATGTAAACTCTACTCAGAGACCCAGAAAGGTCCACAGGCTGGGATTCAATCCAGTGACCTTCTTGCTGAGAGGCATCAGCTCTTCCAACTGAGCAACCGTGTCGCACACAGTAAAAAATAAAAAGCAAAATCAGAATTGAATAACCAAAAATAGAATGTATATTAATCCCAAAAAATCAAACTAAGTACTTGTGATGTGACTTTCCCAAAGTACTTAGCAAAACAGTGCAATGTGTTGAAGTTAAAAATTGAAGTTTTGGAAATTCACTTACTGTTTGGATCTGATAAGCCACTATGTTCTTACTTCTTTACAACTTATCAGAAGTCTATATGCAGACAAGTACAAAAATATATTTGTTGATTTTTTTTATAAACCCAAGAGCTTGAAAACTGGCTAAAATAAAAATATTTCATGATGATCATCCCATTTCCTATTCTGTAGAAATAAAGGAACAAATTTGATATGTTTTGAACAGCAGTGTACCGGTGCTGTACGTCCTCAAACAAACTAACAGATATACACTGAAAGCTGTAAAGGGTTGTTGTGAACAGTGGACCAAACTATTATAAAACAAATGCATTTTGCTGTCCAAAATTTGCATTTTCACTGTAGATTACATTAATTTAAGTGATATGTTAGAAATGAAACGGATTTTTTTTTTATTGTTTTTATTTTTTCCAGGAAAGGTGCATTTGGACTGAAAAATGCATTTACTGTCAGTCGAGTAAAGATAATAAATTGATATTTACTAAATTATCACCTCAAATCAAGAAGTGGTCAGATCTTATCCTCACCTCCATAAACATCCCTACACTCTAAAAATAAAATGTTGGATTTACTTAACCATGTTATGTCAACTGGTTCCACTTAACTGAGTTAAGTAAATTCAAAGCATTATACTCATGTTCTTTAGTTAAAAAACTGGCATATTGCTTTGAATTAACTCAAGTCAGGTAAGTGGAACCAGTTGACATAACATGGTTAAGTAAATCTAATATTTAATTTTTTAGAGTGTAGTTCATACAGATGATTAAGAGATCCAATCAAAACTGGTCCAAAGTCCTACAGTTGTGAAAATGAAGGAAACCTCTTCTGTTTTGTGCAGCATCCAGCAATGGAGATTAGCATGGAGCCATCAACAGCTTTGCAGTCCCTCCCTACTCTGCTTGTGCTGTCAGACCGCCTCCTCGCTGCTTGTCAGAAGCTCCAACGAGAAGCTGTAAAAACCTTTTCCCCTCTCCTTAACAACTGCAAAACAACACGCACACACCCCGGCTGAGGTGCCTGCTTTTCTGAGGCCTCTGACAGGACGTGCCGCAGGCACAAATTGTAATTCATAAAGGTTAAGGGGGTCAATGCCTTTTATTACCAGTCTGAGTGCATCCAGCTTGATGGGGTGGGCATGCAAATGGAATGTCTCACAGTGGTCTATGCAAGAACTCAGACAGCGAGTGCGTGCCTGTGAACGAGAGGAAGGAAAAGGCGAGGAAAAGGGTGGTGGGGTGTGTGAGATGGGCTGCACTCTCCACCTTCCACAAGCACACAGGACCACACAAATGCTGCCCAGTTAATTAGACAGTATGACATTGACCCCAGGTAGTTAACGGCCACTTTGAAATGTGCTGTCTTGCAATTAATGTATTGTAGCTGTTCATGTTTTACCATTCGGTTAGCTCTGACCTATAAGATGTTGCATTACACTCTGGCCTACTGTTCACTCCTTTGTTTTACATCATGAATTAGAAGAAATTCAGTGTCATCAGTGAAACCATAAACCTTTATATACATTAGCTTTAAAAATGACTTTGTACTGCACAAAAATAAGTGCATAAAGTAGATGCTATGACAAAAGTACATACTATCATGAAAAAATATTTACTGAGATCAACAAAAGAACAGAATCTGCTTTGTTCAGCTCACTTTAAATCTAAAAACGCAGAAAAGAGCATATGTTTCTCATTTATTTAGTTTAGCTGTTTTGACCTCAGGCAGCAATGAACACAGCAGACACCACTGCGCCCTCTGCTGGCCTATCAAGACATGACTTTCCTCTTGTTTCTAATAAAACAATGTTTATTGTTCTTTGTTCACTCAAAAATGACCATAAAAATGTGTGTGTGGGTGTCTTTGAGGGGGGGGGCGAGTTTGTAGAATGAAATCAGGTTTAAGGACTGTTTCAAGCAGTTATAAAAGCTATAACATGTTTGTGATTTGTTGAAATGATGTCCACTACAATTACAGCTGAGCACAACAATGATGCTATTTTAGCTGTTTTGACACAAGCATTGGACTTTTGACTAATTATTGTTCACACATTATGTCTAAAAACAACATTTTATGATCAATCCAAAATGAAATTAGTCCAATCAACAAAAAGGGAACAAAACAAAGAGTAAATGAAAACCAAAAGAGTTTATTGATTATAATTGAATTAGTCAGAATAAATAGTAACCATAAAGTTCTTCAAAACTTGTGAAGACAGAATCTAAAATTTTGTTCGAACCTGCTTTGCAAATTTGATAAGTTAAGGTAACATTAGACCTTGCTGGTATAACATCCTCCAAAACAATGTTGTGATTGGAGTAGTTTTGGAAGAAAGAAATGGTAGTTCATCAGCAGTAATAGTAATATTTTAGGCTTACAGTTGGTGCAAGTAAAGTTTAAAATTGCTCAGTACAATACTTTAAAATAATTAACTTAAGGTTTGTAAAATCATTTTATGAGAGCATATTGTTGATGAATTACCATGGTAACATAACTAAAATTGTAAATCAGACTCTTGGAAGCATATCTAGAGCAACAAAAAATAAATAAAATAAAAATAAAGTGAAATTAAGGGTGCAGCAATTATTGAAGGAATGCATATCATCTGTTGTTAATGTTTTGAAATTGAGATCACAACAAGAAAAGAAGTTAAGAAGTAAAAGATACACAGTTTCATGAAAGATTATGCTCAGAGTTTGTGCTAATGATGACTCTCAGCTACTACCACACCGAACTTTAGCTCAACATCTGTAAAACTGGCTGAGATGCAGCCATTTATATATTTCTAAGGTCAACCCAACAAGCAAAAACAAACAGACATGAGCAAATCCATCTTTTTCTCTAGTTGGAAGTGTAAACTGTATGTTGTTTCTGGATGCAGTAAGTGTCTCTGATGGATCAAAAATAGACTGATCAGTAAAGAATGTAACAACAATGTAGTCAGCCAAAATCATGCAGTGAAAAAAAGTAGAGTTCGTAATGCATTAGATTTGTTGCTGTTTTTCTTCAGGGTTTATATGCACTGGCTGATTTTGTTCACTGCTCACAAGGTGAGGAATCTGTGACTTCGTGTTCACTGTGAAACTGAAAAGATCATACCTGAGGAGCCACTGGGACCTTCTTCTCTTTAAGCAAGTGTGCAGCAAAGGCAGGCTCCCTCTGCTCATTACTTTTCCATCACAGAGCAGCTGCTGTGGAGTCATTCATCACGATTACAAACCTGCCCAGCGTCGGTAGCCTAAAGTTACACCATCATCCTCCAAGTCGCAAAGATAGCCTCCTGGACGGGGTGTTAAATTAAACAGGTGATAGTTGTTTGTTTGAAGAAGAAAAACTGAAACTGAAAAAGGTTGAATTTTTTGCATCAGACGCAATCAATTAGCTGAGATTTGTAGTCATAATACCATTGTTCCATTTCTGTACATTTTAGAATAGACAAGTTTATTTTTTCCCTAGTTTTAACCACTTATTTTTAAAAGTTATGAACAATCTACTGATTAAATACTCAATGCACTGTCATAATTTCTCATTGACAAATGCAGCTTTAAAAAATATTTACTTTCATTATTATTTTGCTGTAGTTTTGCTTCAAATGCTGGATGACACCCTAGACACTCCACTTCTCAATTCCTTCTTCCTAAGGACAACATGCAAATTAGGTTTCAACAACATGGGGATGTTCTTCAATTTAAAATAATCCACAATCAAACATTTTGGACTCTATGTAAATCTGCAAGGGTTTATTTTGAAATTTTCTTTTCTTTTTTTCTTTTTTTTTTGTTTTTTGTTTATACAGTAAGTAAAGGCTAACCAAGCTGAAACAAAAGCAAACCAAACCAAAACAAAACAAAAAAAAAACACTTCATTCAATTCTAGAAATTAGTCACTCTGTCTGTTCATTGCTTTTGAAAGATGTTTTAAAAAGTTGTTTTTTTTTTCTCAGCTGGCAACTGTGACATAAATGGCTGTTTAAAATTAAGAAAAGTTTTAGACAGTGGAGGAGAAAAGGGAGCAATAAAGGAGAGGTGGATAAAAAAAAACAGGTTGATCTGATCATGTCTATAAAAAAATGTGTTTATCTATCCATCCATTATCTTAACCCGCTTCTGTACTGCTTTTAAATCACTAAAATGTTAAAACAGTTTCATATAATTATATATGATTTAAAAAATTGTTGGAATATTTTATTTGTGATATGTTACTGACTTTCCCAATTTGACTTTCAGTTTGACATAGCCGAACTGGTATAGTACAGTAGGAATAACTTTAGTAATAATATCCGTTTTAATTAAAATTATTAAATTTAATGTAGGTTTTAAACATTTAAAATTAGGTTATAAGTGAAACGTTAAAAGTAGATACATTTTCAAAACAAATACATTATTGTTCGTTCAATAAACACATTGTTCGTGTGAACGTTTTAAATAAAGTTTTTTTAAGTGACCCTTCACTGTCATCCGGGTCTCTAAAACATCATATTGCGCATGCGCTCACTGTGGTTCGACCTCTGCAGTCGGTAAGTCCGTAATGGCAGTTTGAATGGGAATCGTATCTTAATAAATCTGTACTCATCCTTGTCTTATAGCTTCATATTGCACTGCACAAGTTAGGATAGCGTGCAGGATAGATTACAGTGTATATCCGAATGTCTTTATTTTTTATGTAGAGCAATTTTACACCTGTTTGACCTTAATTGTCTTTTCTTCCTTCTTCAGTAAGACCCGGGCTTCAGCCAGATTTGATCAAACCGGTAAAAACTACCTGAAATACAAGATGTACGCCTGTGCAAAGTTTGTTTCCACACCGGCTGTGGTGAGTTGATTCTCCTTTTTGTGTCTCTGACTATGTAAATATAAGTTAAAATAACCAATATATCCGGTAGGCCTCCGGTCGAACTTGACTGTAGCTTGTTTGCAAGGGTATCAGCAGACTAGGCCGGCAGGTTAGCTTGTAGCTAATGCTAATACATTAATAAAACCATCCTTTGCATAATGAAAACATGGCTCTTTAGTTCTTGGAAACAGTGCATATCGATTAAGACAAATGCTGCCTTACTTTTGCTTCAAACTTTAACTGACATCTTCAGTTATTACCATAACTAAGGCCATAGACTTCTTTAGCCAAAACTAGCTCAGTGTTCATATAATTGATTCATTACAGAGCAGGGTGTTGGTTGTTGTTCATGCATGTTTATTTAGTCTGTGGTCATTGTTTAAAGTGCATGTAGCCCAGAATGTTGACTTGTTTCCAAGGTCATTATATCAGCTGCAGATTTTTAAACCGTGCATACTACAGTACATTAAAGAACCAGTGTCCAGTTAATATTTTTTTGCAATGATTGCACAATAGGTTAACAAATCACATTCATTTTAAACAAACTCTGACATTGCTAACTGCTACAGGTGTCTGCTAGAATGGATAATGTTGTGATTGACAGTGACTTTGAAGGTGCCTTTCATGTGTTTATGTCTGGTGGGTCTTACAATGTGTTTAAGCTATTGAAAATGTTAATTTTGCATTATATTTAAACATTTTTATCCTGTGTATTCTTGTTGCAGGTCCGTGCTGGTTCCCGGGCTCTTTACAGACCCCTGTCTGCCTCTGTGCTGTCCAGGCCTGAAGCCAGTGCAGAGGTGAGAATTGCACTCTACATAGAAATATTCAACTTTTCTGTTCTTAAAACCAAACAAACTAGCATTAGGAAAGAGTGGTTTTCTGTGCAATTTAAAAAATAAAAATGGCAGTCTTACATTCTTAAAGCAAAAGGTCAGAAAATTGACATATCTAAGTAAGGATTAATCTATTAATTTCTGTTCCTAATTCTTGTATAGCTTTAAAAATGATGGATATGAAGTTTAAGTTTTGAATATTACTTTTTAAAGTTAAAATTTACTTTGACTTGGTTATTATTTAAAAGGTTAGATTTTAATTCTGCATGTCAAGTCATGGTAATTGTCTCAGAACTTGAAGTGAATAATATTTTCTTATTTTGATGCAGAGCACTGTTGCTGTGATGCCACAGAATCCCCTCACTCAGGTCACACTGAGAGGCTTCCAGACCAGCGCCATCAGCAGGGACATCGACACTGCCGCTAAGTTTATTGGTGCCGGAGCTGCCACTGTTGGAGTCGCTGGATCTGGTGCTGGAATTGGGACAGTGTTCGGTAGTCTCATCATTGGTTATGCCAGGTTTGTTTTAATCTTGTTACAATATATCTCCAAATATTTTCACACATTTCTAGTTGGATTCATTTAGAACTTTTGTTTTTTGTTCTCAGGAACCCATCTCTGAAGCAGCAGCTGTTCTCATATGCCATCCTGGGATTTGCCCTGTCTGAAGCTATGGGACTCTTCTGTTTGATGGTTGCTTTCCTTATCCTGTTTGCTATGTAAAACTGCCCCTACAACACTTTAATTACAGATGTGACTAAATATTTTCTTGTGGCTACCAAAATTGTTCCGTGTTGGTGTCATGGAAATGTACATTTTTCAAGTCTTTCAGGCACTGTCAAAAACAGCAAAACATGTATTGTACAAATGAAAGATCATACACAATTAAAATACATGTATTTGACTATTTAACATCGGCAGTAACTTTTGTTTTCAGCACCACAACAAATTATTTTGCTTTTCATGCATGTCATCTTTTAAAGAAATAGCTACTTTAAAAAGACGTCCTTTTGTGGGTATTTTATGCAGAGTTTTTTGGGGTCTACCTTAAAACTTTATCTGCGGGTAAAGCACTGTTAATGGACAGCAAGAGTGGCTTTTGTAAATGGCATTAAATAAATTTTAGTGATTTACATGAGTTTTTTTTCCCCCCCCAATCACCAAGCTGCTCTGAAAGGCTGAATATACATTTGAAATTAGTATGGTACATAAAATGTCAAGGCATTTTGGCCAAACTGTTTCAGATTTAATGTTTGACAGAAAAATACAGGTGGTTCCAAAAAATTGGGAAGCGAACCTTATTGTGGATTGTTAAAAACCATGTGGGAAGCTTTACAAAAAACTAACTCAAATGACTGCCAGTTGTAAATTTAGCCTTTACTGTTGCAAAAAACAGTTAGGTATTTTTTAGACTTAAATCAGCAGACTTGATTAAACCAGTTAAGATCTCACGAGGGAAAGAATGGCTGGTGTGAATTTTTTGTATCTGAAACGTTTCATGTTGGTTCAATCGAATATTACAATTTGAAATACCTCTGGATCAAGTTTTTTTTTTGTATTTCTGTGACAATCTGACTGGAACTATCAAGGATGAAGGAAGAACAAAATGCATCTTTGTCTTGTTCAAAACTGAAAATAAAATTGGGTTTTTGGATGCTAAATACGGTTCAGGGGTTTGATGAGCATCGAGAAATATTTAAATGAAGGAAAAAAGGTTTTCAGGTTCAGCATCCAAAAACAAGGTACGAACTAAGTGAATTAAAAGTTAACACCTGAATTTTAATTCGCTATTTTGACAGAGCTTTGCATTCCTGTGTTTAAATGTCAGTTGTCAAAACATCTGTTCATAACGAGCTACAAATCTGTCTAACCTCAAAGGACCTGGCGCAACATAATATATGTGTACAAAAATGAATGCAAGGCAAGAGTCCAGTGGTGAAAAAAAACCCTTGCAACTTTCTTGAAAGGCTTTAATTTAACATTTTAGATGTATTTATTTGAAATAAGCCTTTAAATTCCCTGAAATTTCCATCTTGGTTCTTCAAAGTTTGAAGTTCAAACTCAATGGTATCTGCAGGAGATTACACGCCTTAAAAGCTTTCCCACTAATCTGTCTGGCTATGGCGTTTACGGAAGTCGAAGTCTCGCGATAATTGGGAACAGTCGTGGGATTTTGGAAATCAAGGGTTGTGGCTAAGGGGTAAGTGACAACATAAATTGATAGCGACTGTGTGCGAAGCTGTGGTTTTAATCCATTTGTAACACTAAAGCGTTCATGTTTTCATGCAATGTATTGACTTCAAAATAAACGTGGACAGGTTTTGGTTTTATAGCGATATTAGGTCCTAATATGGCGACGGTGGTGATAACGCAGAGCTCAGGCTATTTCATCGAAGCGAATAATTACCTCATCTGTAATAACACCAGCTGTTAATTTGTCTTTTATCTATTTATATCAAATATGCACATGCAGCTTATAAAATATATGTTAGAGGGTTCTTTGAACTGAAATATCTGAGCGTTTTACATGAGAACATCGAGGTGTAAACAACCACCGCTCCTTATTTATAGGCTTTGTTTGTCCAAATTTTACCTGACCCTCTTGAAGACTTCACAGCAAAGTACATTTTTATTTGCACATTATTGTCAGTCTTAGATGTTTGCAGAAATATTTTTGTTGGGTTTTCTACATCAAGGACCAAAAGTTAAACCTGTAAACAATGTATGTTCCCTCTACAATTTATAAACAAGGATAAACGAGATTTTCTTGTTTTATAGGGCAAAATAACAGAATTTTCTTAATATGAGTGATGACAGACCCTTCCAATGCACTGCTCCTGGGTGTGGACAGGTAAGTTATCAAAGTTTCAGAACAATAGTATTTATTATTATTTTCAATTTGAAATTTTCAATTGTTCGTTAAGAGAAATTTCTAATCACAACGTAAAATAAACATTGTGATAGAAATGCTTTATATTACTACATTTATAATTTAAATACCTATGTGTTATAGGCTGTACCCACTGATGTAATTGGATTGGACACAATTAAAAAAAAACTTTTGGGGGCATTAACTGTATTAAATAAATGTCTCAGTAATGACTTATAAATATGGATTCCCATTGTCTTTTCAGAAATGAACAAAACTTTTTAATGAGGTGAAACAGGTTCAACAAACAAACAAAACTAAGTCTTCCTGTCATCTTTAAAATAACACTCCTAAGATTGCCAAGTCTGTAATGACTGAGAATCTGCACCAACAAATTAATTATTAAAATAAAATTCAACAATGAATAAAAACAGAAAAATAATCATTTGTTGCACCTTGTGAAAAGCTTTTGGTGTGAACTATTTACAAAATCAACACTTTAAAATAATCTGGCATCATTGGTTTGTATTTTTTGTTTCCTAAATAGAGATTCACAAATGAAGATCACTTGGCTGTCCACAAACACAAACATGAGATGACATTAAAATTTGGCCCAGCAAGAAATGACAATAATATTATTGCTGGTAAGTGCTTTTCAGGGTGGGATTTGTAGGTAAGACTCTTATTTTATGCAATTTGACACATTTTATTTAAAGATTTGTTTTCTGCTGCAGACCAAACTCCCACACCTACACGCTTTTTGAAGAACTGTGAAGAAGTTGGGCTCTTCAATGAACTCGCGAGTCCTTTTGATCACGACTTCAAAAAAGCAGCTGAAGATGACATTAAAAAGGTCCCCGTTGTTAAACCTGTCTGCTTATGGTCTGATTTCTCTGTTTGCTGAAGTCTTCCTCTGTTTTTGCTGCTCTGCAGTTACCTCTGGATTTGTCACCTCTTGCGACACCCATTATACGCAACAAAATAGAAGAACCCGCAGCTATAGACGCACATAGAAATAGCCCTCTGCCTCACCCTGAGTCAACTACAAATGATGACAAGGTATGCTTGTTATATAAGCTGTTTTTAGTGACATGAAGGATGTTTTTTATCTGTTTCTGTTAATATTAAATTACCCTTGAATTTGCAGATTCACTTCACTTTCCATTTGTGGTCAGTTTGGTTTAATTTAGGTTTATTTCTGAAGCTATGTGTCTGATTTTGCTGTGGAAACAATAGTGCTGTCATTTTAGAGGTAAATAAATAGATGATCATGTGTCGATGGAGCGCTCCTGCAGCTAAGGTCTTGTATGATGTTTCCAGGACTTATCTTTGCAGCCAGCCTCACTGCCAACATCCACTATAGTCCATCCTGCATCCCTTCAAGTTCCCAATGTACTTCTAGCAACCACAGAGGCTAATGTTGTAATACAGCAAGCTCTCCCATCGCCAACATCTAGCTCTGTTATTACCCAAGTCCCATCCACTAATAGACCTATAGTGTAAGTAACTGAATGTGTCCATTTAAAAAGATCAAAAAAATACATACAGTTATGATATTGTGGTTTCTTTTTTTAATCATTTTGTGCAGTTTTGTTGTAATAAGCTTGTATTTTTAAGGCATGTGCTTGTTTGATTTTTGTTTATTCTTGGTCTGCAGGAAGTCTTTTTTTAAGTTACATACAACATATGCTCTATTATAAATAAAAAAACAATCAATGTTGCTCAAAATATGCAATGTTGACAATTAATCCTAACCCAAAAAAATAAATTAAGTTAGTTAGTATAGACAGAAAACTGTTTTTCCACAAGTGGATCTTATTCATAAAATGAGCCAAATGTTGAAACTTCATCAAAATTGTGCATTGGAGTTATCATCACTTTGAAAAAAATAATTGATTGTCACACCTGAATTTGTGCTTTTTTTAAAAATTTCAATGAATATTTTTTGGCACCTTCATAGCATTCATGTTATATAATTAAGAATCCAAAGAAGTTCTGCCCTCATTCCCA
This sequence comes from Cynodonichthys magdalenae, assembly GCA_031762555.1. NCBI lineage: Eukaryota > Metazoa > Chordata > Actinopteri > Cyprinodontiformes > Rivulidae > Cynodonichthys > Cynodonichthys magdalenae. The sequence goes on along the minus strand of JARVJO010000061.1, from coordinate 13,294,451 downwards.
TCACTTCTACACCTTTTCTTCAAGTTTCTATTGGTAAAAAGAATACTGCTTAAATTGGAGAAATACTGAAACACTGAAAACACTGAAACTGTTTTGCGACAGAGCTACAACACTGTATATGAGCAACACTGATGTCACTTATCAGGTCTCATGTGACAACAGGGTTTGATTTCACATTGTTTTGATATGTCCAATATCTGTTTTTCTTTTCTTTTTGTTTTGTTTTGTTTGTTTTTTAGTGTTTTTTAAAAGGTTTCTGTATTTGTTTAAATGTTTGTCTCCATCAGTTGTCATCTAATTATGACATAATGATAGTATTCGTGTCATTCCTTTATTTTTAATATATTATCACCGTTTTGAGGAATTATTCTAGATTTGTGATCATAATCACAATTTGTTTTTGTTTCTCTTTCAGCCCGGTGTCTGGCACCTTTCCTGTGCTCTTACAGTTACCTAATGGCCAGACCATGCCTGTGGCTATACCTGCGTCTATTACAAGCTCCAGTGTACATATTCCAACTACAATCCCTGTGAGTGTTCTCCTCATGTTGTCGTATGTTTCTTAGTGTTAGACTTAACATAAAAATAGTTTGCTGTATTAGAATTAGTTATTTTAGAGCTTTCTATTTGTCTTCGTTTTGTACAATACACCCAGTAAGTTACTTTGAAATAAGTGTCTGTCATTAATAATATGATTAATTTTTTTAAAGAAAATGTCCTAATGTCATCTTTAATTTAGTAGATATTATGAGCACATCACACAGTCTTCTAAAGAAGCTTTATTTTGTCCAGTTGCTGTCTCTGATATTCAAAGAAAATAAATAACTGTTCATTTTTAAGGGGCATATATTTAAATTCTATACCAAAATTAAGTAACTACGGTATGTCACCCTCAGTTATTATTAAAATGCTGTTTATATGTTTAAATAGAAAATAAACTTGACTTCTCATCATATCTGCTTCTAAACACCTTGAAATTGGTCTCTGTCTCTTTAAGAACCTCCTTCCTCTTCTGTCCCGCCCATTTCA
>JARVJO010000061.1:13271002-13293322 GCA_031762555.1 Cynodonichthys magdalenae | reverse complement strand
AAATTGGTCTCTGTCTCTTTAAGAACCTCCTTCCACTTCTGTCCCGCCCATTTCAGCGTCATCACAGCCGCTTCACTCTACAGGGCTCTGCTGTTTACAACCTGGAGCGTCGTAGCAGACTATATTGTAATGATAATAAAAAAATGAACAACATTATACAATATCTGTTTTGGAAAATTGCATCTCAGGTTACATGTGAGCCTTACTGTCGGGCCGGAAAATATGTTTTCTGAAGAACCGGAGCGATTACAGAGAGGATGTTTCAGCTGGTAAGATCCCAGTTATCCTGACACACACTGATCGTAATATAAGTTACAAACGCTAACTGTAGATCACACATAGACCAAACAACGATGTGAACAGATCAGTGTGAGTTGTTTTTCAGCTTACCTGGGCAGATGACAACAGTGTTTGTGTGCTTCTGAATGTTGAAATAGACTTTTTGCACATTTCGGTTATAACGCATTCGCACACGGGGTTTTCGTGCATTCACCGGAAGCAAGGGGGATCATTCGTTGTGCGAGTCGAGTGACTTAGTGTGTATAATTGTTCGAGGCAATGGGACTGAGTAAAAGATAAAAGAGAAACTTGCTCCTTTTAACAAATTCCTCTAGGAAAGTCGAGCAAAGCTACTAAAAGTAGAAAGCTGTGGCTCAATGCGCTTCACCGTCCCGATGTCACTCAGACAAAAAACTGTAAAGTGTGTGATCAGCATTTTGTTTGTGCTCTGTGATGAGGAAGCTTGCTTCTCAAACATGCATGAAAGAGTCGAAGCAAGACTCTGGGCATGTTTTTGATGAGAGGATAACATTATAACATGATATAAAACTCAAAAAAGTTGATTTTACATGATATTGCCCCTTTAAAGCTGAAGCATATGTACGTTTTGCACATCAGTAAAAAAACAATTTTCTGACAGTTTTATTATATTTAAACTGTTCTTTTGTTAAAAAGGAGGAGACGTGTAATATTTGCGTCCTTGATTTTTACATTTCAAAAGGTCAAAAAACGGGCTTGCAAAATCAACAGCATGCAACTGTGGCAAGGACAGGATTGGGTTTCTGGACAGCAGGACTCTGGCCAGAATAATTTACTCGTACAATTAAAAATAGATATAATGGATTTAATTAAAAAATCTATGACAACTGGTTCCACTCAACTGAACTTAGTAAAGGTAATGCATTTGTGTTATCTTTACTCAGTTCAGTTGTGTAGAACCAGTTTTTTTAGTGTGGGTAGAATATACATCTCATAACTCTTGCAAGTGTCTCATACAGAAAACTGACATAAATGAAGGTGTATTTGTTATTTTTTTGCGTTTGTTTGTCTGTGTGAGACCCTAAGAAAATGATGAAAAGCTTTTGATATCGGCTCACAGCAAGAAAAAAACCCTCAATCTCCAGTCTTTTGGGACAAGGAGAACCTTTGACAAGTAAGGGAGGACTGAAGAAAATTAAAAACATTAGCCACCAGTGGGTTTCCCTTTCCCTTGATCATCTCTTCCTCTTCTACACACCCCTCCTCCCTCTCTGTCTGGTTGTCAGTGGCTGGGAGGAGAGGCCTGAATCTGGCCTTTGGACTCATGTCTCTCCATCCTCTCCTCAGCTTCCCTGTCCATATGCTCTCACTCAGCCAAGCAGAGGTTCATTAGCGTGCACACTGCATCTCCATGTGGCGCTGCCTCCGCAAAATAACAGGCTATCCAACCTAATGAGGCTGAGATATGGGGAAAACTATGAGAGCCTGCCATAGCTGTTTATGTTGTGGGGTGAAGGGTGGGGTAGTGAAGCTTGCCTCTTTTTATGGCTGAGGACTAATTTTCTGTGGTGTGATCTGCGTCTGTGTCTCTCTTGTCAGCTTGTCAGACCTGTCACCGTAGTGCCTACCATCCCTGGAATCCCCGGACCTCCCTCGCCACATCCTCAACCCATCCAAACAGAAGCAAAGCTGGTATTTATTATCTTATTTACATCAAGTGTCCTTTCCATGTTGTGTCTGTTACATTTCAATAGAAGGAGATAATAACAACTAAGGCAATGAGAGAGTTTGGTGAGAAGACCATTTTTCCCCCTAATAAGATTTTAACAACCTCTTTAAATAATAACATTTCTGCATTGAATGTAGTCTGTTTATTTTAGAAAATAGTCTATGTATCAGTCAAAAGTATAAATTAACATTAGTCCTACAATTTTAATAAAACTAGTAATAAACCCATTTCATGGCTGCTGACAAAAAATGGGATAATTTTTAGCTTGAATGGCTGTTTTGCTGTCAAACACTTTTTCAAGTAATTTTATTATTGGCATGGCAGTACAGACAGCCACACAAGCATGTATTTAATGTGGCAATATTTTTTTTATTATAAATAGGGAAACTAGAAGTTGTCAGTTTGTCATACATGTAATGTAAAAGTAAGCTGTGGCGGTACAATGACCTAACATTTGGACACATTTAATAATTTTAATTCAGAAATGTGTATCTCTAGACATATCTAGTTTGACATAGACAACAAAGGCAAAGTGGGTGAAATAAAAGTTAAGATACAAAGCAACAATCTTTACATTCTTTCTCGCTATCAAAAAACAAAAATTGCTGAGTATTTTTTTAAAAACAGTTAAATTATTTATTTTCTTTGAAAACCAGTTGGCATCTGAGCAAATTTTGAATTATTTTACACCTTATGTAGCATTTGTCTCAAAGCTAACACCAAGGTAACGACAGTTAGCTTTGCAAATTACATTTGGATAAACATGTTTTTTTCAAAATAATTTTAATTGTGCCTAGATTTCTTGTAACAGAGGAAGAGAGCTCTGCAATTTGTGCTAATTTAGTTTACATACAATAGTTATCTGCAGTGAGTTATTAAAAGTGCAGATTTGGATGTTCAGATAGGAGTATGGGTAAGAAATTGGCATTGACCACAAAAGTTGTGCCAGGAACATGTCTGCATACGACTCTGTAGGGCGAGCAGGGTCACAGCAGTCATGTTGTCCTGTATTAAAAGTGATAGTTGGAGGGCAGAGATATGAAGTGGTGTGAGGGGGATCAGTGGCAAGGTGATGAAGCACGGATCACAGAACCCGTAAGTGTTCGCAGCATGCTCTGCCTGTAGAAATTATCGGCTGAACAGCAAAGATGTGGGTTTGTGTATTGGAAGGCGAAGGATTGATCCTGAGTAGCGGGGAGAGGGGACGGGAGGGGCAGGGAGTTGTTGAAGATCATGGGGTGCAGAGATGACAAACGCAGTGACAGCGTTGTGCTCAGCACGCCGTCACCAGGGCCAACCTGAGGGGAGGGAGCGGGGGCAACCAATGAAAACCAGCTGGGTGCATCCTGGCAAACGCTCAGCAAGGCACATTAAGTCAGCCTCACCCTGCATGAAACCTTTTGTTCAGCAGAATCTTGCCTGACCTGCATCCCCCCGTCCCCCCTCTTTCTCTCAGCACCTCCCACCGCACTCAGTTCATCAGCAAACACCTAATGAGCCCGCATCAAGAAAACAGACCAGCCAAACATGCCCGCTCCCCACCCCCACTCGGCTCTCATGGGGGGTGGCGGCGTAGACGGCACTTTACAAGGACTGATGATGCTGCAAAGACCACAATAATGATAATTAACTTGCTGAATTTAGAAGATTATGCTGTTAATTAGTTGCAAAATAAAGATAAGTAATATAGTAGCAGATGGTTGAATAACACCCATGAGATGGAGGGTTATTACACTGATGAGGTTTCCATGGCAGAGATGAAATATGAATCTGACTGGCTTTTCCCTCATTCTGTGGACCATTCCAAGAGAATAATATCTTGTTTCTGCCAGAAGAGCTTCTGGAAGGGTATTACACGATAAACTAATTTGGTAGATAGATTGGTCTGGCAAAGGTAGCTGTTAGAATAATGCGGCCCTCTGTTTTCTCATGTAAATGTATTCTCTCTCACTTTGTTACTGTTGGAGAGGCTCATTCACTTTCACCTTGTTTGTTTAAGGTTTGATGCCAGAGGAATTGACCTGTAAATCTTGCACACCAGGCTGTGGAGAGGTAGTTTCTCTGAATAGGGGGTGTTTTTGTGTTAAATGATCAGTGCAAGTGTTGCAAAAACGGCTTTTTATCTTTAAACACTTGATTCACAGCATGTGCTCTTCGTTTGTACACAGATCTGACTACAGCATGTGCGAACTAAATGATTGGAGTCATTTTCTCACAATGACTATATTGCAATTGTGGTAAAAATGCAGAACACCCTCTTTCAATTTTTACTTATAAAAAAAGTGAACAATCAGTGGTTTGCAGAGTCACTGCTGCAATAACTAGAAGTAATTGCATTCTGTTTGGCCGTATGTGTCTCTAGCATTGTTGTGGAGAAACAACTGTTCTTTACAACGTTGCTTTAGCTCATTGAGCTTTGTTGGCACAGTGTATTTAAAGTCCCACTCCTGCATTAAAAGTGAATTCAGTGTTTAGACTTTAACTAGGCAGTCTTCATAGTATACTGATTCTTTCCCTTTTGAGCCATTCTTCTGAAAATTTTTTGCTGTTTCTTGGAATTATTTCAGGAGACAATTTGGACCAAAATTAACAAATGATTAGTTAATTGATTTCGATTATCAGAACCAATGCATTTGTTTTTTTTACTGTTTTTGCATTTTGGTTATCATTGCAAAAACACCTTTCATTAGACAAAATCCCAACATTGGGTTAAAATTTATTTGCACGCTTCTTGCTTGGTTACTTAGTTAATCATTTTTTACATTTTTGTCAGAAATCCAAGTTAAAAAGTTGCTAATTTTCATTCAATAAAGTGATAGTGAATTTAAAACTGCAACAGTGACTGGTGGATACTGTCATCAAACTAAAACCACCTCCTATAGGGAAGCATGGTGGTGGCAGCATTATCATCTGTGAGTACTTCTGAGTAGCAGAGATAAGGACCCAGTCAGAGTTTTGTGAAAGATAAATGTGGGCAAGTGAAAATGTAAAATTTAGCAAGATAAATTAAATAATACAGTTCAGATGTTTTCTATCAGTCTGATGTAACTTGAGACAAAAAACTGAAGAAATGTCCCAAAGTCTGTGTTCAAAGCTTGTAGTAGAGACATAACTAAAGAAGTAATCGCTTCAGACCTTTTCTAAAATGCGAGATCATTATTATCATTTTATTTATTTATTTTTATTTATTTATTCATTGATTAAACTCCTAGGACCTGGTGCCACATATGTGGACTGTTAAGTTGAAATATTGTTAAAAAATTTTCCAATCTGTTTTGTAATCTTTAAAGAAAGATTAAGTTGTATGTAACCCACTGTGCTTGTGTTGATTGAGAGGAATGGAGCAGGTGGGAGGAGTCGATTGAAAGAAGGAAAAACAAACAAAAAACAAACAAAAGAAAATCTATATACAATAAAAAAAAGCACAAATCATAAATGCATTAAAGGAAACAGAAAAAAAAATCTTATTACTTCTGGCCAATTTTTACCCCAAAAATAAATTCAACATACAGTCGTTATACAGACTCAAACTTTGAAATAAAATCAAAACAGCACTAGGTCCTTCCCATTTTGTTTGAACAATAGGTTATGTTGATACATACTACGTAGTATCATGTTTTTTCAATAAACTAGCTTTTATCATTTAAAAAAAAAATTGTTCTGTAGAAGTTTTTATATCAATATCAAGATTATTTATTGAATTGAAGTATGTTGTTTCTTCAAACTAGTTTGAAATTCTCATCTTTTGGTTTATTTTTTTTGTTTTATTGGTTTTTACTATTTCCTGCTTTTGTTTTTTAATCGTCATTTCACGCAATTGTCTTTGTGACATTCTTTTTCCAGAAACTCAAAGCCACGATAAGCCAGCAGCTTCCTCAGGTAACCAATGGAGATGGCATTGAAGTCCAAAGCAGTGCTGTAACCCACACTGCTAATCCCGCTTCTCCAGCTCCGACGCCAACCCCGACTCCAGCCCCAGCTGTGATCCTAACTGCGGCTCCTCAACTGCCTACAACTGAGGAATCGTCCACACATTCCCTTCAGCAGCCAGCCACCTCCACCACAGAAACACCTGTAAGTATTCATGTCCACACTGCTATTTTTATCAAGGTCAGAATGCTACAATACAGAAAACTGACAATGTTTTGTTTAATTGTGCTTTTGAAATCAATATTTGTATATGTTTGTTTCTAAATTTTTATTTTGTAAGGCTCTGAGGGTTTTGGTTGTTGGTTTTGTATGTTTTTAGTTTTAGTTTCCCCATGTTCACCTTTCATTAGTTCAGCTCATGCCCCTCCCACTCGTGCCTGTTCCTCATTCACCTCCACAGGTGTTGGTCATTCCCCTTATCGTCTGTTTGCCCCTGCCCCAAGTGTTTGTTAAAGTATTGACAGTGTATTTTTTGGAGGTTTTTCTGTTTAGAGTTTTTGCTACCACATCAGGCCTTTTGTTCTCTCTTTTTGAAAATAAATACATTTTATTTTACTTTTACCTTTTCATCTAGTCTTGCATTTGGGTTCAGTCTTACACCAGCAAACATTGGCATTTTAAGGCCCTATCACACTATAATGTTTTAGACAACTTATGCTAACTTTGAAAATGTTATGAATAAATTACTCATAGGTTGCATATTCAGTCTAATTGTTAGCATTATGCTAGGTTCAGACCAAACGCATTTTAAGTGTCAGGAGTGTCAGGTTTACATGCAAAGGTGGACTCGCGTCTAGGGGTGTGGAGAAGCCTCGTGGCGTGTTTAGCGTGTCTCATTTCAAAGCAACAGGTGTGGTTTGAGCGTTTGACGTGTGTGCGATGAGTCCAAAACAGCTGACGCTGGAGTTGGAAAATCTGAACTTTTGCTGCTCAACGTGGCGCGTCAAACCAATCAGAGAGACTCTGCTATGTGACGTAGCTGTGCATTTTCCGAAGGGAAGGTCTCCTGAATGATCTCTACTAACCTGAGACAGTATGACAGGATCTTTTTAGCTGAAATCGAGTGCCTGTAGTCTGTGTCCTGGCAGGAGATGCGGAGCTGATGCGGGTCAGCATCTCGTCAAACTGGTTCGAGACAAAATATAGTTCTGAAAGCGAGCCTCGTCAGCGCAGCTCCTGGAGTGGTGAAACTTACCAAACTCAGAACATCTCTGAATATCTGGTGAATTAATTATGAACTGAGCGTGATGTGCCCTTACTCTCAGTAATAAAGCAAAGCCACTTTCTTTATTTCATTCGCTGTTGCACAGAGGCCGCCAGAGGAAAACAACCAAGAAGCTCCTCCTGATCCACGTGACGCGCGTCTAGAGAAATTTTGACGAACGTCTGACCTCAAAGTGCAGAAGCATCCAACTTGAAGCATTGGACATGTTTTTGACGCCGAAAATGCATTTGTGTGAACCTAGCATTACAGTATATAAATAGCAAAGTGGGCTTCTTTTTCATTCCATTTTGAACATGAACATTTTTAGTGTTGGACAAGATTTTTATAAGTTGGCATAAGTTGTTTAAAATGTTAAATTTGACTGGACCTTTAGCCAAGCTGGTTCACTTAAATAATTTGTAGAATTTGGACGTATTTGTTTTAAATTTATAATTTACATATGTGAAGAGTTCATTTCCTGGTCCTTGTTTAACTGTCTTCCTTTTTTAATACAAGTAGCTCTTCAGACCTAATGTTCTGTAATGCTGAAGTTTTCTGACTAACCATTATACAGAATAGCTTGTACCTGCCTGAAAACTTTGTGTAAAAAACATTGTATTACTGAGGTTTTTACAAAATATTATTTTAAGTTCAATATTTGTCTAAATTGAAACATAGAAATAAATGTGTGTTTGTAACTCCTCCATTTCCCTTAATATCATCAGTTCAAAACTGTTGTGTTAATTTCGCTCATCAAATTATTGGCCTATATTCTTTTTATTGTCATTTTTGTTGTTATTAAATAGGCTTCCCCAGTGCCACCTGCGCCAAACCCTCCAAGCACAGGGGGTCGGCGGCGAAGAACCACAAGCGAAGACCCCGATGAGAAGAGGCGCAAGTTCCTGGAGCGTAACAGGGCTGCAGCTTCTCGCTGTAGGCAGAAGAGAAAGGTGTGGGTTCAGTCTCTGGAGAAGAAGGCTGAAGACCTCAACTCTATGAATGGTCAGCTACAGGTAATCCCAACATCTTTGTCTCACCGTTTACAGAAAATAACCTGTCTTTAGTAGTTTTTTTTTTTTTGCATCAATGTCAGTTTGTGGATGTTTGTGTACCTCTATTTATTATTAAGTAATTTTAGTGTGAACACGTTTTCACACTTTTCCCTTCTGTAGTGATGAAGTCATTAAAGCAGATTAAGAAGAGCTGCCGTATGACAGCAGCAGAGTGTGAGCCCTTTACATCGATATGTCCCTGTCAATAAAGATGTATCCTCCAGATGTCAGCCGCACACAAGCGTGTCGTCGCTTCTGTTTCAGCAGTTTACTGAATGGTCTCAAAAATCTCCGAGGGAAAGGTGTCTTTTTGAACCTTCATTTTGCAAGAAGCAATTAGGATCTGATGCTGACAAGTTCGAAACAGTTCATGTGTCTGCTGTCTCTGTTGATAAGTGTGAGCCGGGGGTGCGGCACATCGGTGTTCCAGACAATTAAATGAGATGTGGTGTTTACTTGCTAACCGTCTTATTTTTTTTTTGGACGAAAGCAGAGTAAGATGCGTAAAATGGAGGAGGGGATACATAGCAGAGTGAAATAATAATAATAAATGCGTTTATGATCATATCTGGTTTAAAATCTAGTTATCACCACTTGTGGCTGCGCTGTTTGCAATTTTTATTTAAACAAAGGCAGACAAGAAGGGTAGGATAGGTGAGTGAATCGGGTTATAAATAGAAAAAGAATTGCCGTTAACTACAAAGAGGCGAACAACATGTGGTAAAGAATAAAAGGGTGCTTTATATGAGGGCATTAATCAGCAGAGCAGTTTTTGTAAAAACCCCCATGCTGACATGGCCCAGCTGATCAGCGAAACTGCCTCTAATGATGCACAATTATTTTAACATCATCCTTAACTGGCTTTTTAATGAGGTGTCAGTCCAGACAGCTCACAGGGCTTCTAGCATCACCCAAGGCCCATTTTCTCAGCTTCGATTAACTTGGAAACAAGTTTTAACTCTAAATGGTCCAGATTAGTTTGTCCTAAATTAAAGGTATGATGCAGTTTAAAGAGATTCTTGCTGAAATGTCAGATGGCAGATCTGCTGTCTGCTTTGGATGCCACTTTTTGGGCAAATGTTTATGTCCATAATAAATTGCAGAGAGCATTTTAAAAGAACGCCTGTGTTTATATTGGTTTTAAATGGCAGCAGTCATGCTGGAAGCACAGTAAATACGGTGTTGGCTTTGTGTGATACATATGCTCCTTCCAGCTGTGTTTAAATCTGGCTTACAATAGCTCAGCCCTGCCAACACCAGCAAAACTAAACAGATGGAATCAAATAAATTGGCTGCTTTTAGACTAATAGATTAAGCCACCCGTAGTCCTTTAAAGAAGGATAGAAGGAGCTTAAATCTGCCATTGGGTGTTTCGCGGGCCCCGGGCCGCTCTAAATCCAGTTAAAGTCACCTTCAGCGTAATGTGGCTCTCTTTTACGACATGCAGAAATCCTTAGCTCTCTTGGGAGCTGTAACGACACAGGAGTGTAAATCTCAGCAACATCTACGAAGTCGTACTGACAACCCGAGCAGCTCACCTCAGACAAATGCTCTGGTTGGTAGCCTGTGAAGGGCCATAATTATTTTGCAGAAAAGAGTGTGTTTTACTTCATCCTGAAATAATATATTGTTTGTTTCTTATAAGAGAAATTTTATGTTTTCTGCTGTAATATACTATTCTAAAAGTACAAATGGGTTCCTATAAGTTTAACCTCAAACTCTCATTATTGGCTTTAGAGTAAATAATGGATCTGTTCATCTAGAGAAGACACAAAGCCACATTCAAGTTGTTTTTCTTTGTACATATTATTATTATCACTATCCACATTTACGAGATTGGATGAGAAATTTAGATTTTATTTGTGTTAATGTGAATGATATGCAGTGACATCTAGTGGTAAAAGTAGCAAATGGCAACAAAATTAATTCTGTGCAACTGTGTTTGCTAAATACTTAAACTATTTTAAAAAATCATCAGTCTTAATACATTTAGACTTGAATTTCTTCAAAAGAAAGAATGCATCTGTCATTAAGTGTGACAGTTGCTTGACTCTGATTTATAGAGTTTGGAAATATCTTTTCTGAAGAGTGACGTTTTGTTTGTTTTGTTCGGTGGAATGTCTCGTCTTTCCTCAAGAATGAAGTCACCCTGCTGAGAAACGAAGTGGCTCAGCTGAAGCAGCTTCTTCTGGCTCATAAAGATTGCCCCGTAACCGCCATGCAGAAGAAGTCTGGCTATCACAGTGAGTAATGCTCCATTATTCTCTGCCCGAGGCTTCGAATCAAACTTGTCTAAAATAGGCTCAAGTTAAGGACACGTCTTGCTTGAGGCCAAGCTGAAATAAACTTTAGATACTCTGGGTTCTTTTTTATTTTCTCTAGAACTTAGTACTTCAAATGTGTATGGGTAAACATGTATTTTGTTTTGATGCCAGTGTTGTTTCACTTCTCTAAGAGGCCACAGCTGGCATACGAAACATTTTGTCTCATTAGATCTCTAGATCAACATTTGTTACATGAAGTTAAATGTCTGCTGTACTTTCCAAGAAGGACAGCCATAAACTCTGTGTTCTTAATGACTTTCTTAAGCACAATTATTTAGTCTTTACATTTATTCATGGTAATTTTAAATTTTTTTTATTTTAATATAGTCAGCTTACAGTGATAATCTTTACAAATTCTGCCGTTTGGAGCCTCTTAATCTAAATTTCTTGTTGTCTGCCTGGTCTGCAGAGTGCCATCACATGGTCTCATTTAGAATCATACCACCTATTTTTCTTCGTTTTCCTCAGACCGAGGCTCTGTCATTTTGATTTTGTGGTCATAACTCACCAGAATGCACCACACCACTTCCACACTGTCCTCTAAACACCTCGCCTGACTTGTATTGACAGTGATTGCCACTGGAATGAGTCCATTAAAGCAGCAGTCTTGACAAGACTGCAGAATATTCTCATTGTGAAGTGTCCGCCAAGCCACACCGTTCATTATGCATCTCTTATTGCCTTCCGTTCCACAGACACAGTTCCCTGTGCATTATGGGACTGATGGTTCCCAGGCTGGAGCGTGCTGTCAGAGGCAGAGCTCATTTAGTTCAGTGCAGATGTTTTTTAACAGGATCCATAGATGAATATGGTCATTTCCCCTCATATGTTTGCTCAAAATGTGTGCTGTCTCTTTCTGTAACTTTGTGAAAGATGACACTTGAAGAACTTTTTCTTTCTTGCTTTGAAAAATAGAACCTCACCCAAGCACCTCAATTGATGTGTTTAAAATAGGAGGTTTTCTAAAAAGATGGACAGAAGACCAGTTTATGTGTGAGTGAGGAAAGCTGAAACATTTGATTTTCGATGTGATTTTCATACAAAACCTTGGAGGAACGGATTGCAAACAGGATGTTTAAAGATTGTTGTTTTATTAAAATTCAAACAGTTATATTTGTTTTCTAAAACTGAAAGGAATAGCTCAGAGTTTTTAAAGTGGAGTTCTGTGGAAAAGTTACAAACAATTAATGTCTTACCTGTTGTAGATTCCGTTTTCAGCAACCTCAGTTTGGATATAATGTTTTATTCTGTCTGGCTTGACAAGCTAGCAGCTACTCCAACTAGGGCTTAGATGAAAGTGGGTTTCATGTTTTAAAACAATTCTAATCTAATCATTTTATAGTGGTTCACATTAGCGCTATTTTATAAATCTTTATGCCACTTTCAGTTTCATGTTTCACAGTTACCTACACAGAGTTTTATGATTATTTGCAAGCATAAATAGCAACATCAGCTGTTAGTTGTAGCACTTCCAGTGCAGCCTGGGCCATTTCTGACAAAGGTAACAGATTGTTTTACTAAATATAATCTGACATTATTTGCAGTGTTAAAGTTTTTTAAGTCAGTCTCGGCCCCGCTTTGATCAGCTGTTAAGTTGTCAGTCTGTTCAGAATTAAACTATCTTTTCAATTTTCTCTCTTACTCTTTAAACTGGTTGTGTAAACAGCTATCTACAGCAGGTAAGATATTAGTTGTTCTTAACCTTTCTACAGAATCCCTCTTTTGAAGATCTGAACTAACCCTTTAAATTCATTGTTGACATTAGTTTGGTTAAGTTTCATTTCAATCTACTTGATCCAGAAAACTATTAACGTTTTAAACTTTTGTCCATCAAATCTACTGTTGCTTCTTTCTGCCTGTTGTAGACGTTCTACGTATAATTATTTATTGCCCAGGTAAAGTTTTTTTTAATGCTATTATAATGTATTTCACTCTTCAATCCATAATGTTTTCTTTTGATTGTGTTTCTCTTTTTTGTTTTCTTTCTTTTATTTAAATATTTAAGAGTTGTATAATTTAGCACTTGACAACTGCAGAAGTAACCACAAAGGCTTGAGGATTCCCTGGTTGTGAGTCACAGCAATAATCTGTTTTGTTAATTAGTTAAGCATCCTATTTAACTCAGATCAATCCACTTGTGTAAAGATCTCGCCGAGCTCTCTGTTCTCAGAGTTACAAATCCCAAAAGACTCCCCTGCCCTTCAGACCCTGTAATCCCCTTCATCGTCCTGCCTGAGCGTAGCAATGGCAGGTGGAAGGAAATAGCCCAAACTGCCCCACAAACAAGCCAGGACACGGTTTCACTTGGCACACCAAGCTGTCCATCTGCTTCCAGCAAACCTCCGCTTCTGAAACCAAGAGAGTGGAAAGAAGCTCTGCCTGCACGGGGAACCAGAAATTTAGAGTATTATGATAAATCAGCTGGCCACTGCTTAGTGCTGTTAGGAGTAATGATGCTCACTTGAACATGGAACAAAACCACCAAGCTAATTTATTCCGAGGTTGACCTGAAACAGAATAAAAACAGAACTTTATTCGCCTTCTGACGCTCGCTTAAATTCCAGTTAAGTCAAGAAGGCAGAGAAAATCTCTGTTGCAACGACCTTTCTATTACCATTCATGTATTGCCCCCTCTTGGATATTTTTTATTTAAAATTCTCAAAGACCCACTCATTAATTACAGCATGCCATAACAAGTGACTTCATATCATTAGCAATATTAATTATCATTGTGGTCCTTATTCCTGTATGAAACAGAGCATGAGAGTGGAGTCTTTTTTTTTTCCATCAGGATCCAATTAATTCAATGCAACTGCCTAACAGCTGGTGGCATTTCGACTCCAAGTCTTCCCTACTCTCCAGTGTGAGCATCATTAAAATCAGGTGATGTAATCATCTGTCGCTGCAGTAGCTGGCAAGGTAACAAAAAACAAATGAGAACGCAGTTAGGGATGGGGAAACGCTGCCATATGCCCTAGAATGTAATGCACCCTTATGATGTGGGTTTAAATTGACATTGGAGCGTTAATTAAAGGAAGGGGTGCAAAAGTAGCATTATGGGGATTAATGGAATGGTTTGCATACTCTACATGCTGATAGCTGTTTTACACACATTTAGGCTTGTGTGACACAGCCATCCCAAGCCTTCTGGATTTTATCAGCCGAAATAAAATGTCATGAAACACCGATTTGAGAGTATTTAAGCCTCGTGGCCAAACGTTATTTGGTGTCTTTACAGTCTCCGACAAAGATGAAAGCTGCGAGGAGATGTCCGTCCCCAGCAGCCCCCAGAACGAGGCCATCCAGCACAGCTCCATCAGCACTTCCAACGGGGTCAACTCCTCCTCCTCGTCGACCCCGGCCATCACCGCCTCGTCCAGCGCCGCCGCGTCAAATCAGAGCACAGAGGAGAGCCAGCCACGGAGGGGCGCCACCAAGTCTCAGCCTTCAGGGAGCTGATCGTCCCAAACTGTACCCCGATCGTCCACACTGGAGTGCTGGTGCCTCTTCGATCTTTCTGACAAACACAGGAAAAGGATTTTCTCTCAGCTTCAGTTCGGACACTCTTTAATTTATTATTGAATGCTTTGTTTTCTGTTGAGTCTATTTTGTACTTTATAGGCTTTTAAACGTGCAATGTTTTCTCTGCAACTGATGAAGACAAAAGAAAAGGCACTTTAGGTGTAAAATGTGAAACAAGTGACTTTGAGCAGTTTTTGTATTTGTTTGATTTATTTATTGATCTCCTGTACAGTTATTGTTTTTATTCATTTAAAATCAGTCAGGTGAAGCTGTAGGTCGTTACCAAAGTGTGTTGTTCATTTGTTTTCTTGAACTTTTTAAGCACTATCTTAATAATGAAGATACTTTAACAGAATAATTAGTTCATTTTTCTTCATTTGCTTTTATCATTTTGCACATATTTGAGAGATAACGGGTTTACTTTTCGGAGAGTTTGTTGAGCGCCGGCAGCTTTTTTCAACGTCAGTTTAAATGCTGGACATGTGACACAAACAGACATGGCTGAATGAGCTTTTTCTCTGGAGCTGCTGAATGTGTGAGCTCACCTCTGCATGTAAAATACACTCATGGAGGTGAGCTGATTCTATTTATTTCATTAACATTCCATCTGTAGTCTGATTGTCCCCGAAGCAGTGATTGTAGGATCGCAGTACATTTTTTTTACTACTCGCTAGTGATGTTGACTTCATTCAGTGCCATTAATGTTTTTGAATAAACTACTTCTGTACATTTTTAAGCTGAATAGCTTAGAGATGATTTCTTGCTTTGTTTACTGTGTTTGCTTTAAAAGTGTCTTTTTATGGCTTTAGCGTCTAATGCAGAACATTTAGGGACATTAGGCTGTTTTTATGATAGGCAACATTTTTAGAAAACATTGTAAAAAAAATGCCATCAATGATACATTTGTCTGTGATCTTTCTTGATATTATGTACTTTGTTTTTATAAGATTGTATAAATTTAGAAGCTGATCTCTTGATCACTGTGTCATCAGTTAAAACTGACCTTAAATCTCTGATTAGAATAGTTTGCCATGCTAAATGAAGATATGATGTGAACTGCAATCACATCATAAACATCAATTGCACAACAAATAAAACTCAATGATTTCTGAGCATTTAACCGCTTATAAAAAACAAAAATCACCTTTTAAAGTCCGTTTGCCTTTTTCTCTTTAGTCCGTACTTGGCTTACTACTGTGTAGTTTTTATGAACAGCTGACACATTGTTTTCTGAAAATGTGATTTTTAAAGTTTTAGTGTTATGTGCTGTCTGCATGAGATAACAATTCTCTGCGAGAATTTGACTGTTTATTTATTAATGTCTGGACTTAAAAAAATTAAATAAAAAAACAACAATTAAACAAGTTATTACAACTTGAGTTGTGAAAGATTTGGTGATTTGTTTTACCCTGGCTTTACTGCTACAAACTGGGTGTGAAACTGTGTTAACAGTGTATTTGTAATGTGAAGGTTCTGTAAAAAATTTGAAATACGTTGTTGTAATAAACCTTTTAATAACTCTTTAAAAATCCATCCCATTTTTTTATTCTCTTCTGACTTCATTAAAAGATGTCAAGAAAATTTTAAGTGCAGTTTACGAAACTATATGTTTTTATTGATAATAGACAAACCTAAAGAGTATCACAGGAAAACTGCTGTTAGAAACCTGTTCTATGGGCCACAATGGGAGTAAATATTTATTATGGTGTATACTGCCTCCTTGTGGAGGATCAGAGGATTTTTAAATCTAATGTTATATTCATTGATAATAATTTATTATAAAACTCTTCACTTACAGCGCTTCTACAAATATTTAACGCAGCCTTTTCAGATGTTACACCACAATTGTACCCCATCTAAAATAGCTTATTGTCTTTTTTATTATTGAAATAGTTATTTTTTCCTGTACAGATATTATATAAAAATGAAGCAGTGACTGATCTGTGTCTGTTTTTTTTATCCTGTTATCAAAATGAGCTCAAACATTACGGCTTTATATCTTCAACCTGAGATAAATTATCCTCCTTGTTGGTTTCCTGTATTTTTTGTAACTCAGCTGCTACATTTGAATGTGATGTCAACACCACTGAGTTATCGTTCAGTTGTGTTGGAGGTGTTTTACAAACAGAAATGCACATCAAGTAAACCAGACAATAATAAGAATGGTTTGAATCTCTCCTATTATTTAGAAATTCACAACCAAGCTGACTTTAGGACCATTTCCATGCCCCAAAAAATACAAGGTGAAAAAGTATTACTTTTACTACCCTGATTGTGCCTCATTTATCTGTTTCTCATTTATCATAATTACTCCCATCAGCACTGAATCAGAGTGTCCAGCAGGTGGCGATACATACAAACCCAAAACTGACAATATTATTTGGTGTCATTTTAGCCACTTTTCACAACATCTTTCCCAAATGTGCAGGGAGGACCCAAAATAAGTCTGTCAAGCAGGGGAAGTAACAAATAAAAAAAAAAAAAACATGTACTAGAAGGGTTTTCAGATAAACACGAAACCAAGATGCAAAAATCTTCTTTGTTCAAGGATCAAAACACGAGTGTGATAAAGAGCAAGTTAAAACAAAGCAGGTGTGATGTTTAGCAGGATCAGGTGAGAAACGAGAGCAGAAAGTAAGAAAAACACATAAAAAACTGGATGACAAAGTGTAAAAATATAACAGAGCAGAAACCCATGATTATCTGGTCAAAACCCAACAATTTAAGACTTAACTTCTTAAACCAAGATATTTATTAATTTATTACTCAACCCAAAAACAAAAACAACATCATCAGACTAGCAATGTCATCATCAACACAGTGGAGGATAGTTTGGGAGAAATAACCTTTTTTTTTTTCTTTTGTGTTTTCAGTGTGAATGCTTCCTGCCAAAACTCCAGTAGGCGGCACTCTGGAGCCATGTGATGTTGTCTAAATAGGCCAGTAGTGATTAGCTGCTGATCACAGAGCAGAGAATTGTAAATGTTAAAATGTAGGTCACAGCTTTGGCCGATAACGCTCCTTTTTATTTCATATTTAGGAAGCTTGGAAATAAAATGGTAGATTTTCCAGCTTTGGTGCAAAATCTGAACACAGAGTGAAGCAGAGTATGGTAAAGATTTCCTCACCACATGCAAATCATTATTTCTGGTTGTTTGATTAATTGTTACCCCCTGGCAAACAGCTCTTTCGTATTAATTATTCATTCTATAATGATATTAATGTAAATTTAACTACGTTCTTCCTGTAATAAATGCATGGCATTTGGAAAGATCCTTGTTTTCTGCCTGCTGTAGACACACAATAGTGTCCCTATGTTAAAAAGAAACTTTACAAGATTAAAAATTGTATTTTAAACAACTCTGAGCTCCACATTCTGAGTAAAATGAGGCAGTGCATAATTGGGAAAGAACTGCAAGAGAAACGAAGACGAGTAACATTCAGATGTTGGGCATGTCGCAGCTTTTGCCTCTAAACAAATGAGCAGGATAATAATGTGGAGCTGATCTGCTGACAGGCGGGCTTCTCCAGCTGTTCTCATAATTCGACAGGTATTATCTTTGGCCCTTTAGCATTCTGCAGGGGCAAACTGGCACTTAATTAGGCAGGGATTAAGGCCAAACAGCCTCATTTACGTGGGTTGTATCACAAACAGAGACTGGTTGCCCCGTCTCCTTCAGGGGGCATCTAGGGGTTAAACGTGAAAATTGCAGAGGCTGCTGAAAAGCAGCAGCTCCGGGCCCACGAGTCCAGATCAACAATGAAGAGCCTCTCCCCCTGCTGAGGAGGTGGTGTTTTTGAGCACACGCTTTAACCCCTCAAATCCAAGGAGACGCAGATAAAACAGCTTGATTTACATTTAATTCAGATTATGTAAATACATTGGTTGGGTCCCAAATCAAACACGGGACACAATACAAGCTGCCTGCAGAACTCTGCAAAGATGGCCTTTATTGTCATTTAAATGAGGGGGGTCATCAAATATTTCTTTTATACATGGAAAGGACATTTAATTGGACTCTTTATGAGATATCTTCTGTCTGCAAACCCTGATAACTTTTTATTATTCTCGGTTGGCAACCTCCACACACTATCAAACAAACTGAGTTTGTTTGTTTTTGCGCTTGGATGAAGGGCAAATGGGCATCTGGTTCTGCCACCAGGGATGTGCATCTATTTAATAGCATTATAGAGGTGTATCAGCTCCCATATCTATCCACTAAGTACATGGGTGGAGGCAAATCCTCAGTGGGCACGTTCATCGAGTCATCTGCCAATCCCTCCCTGGGGCATCGCCTTCTCTGGGCTCATGGAGACAGTAGGACGTCTCCTCCAGTCGTCTCTGCAGGCGTGAGCCCTGAAGAAAGGCATGCTTCACTCTCCCACTCTGCCCCGTTTCACATGTGAATTATCTTATTTTGTGATCAATATTTAATGTTGGTGCTTATTAGAAGGCTGAATATTCTGGATCTAAGAGCTCGTTGTTTAGTTAGTGTTTGTTGTTTGCTGGAGAAATCATTCAGAGCTTTTATTGAAATGAAAGAAGCATTTATTAGTTTCTAAAATTATATTTTTATAATGAACAGGGTTGTCTGTAAAAATGTAACTCTGTTGTAATCACAAAACTTCAATTTCTGTTTGAGATTGCATGTAAAGCAGCAAATCATAAATATATCTTCACACAACTGTGGTGGAAGTCATTTCCTCTCTTTCTTAATCTTTTGAAAATAACTTCACTGAGTTCTTGAAACACATTCATTAAACATCCATTCTTTTCCCAGTCCCAAAATAAACTAATTTTGTTTAAACTTATCAGTTTGCACTCTTTTGATTTATTTTATTGTCTTCTTCATGCAGGCATAAATTAAATTTAGTGGCAAAACTACAAACTCAGTTAAAGTAAAACTTATTTAACCACAGAACGGTTCATATTAAACAATGAAAAGTTCATCTCTCCTGGTTGGTTTCCATCATGATTCCAAGCTCCAAACAGTAACTCTTTACTTAACATTAGACTGAAGCAAGAGTGATATTTTCTCTCATCTCCGCTTTTTTGTTTTCCCTGTCCATCGGCCCGTCACTCTGATTTAGAACAGCAAATTAAAGCATTTCTTGTCTCTCTTAAGTCTCTTTCTCAACCCTCAGCTCTGCTGCAGGCAGACCTTTCTGATTCATATTTTATCACAAATATCATGTTAGTCTGCTCCTAACTGCTCCTAACTGCAGCCTCAGCGTAACTCGATTTTAAAATGATGGATAGCTTTTTCTGCTCTCCCCATCTCCTGACCCCCACTGACATTTCAGAGCTGTTAATTCTATCTTCACATGCAGAGTTTCAGCTCCATGTCTGCTTTCGTCGTGTAGTTCCTCTCAGCCAGATCTATAATAAAACCTTTTTATTATATTTATTGGAAATACAGAGTGGAAAAATCAAGGGCTGATGTTTAAATGTTTAAATAAATAGATTACATTTATACAACACTTTTTTTTGTCCAACTGACGACTCAAAGTGCTTTTACATTCACACCCTCACACATCAATTTGCACATCAGGGGGGACTTGGAGTTCACTGTCTTCCCTTCTGACATGTTTGACATGTGAAAGAAAAGCTGAACTGACAGATGACTGCACTTCCTTCTTGACCACAGCTACCTGATCACTGGTCCTTGTCATCATCATGTTTTTATGCTACAAAACTGGTGACTGATCTGAAGTCATAAACATTGTGAACAAATAATTCTAACTTCTTTGTCAGAGTTTTTTTTTCTTTTAATTTAGTAGCATGTCCCCTTAGAATTAGCTGTGACAAAGTGAGTGAGAACACAATTTGCCCAGAGTTTAGTCTTAGTATTTTCAGTAAAACATTCTTGTTTGTTTGATTTAGCCACGCCTCATCTTTATTCTGTAGCCTTCAAACATTTACTATCCCGAGTGTGTTTATGTTTTGCATTTACACAGATTATTGGATATAACATTTTGCTTTGAATCAACTTTGACAAGTTTTGCTAAGTTAACATTTTATTGTTTAGAATAATGTGTGAACTTTACTGCTTGTGAATTTCCTTTACTTACCTGTGTTGCAGGAGCAAAAGGAGGACGTGCTGCCTCACTTCCTGTATTTATAGGTTCCTGTGAACTGATGACGTCACATGATCTAACATGATACGTTCCTTGTTTTGTTTTTTTTTGTGTGCTTCAACTTTAAGATTGTGTAGGTGTCTACCAACCAGTCAGAAGGTCAGCAGTTTGATCCTCATCTGTGTGTCTTTGGTTAAACTACTGAACCTGGACATTAGACATGCACACCAGTATGTCTTAAAATGGGAAATCACAGTGTGATGTGTGTGTGTGTGTGTGTGTGTGTGTCTGTGTGTGTGTGTGTGTGTGTGTATGAGTGTGTGGATGAATGAGAAACATGCTGTGAAGGACTTCAGATTCAAGCCAAGGTTAAAAGGCTCTACATGCTGTAAGTGTGGAACATTGACCATCATCTCAAAGTGAAGTTGACCTCAGTCTGAGGAAAAGCTCCACCTCAAAATATCTAAAGAAAAGACCATAACAGTTATTCAGTTATTAGTTTGCTGAATGTCAGTAAAATACTTAAATATTATCATCTTAACCTCATAATGCCGTTGAACAGTGTTTCAGTAATATTTTTTGGAAAGTGAGGATGAATTGGACAACATTTTCCAGCCGCTTAGCTTTGACCCAACATAATAAAAGCTGCATAAATTTGAAATTCCTACAATTTCTCATTTCTTATCAGACACCTTCATCTATCATAATACTGCAGGGGTTTGTAAGGCATCAACTGCATTTTATGTAAATATTCAATTTGGATTTTTCTGAAGATATTGTGGAAGTGGAGCATCATGTCAGTTTTGACAGTTCCCACACATGAAAGTATAATTTTTCTATAGTGAACGCTGAAGTTCAATAGTTTAATCTTTTGTATCCTACTGTTGATTTCTCAGATGCTAATGTGTGGCTAACTGTAGCAAAGCCCAATCTGGTAGGCTGAAGTACTTTTGTTACAAACTCATGTGGAGGACTTTGTGTTTGATATATTAATGTGGTTCCTCTCAATAAAAGCCAAACCAAAGTAAACCATTACCTCAGGGTTTACTCCAGACAAAGATATATCTTCTTCATCTTGTTTTATTTGCTAACAACAGTCAGATTTTGCTTCCATTTAATCAATAAAGAATGCAGTGATAGTGGAAAGTGTTTCCTGATGAGGACTGATGCTTTCTAAATTATCTCAGTGTTGAACTGACCTGAACTCAACTGCACGCGTTGTTTGACCTTTGACTCTGAGATGCTTACGCAGGAGAATGGTCCTCAGGACGTGCTGATCCCTGCAAAGCCTCATCGATCGGCAGACAGGATCCCAGGATTGATTATTCCTGCAGGATGGTGTCAACAAGGATTCTTATTAACTCGTGCTTTTATTTCATCACTTCCAATTCACACTTTCACAACAAATATCTAGAACTCTGTTTCTATTTTAAGTCAGAGTGATCAGCGTGTGTTTGACTTTGACTTTCATTACAGAATCAACCCCCTTATCTGTCCCCACTCACACCTCCCCCCCTCAGCTCCCTGACCAACATTACTGATTGCTCCAGTATCATTGTAGGCACTGTTGTGTTGATTTATTGGCCCTGCAGCGATTTTGATCCCCCTCATTAGCTCCCTCATTACACCGTCGATCATTTCATGGCGGGCCATATTGTTCTCTGAGTTTTATTCAGCTCGCTCTCCTGTGGTTATTGCATTTGACTCCTTTTGCATCACGTACGATTGAACTTTTTATTACCTTTGTGGCTAAAAATGTGCAGAAACATCTCAGATCTGTTAAAAACAACCAGACTTAGGGCAGCTCTTAACAACCTGCATCAAGACTCTGAAACATTGAATGTGCTTATTCTGTTAACAAAAAGTGATTTTTTTCAGTAATAATTCTTCAAACCCAAACTGTTCAAAACAAACATTTTCATTAGGAAATGACAGGAAACAGTAACAAAAACTATCAACTTTCTCATTCTCCTCCTCTTCCATCTCCTCCTCCTGCTCACCTGTCCCTTCCTCCTTCTCTTCACTTCTATGACTGGCATAAAATCCATGACTGACTCTGGTCTTTTCAGCTGCTAATAAGAATAACAGCAACGATACATTTTATAGAACTTTTGCAAATAATTCAATACAAATAGTCCCACAGCATAAAGAAAGTTCTACACACAGAGTGATCAGACTCACTGCAATGTACTTTTCTTGAGCAAAAATAGCTATATTAATGTA
>JARVJO010000061.1:13242977-13270902 GCA_031762555.1 Cynodonichthys magdalenae | reverse complement strand
ACACAGAGTGATCAGACTCACTGCAATGTAATTTTCTTGAGCAAAAATAGCTATATTAATGTAGAAACAGAACAAAGTCTATTTCCTGAAATACGTTTTAATTAAATGTGTCTTTTTCTGGTCAGTCAGTATGGATTGATTTAAATTTTAGTTGATAAAGCAGAATAAAGATTTATGCACAAATAGTGAAACATTTCTGTTAGACTGAGTTTAATGTTCTGTGAGCCCTGAACACATTGAGAAACACAAATCTAAAAGACAGGACATGTAGACAGTGTTTGCTAACCTGCTGCTCAGTCCTGTGTCATCACTGGCCTGTCTGACTTTGGTCCCTCCTTTCTGGAAAAGTTCTGTTAATTTGGCGCATTTGGCTGCATGTTGCTCTAACCTTTTCTTTTTCTCTGTTAGCGTTTCTGCATCACCCATCTCTTTATCCTTACTTTTAGACAGGTTTGTTCATTTTAACCGCTCTTCTTTCACCATCTTTTTCAAGTTGGGCCGGGCTGCTCGCATTGAATGTATAGTTCCACCGGCTGTGCCCGCGGGGGCAGGGCGGGGCGGTGCGGCCGCAGCTTTGCGGCTGATGTTGACACAGCCACACCACCTGTGCGGCCGCTGAGCCTCAACAACGTTTTATGGGGTTAAAAAACAAAAAACAAAATGTACCGGCCGATTTGGCTTGGAACTAACCGGATGTTCGGGAATCCTCCCGAAAATCCCTATGGCCACCAAACGCCTGGATTTGACTCATTCATGCATGTTTGAGAAATCCTTGAATCTCCTGTGGTAGCCATGTGGAGCTGCCTAAACGCTTGCTGATACAAAGCACCACCTATTTACACAAAGCTCCTCCCTGGAGCTCATTCTGCAGCCGAGCTCCCGCCCCCACAGATCACCCCTCCCCCCGAAGCATTGTAAAGCTGTGCTGAAGTGGGAGTGTTGGAAACGGTAGGAGGTTCTTAAAGAGACAGACCAATTTTAAGGTATTTAGATGATGCTATGATGCAAAGTCAAATAAATTTTTGATATATACAGCATTTCCATAACAACTGAATGTTACATAGTTACTTGATTGTGGAATAGAATTGAACTATGCACCTGGAAAATAAATACCTCCTCACACCTTAATGTATTTTTGTTCAAATCTGTCTTGGTTTAGTTGAGTAATCTGTACAGCTGTTCTTCGTGTTCTGACACATTTGTGTGTATTTGTAGTACAAGGTTTCATTGGTGAATTTGTCTATTCTTTGTGTTTTTATGGTTTATTGACTGCTGTGTTCTTGTGTTTCACCATCTGATTCATTATTAAAACGATTGTTTTTACTGTATGTGTGTGTTAGCAAAAATAAGTTTTTAATCAAACCTTAAGAAAGTAACTTTGGTGTGTACATCTATCTAAATCAACCCAACTCCAGATGGCCTCCACAGCTAATCAACTCAAAACACATCAACACATAACTGACTGTAATCCTGTCAAGTTATTAGAAATGAAGCTAAAACTTTGTGTTGCAGTTGAGAGTCATCCCAAACACATCTCCAAGTAAAATCTTTGTTTCTAACTCTGGTGCACATTTTTCTCTACTTTACATGAATCTAGGCAGCATTATGCACATCTTTAGAAGCACCTGGTAATGTAACTGCTGCTGCCCTTGTTTTAATTCAACAAACTAAATAAACACAAAATCCAACCCAACATGGATGTGAGCTGCTGCTGAAACACACAGCTGTCGCCTTTGTCTTTTTCACGTTTGAATAAAAAACAGATTTTCGGCAGATATCCAAACATTTAGAGATCTCAATGTGATTATCTTTTAATGACTCTTAATGGGTGACGCCCCTGTGAAGGTTGAACTCCATCAAGCATAAATAGTGCAGCTCCACTAAAAATGCCTTGTACTAAGAGGCTGGTAGGACTTTTTTCAAATACAATGTCCACAGTATTGTTCTGTCATCACTGTGTATTATGATGGTTTAATGTTTTTTTTAATATGTCTAATCAATAGCCATAACAATTTATTTAGCTTTACCCTCTGCTGTGATTGTCTTCCATCACATTTTATAGTCTTCAAAATCTATAAAAATTGTCCATGTTTATCTCCCAGGTTCAACAGCATTAACTCAAGTCTGACACGCCCTAATTGGATTTCTATAAATCTTCTAAATGGTTTTAAAAAGTGTCTTTGCCCCAGCATGAATTTCCAAAATCCTTCTATGGATTCTGAATAGATTTTACCAGATGCACACAATTTGACAGAATTAGTTTTCTTTCAGCGAGCCCTCCACACAGTCTCAACCCCATTTTCTCCAGCAGTAAAATCTGGGCTGAGCTTGATAGAATTAATGGGATTATACAGAAGAGGCTGCTAACCCAGGCTTTAACTATCAAATGTTTCAGAGCTGCACTGAAGCTAATGAGGACACTTCTCATTACACACTGAAGGGGAGCGCGATTACTTCTGTTTATTAGATCACCTCAGGGACTCACCAGGGTCACTGAGCTCAGTGACATAATTTAAAAACGTAGAAGTTTCTTCATGCTCAAAAACATAATTGTTGAGGTGAAGCAAGCTCTTTTTGACCGACAAGAAAACAATATTTACCTGTGCAGGTGTGACATCAGTGTTCATTATATCAGAGGGACAGCAGGATTCTAACATTGTTCCTCATTCTAAACAAATACTAAAGTAACTACTAGTGTTGTAGTCAAGCCCACCTAACCTGAGAGCAAGACCACAGTGCATCGAGACCAAGACAAGACCAAGACTTTTAGGGCCTGGACCAAGTCGAGGCCAAGACTAAGGAAGAGCGAGACCGAGTCAAGACCAAGACCAGGAAAAAACAAAAAAACAAAATGAAAACTAGTTCCCTAAAAGATAGAGTATTCTGTAAACATGTAGCTAACTTAGTATGTAGAGCTAATATTGACAAAAAGCTCACTTTATTGGAGTGCTGGGTGCAGGTGAAAGGGAGCAGGGGTTGATGACAGCGGTAACAAAAATACACAAATAGCAATGAGTCACGCTTGGATTTGAATCAGTACGTTTTGCATCCAATGAAAGCAAGAATGTTAACAAATAAATTGGACAACATTCTGACTATTTAGTGATATTTTCATAGTTGTGGTCTTGACTGGTCTTGAAATAAAATCCCAAGTTCTTAATGTCCGAGACTAAGACAAGACCAAGTACAAATGTGGTCAAGTCCAAGACAAGCCTAAGATCATCAAGAAATGGTCTTAAAACCAGTCTTAGGACCAAGACCGGTCTCAAATACTGCAACACTAGTAACAACTATAAAAAATACTACTACTATATTAACTACTTTACTCTGATAAAGTAAATTATTATCATCCAGTCCAATCTAAAATATAAAGATACTACAAAATAACGTGTCCAAATTAATACAGCTTTTGAGTCTGACAGTATTTCAGCCTAATGAGCCTCACAGCTTAAACTGACATGTTCGTTCATTTTAATGATTATGTAGAGTACATGTTATGTCCCACTCACTTTAAAACCACAGTAAATTCACTGTGAATTGAAAAGTATTTTATAAAATATTCTGTTACTTTTTAAAATAGTCTTTTCATGCATGAAAATTAAAAGTTAGGACTGTTATCGGATCATATTTATTTGCCTAATGAAACCGACTGGTTTTACAAACACCATGAATGCAGCAGGATGATGGATTAATCATTGTCACACAGACAATGGTTCAGTTGAACTGCTGTGTTTGCAGGGATGAGTCAGATTTAGCACCACATTAAGTTGTACCATTTGGATTTTCACCTTTATACATAAATGTATTTTTTATGCAACATTTAACCCAACAGAGTAACAAGAGTAAAATGAGAGGAGCACCAGAATTACATATTTTCACTTGAACAATATTAGATAAAGAAATATTAGCATCATAAACAGTCGTGGTTTGAACAGATGCAGCTGAAGTATTTCAAGTATTTTAACAGATGAATCAACAGCTGAACTATGACTCAGTCCCATCAAGAGTCAGCCATAACTGTGAGTCACCACTAATCTGAATAAAACACCATCATTTTAAAAGCTCATAACACATGTGAATCATCTGCTGTTAAAAAGTCTTATTTTAACACCTAAAAAGGAGAATCATCATTGTCCTATTACAGCTTTTCCTGCAGTGACTGAATAAATATTTTTTTTTATATCTGATGCCTCAAATGTGATTTAAAAAACAAAATGTAAATGTTATGATTTTGAAATGATTGTAATTTAATAAAATAATTAGTTTCCAAATGTATCATTCTTGCATAATTTGCATCTTGCAGGATATGCAGATTGACTTTACTGATTTTGTGTTTTATTATTGAAGGCTGATGAGGACAAACGTGTTTGTTGTCTGAAACTCAGTAATTACCGGGGGTGGCCAAGTATAATAGACCAAAAAAAAAATGTTATCAGAAGAAACAAAAAGAGTGATGATTGTGAACAACTCATTTTGATTTAGAAAAATGAACCATCATTTCATTCAAAATAAAGTTAATGTGTGTTTATGGAAGGAAGCTGGAAGTCTCTGTTTAATAAATCAGCTCTAAAACTGAATTAAAAGAAAACTCATTATATTATAAAACTATGGAATCTCGTTAAGGTTTTACAGAGAAATTAATAATTTTATCATTTAATTCAGGGGTGGGCAATCCTGGTCCTCAAGGGCCGCAGCCCTGTATGTTTTACTTTTTTCCCTGCTCCAACACTTCTGATTTAGTCATTGAATTACCTCTTCTAAGTTCTGCAGAAGGCTGATAATCACCCATTCATTCAAATCAGGTGTGTTGGAGCAGAAACAAGTAAAACATGCAGGGCTGCAGCCCTCGATGCCCACCTCTAATTTAATTAGTTTAATAGATTTAGAAAAAGTACCTCATTCCTTTTTTGTGCCTTTTAAGAATTTATTTAGGTTAGGGTTAAAATGTGTCCATGTGGAAAGTAAAATATATAAGAACAGTAATTTTAAATCTTTGGCATCAACATTTTAGAATAAAAAATAAAAGCATCAAAGGTTTTATTGTGGTAAATGTAGCTGTAGTCACATATTTTTAAAGCATTCCCAGAATTCTCAAGATTTTTGATTCATCCATGCCCCTAAATCACGACAGATTTTTTTCCCTCCATAGTATCAGTCTCAGAACCCAGACAACGCTGAAGATTGCAGTGTTTTTCCTGATTGCTGCTGCTGATTACAGAACATGCAGCTGTTTGCTTTCATGCCATCAAATGAATTAATCAAGACAACAAAAGACGAGCTAATCACTGTTTTAGCGTTGGCCCATTAGATGAAGTGATAGATAATTAGTGTTTGTGCTCTCAAACTGTTTTTAGGGGTTTTCAAACTGTATTTCGAGGCAAAACTCTTGTAAGATGTTTTAGAAGAATTTCTTAGTGACCTAAAGTTTTTGATCCAGTCTTTTTCCAACAAAAACATAGAAGCATACCTAAAGATGGATGCAGTTCCAGAGGATGAAACAATGATTTGATATTAAACGTTTTCTGTATTTAGGTTCTGTTAATCCTGCAAACACAGCCGTTCAAACATGCAGCTCAAAATGACGTAAAGCTGACAAATATTGATCCGTTGAAACAAAATCATTTCCTAATATTAATACATCTGTGTCTCAAATAAACTCAATGTCTTCCATTAGCAGGGTAAACAAAGGCTGATCTTTTTCCACAATAATCAGAGAAGTGAAAAATTGCAAAGATTTAAAGTGATAAGCAGCCTTTCAAAAAAACTGTCAGCAGTCTGTGTTTCTGTTGACTCTGGAGTTTACATTGCAGCAGATGTTCTTTTCTTCATGAAACAATTAATCTTAGTTTCAACATTTGTGCATTTTTCATATAATCCAATCAGTTCGGAGCTTCCTGACAGTACAGGTTAGTAAATAAAGCCTGAATGGCTCCAGTGTCAGGTTGTCGACATGAATGAGTCCAACATGAGCAGAAAGACAAAGTCCTGCAATCAAAATGGAAAAAAGAAAAAGTTATTTCTACATCACTGCCTCCTAACTCTTCATCAGAGTGAGCACTGCTGTTTACGTCAGTTTATATGATGCAAAATATATACATATATACACACATATATATAGGTTTACATTTGGTTCATTGTGTTTGTTTAAAGAAGTGAGTTTCTAAAATAAGATTGGGAAACCAAATATGTAAGCATTTCAGTGTATTAATTCAAATATTTACCTGCAGATGACATTTAGTGAACATGTTAAATCCTGTGAAAGTTATTGTTTTTAAAGCAAATATATGAATATTTTAAGTGATTATGATATTACATTACTAGAAATTGAAATCTGTAAAATTTTGCATCCATAATACTCAAAAACAGCAAACTGAGACCATGCAGCTGCTGTGATTTTGAAGAAATTTCCATTATTGTGTTTTTATATTACAATATCTTACAACCGTTTTTTAAAAGTATCTTTTAATTTAATGTAATTTATTCACGAGACTGGTCTACTTCCATTTTCATGTATTGCTAAACTTTGCATATTGAATGCTCAACAAACTGTAATAAAGCATTTTTTAACAGCTCAAGTGAAGAGTTCAGACAGTAATGTTAGATAACTTCAGTCAGACTCCAGCTCTCATTCAATGAGACTTTAAGTAAAAAAAATATTTGTGTTTTTATTTTCACAAGCTAAAGTTGTCCATTCATGCAACCACATTTGTTGTTTTCTCTCCTAATTGGCCGGCTGAATGGGGTCAAATTTATTCCTTGGAAAGAAAAGCCTGTCCTCTGAACCAGCCAAAGACAACAAGTTATGTCAACAATAAACACAACTGTCTCTGCTCACCATAACAGGAAGAGGAAATGAAATATAAACTAGTTTGCAAGATTAAGGGCAAAGTTTGTAGAAAAATACCTCTGTGGCAAGTATTGCTTCCCCAGTTAGTTATGTGTTCCCACCGTACCGTGGTAGAAGCTCGGGGGTAGGGGTCCACTTCAGCAGTGACAAACAAAGAGAACCTGTTAGAAAATCCTGGCAGATCATGTCCATTACCTCACTGCTTGTGTAATTTGTTTTTGAAGGTGTTATGTAAAAATGAAGGGGTTTAAAAATACATTCATCATTGTAACAACTCAAGTTTTTTTCCTGTTAGAAAGAAGAATTTTTCTCTGTGTAAAAATAAAAAAATAATTTCTGTCTTTGATATGCTAACAAGCATCACAAACAGCAGTCGAGCAGATGTCCATGAGTCGCTCTGTTCTGTGTCGTTTTGAATGATTCTTATTCATGGCCTGCTGATTTGGAAACTGCCTCAAGCCAAATGCCTTGTTTTCCACAAAAATTAATTCATATGTTTTCATTTCTGTCGGCTGCCTTGTTTATGCAGCAATCAGTGTCAATCATTTTATAAATGCCAGCTGCCATGATACCACAACACAGTAACTACACAGAGAATCACTGTTTAACTTTGCTTCTATTGTGTGTCTTTTTTATCTTTTCCTCTTATTGAAATAGACATTTAAGCAGCTACAATAAATATTGTTTTCACAAAGTTTTACATTTTGATTGAACACATATTGCTCTGGCAATAAAGCCCTTAATGTTGTCATTACAAAGCTTTAAACAATGTATTTACATTTTATTTTAAATACAAACTTTAAACAATGTAAAAGTCTTTTTTTTACCTTTCTTTGTAGTTTCAGTTGTTCTTTAAAAACACATTTTATAAGTACGATGTGGAACTTTGAGATGAACAAATTAGCAAAAACACATTGAGTCTGGACCTTTTTGTGAAGCTCTTGATTTCATAAAAGTTTTTGAGCATTTTGGTTTTTTCAAGAAGATTGGGCCAAATCGTTTTGATTTTATACAATATGGAATATTTTTTGATTTAGTTTTTTTTTATCATGAAAATTTTTATCCAACTTTTTGAAAAGGTGACGCATGACTAAGCCCACTATTTTGTATTTATTTATTTATTACAAAACTTAGTCACGTTCTGTAAAATACCAAAAATGAAGCATTTTTCATTATGACAAATCACAACCAAATAGAGATGCAAATGTAATGTCAGTTCTCAAACATTTCACCTGGTAAAATAAAGCTCAAATATAGGGGAAAAAATTAAAAATAAAGAGAGTCCAAGCAGGATGGAGTGGATGGAGAAAAGGTTCAGGAGTGATTTGTGACAAAAAGGTGGAGCAAAAGTCAAAGGAAAAATTTACAACAGAGCAGTGAGATCATAGGTTGTGTGCTTTGGAGACAGTGGCATCGACAAAAAGACAGGAGACAGAACAGGAAGCTGAAGATGTTGAAGTTCTCCTTTGGAGTGACAAGGATGGATAATATTAGGAATGAGCTCATCAGAGGTACAGCACAGGTTGAACAATTGGGAGATAAAGTTAGAGAGACCAGACTGAGATGGTTTGGATTTGTCCAGAGGAGGAACAGTGGGCATATTGAAGGATGTTAAAGATGCAGCTGCCAGGAAAAAGACAAAATATGGATGCAGGTAAAATGGACCTGGTGGTAGTTGGAGTAGAGACAAATGACAGAGTGAGGTGGTGGAGAATGACTTGTGGTGACCCCTGAAGAGAAAACAGCTGAAAGAAAAGGCTTTTTTTTTTGTTTGGGGGGGTGGCCACACTGAATAATCTTGTTAGGAAAATCCTTTACCAGAATGCAGAAATAAACTTTCACAATTCAGCATATTTTTATCATTATTGTTGTTTTTCAATCAATTAAATTCAATTTAAATGAGTTTTTTTCAGTAATTATTGAAGAATAACTGACTCACGTTCATTTTATTGAGACGCTGGAAAACTCAAATGCAGGGTGAAAACTTGTGTTGTAAAAAAGATTTGCATGAAAACAAATGGTTACAATATTCACAGTTCTTTTTTTCAGTTTGCGCCTTTTGATATTAAAAGTAGAAGCACTAACAAGCATCACACCTACAGACTTTCATTTACAGCTGAAATAAAAAAAAGCTGAAATAAAAAAAAAAAACCTGTGAGCTCAGTCTTATGTGTTACCATGTTGCTATATTTAAACTAGTTGCTGTTTGTTCTAGGTTTAATAGAGAAAAATCAGTGGTGCAGTAGTGCAATGACAGTTTAACAGCTTTATCAGGTCAAAATATTAATTTTTCATTTGTTACAGCTAGACACATTTGCATAATCCTAAACTAACGTTGTGCAAATAATAAAATCTTCTAACATTAGTTCCTATGTTTATTTAAAAGCTGTGTTTTCAAGCATGATTAAAATATCTATTAGAGTTTTCTACTCATGGGACTTTTTTGAAATTATTATTATTATTCAACTAGTGAGACAACCAGTGGTGGAAAACAATTGTCCTCATGGGAACCTGACACTCAAAACAGATGTTATTCATCTACAGGAAGTGAAATCCTGTTAGATGCAATCTGGTCCATGCTCCACAGGTGTGTCTCCTCCAGCCGGAGCAGACGGGGAGCGGGTTTCTGCTCAGAAAGTCAAGGCCTGCTGCCAAGAGGTGAGTCTGTACCACCTGGCCCCGATAACCTTTTTGTTTATACTTTTATTTTTTACAACATGTAGCAAGAACTAAAACTGTCACCAAAGTGTTCAGTCGTGTGAGCACAGCCAACAGAGTTCACAGGTGAGGCATGCTGGTTTAAACCAGGGGTCCAAAACCTGCAGCTCTTTGAAGCTTCGACCAAACACGAGATTACAAGTTTTGTTTTTTATACTCACAACAGGAAAGACTAGCATTATCAGTTTTCATGTCAATTTGTTTGCAAATATGTGATCAATAATACAAAGAGTGAAATGTGTTGATTAAATGATCCTATAGTGGGCCACTTCAATAATAGACCTTCCTGCCTTAAAGTAGGATCTTTCTCTCAAATCCATCAGGGTTACCTTTGAAGACCTTTAAGACTAGATTTTATAATAAGAATTAGAATAGAAAATACGCCTGCAAAATTTAGTAGTTTTTATTAAATTTAGTATAAACAATATACAGTATGTCCCTTGTTTACATGAATATGGTCTTTTCTGTTGTCCTAAAGTGAAGCTGAGGAGGATTCCGTCTTTGACTTAACCTCAGATAAGTGGAAGAAAATGGATTCCCATCTGGTAAATTAAAAAAAAGTGGAAAAAATGTCTTGAACTACATTCTTGATAAACTTTTTGAACTCTTTTTTAAGGCTGTCCTCTGTCACAATAATAAAATACAGACGTTTGCAGGACATGTTCTTGTTTTTTTGCATCATACAGTTGCTGTGATTAAAAATAAGTAATGGAGTCTGGCTATAAATAAGAGAAAAGTTGACTGAGCTGAGTAACCATTGTGTCCTTCAGAGAGTTGCAGGGCCTGTCAGCTTTTGTCTCGTCAGAGCTGTGGAGGAGTAAAGCACAGTTACATAAGAGTGAATAAATTATAGCTGCTTTATCTGTGCATGATTGGAGGAACAGTGTGATATTCTGCACTCAAACATTCCTCACTGAATATTCTAGTGACGGCCATATGGGAAAAATAGCTTTTTATAAATACAAAACATTTATGTGTTTTTGCTTTGAATAAAGATGAAGCTGTTTTTTTTTCTTTTTGTCTGTGACTATTTCAAAGTTACAAAAAGCTGTAAATCTTTCATTTAATGGAAGATCAACTGCAGCAAACTGTTAAGCGTCATTTTCTTAAAGGAATATCTGTGATGTTATAGTTTTGTTTGCTCTTTATTGTCCACAAATCTGATTGGTTTTTTTTTGTTGTTTTTTTGTAAAAATTAAACATTTGAAATTGTTAACATCTTGACATGAGATTATCTTACTTGCCTAAGAAATTCATTTTTCACATTATGAATATTTGCATTGTTGTTGTGATCGTTTTCTGAGCAGAGCCACGAAACAATTCATTAAAACCCCCAACCTTTCAATTAGTCTCCACAGCCATTTGTCATTCAGTCTTATACCCAGCCGTTCTTTATAAAGGGGAGTGATTACTTCTAATTCCTTTGTGGTTAATAATAAACTGTTTCTTGGGACTGGATTAATTAAGGTTTTAGCACCTGACCTCCTTTAACCCTGAGGCTAGTTCTGGATGTTGAACAAAATTAATAATCTTTCATAATTGTACATTTTCCACACTCAAACATAAAATTGCATTTCTGGTTTAAAATGCAAATTTCTCTCACTAAAATAGTACACAACCATTGTGAAGAGTGTCTCCTGCGTATGTGCCGACCTTGCAGAGTGAATAGCAGAATGTGATAGCAGCCCACCATAAATCACTGTCAGAGCACAGACGGATCCAGCCACATCCCCCGTAATCTATTTGTTCGGGTAAAATATGGTGTAATTTGCTTTCAGTTTCTTGCAGGAGCAGCAAAAAACAAAACAAAAGAAATAGGTAGTTCTTATGCTTTTTATGCATATTTGGTATTTCCTGGCAGTTTAACCAAGTGAGCTCTTTCTGTGTCCTTTATTTACGCTGTGAATATTTATGTCTCTATGAAAAACAAAAGATTGTTTATTGCTTGTTCCTATAATTGTTATACTGTATTTTATATTTAGGCTTCATTAGTGTAGACGGTAACAAAATACAATTACTTCAGTTGGCTGTTAATATTTTTTTTTGTCATATCTACTAGGATCATATTAAATCTAAAGTAATGTTCATAATAATGTAGAAATCCTCTTTTTTTCTTTGTTTTGTAACTAAGGTGTTTCCAAAGCTCAGGTCCT
Source organism: Cynodonichthys magdalenae (assembly GCA_031762555.1). Taxonomy (NCBI): domain Eukaryota; kingdom Metazoa; phylum Chordata; class Actinopteri; order Cyprinodontiformes; family Rivulidae; genus Cynodonichthys; species Cynodonichthys magdalenae. The sequence continues at coordinate 13,259,184 of JARVJO010000061.1, read as the reverse complement.
TCTGAGTCAACCAACAGAAACAGCTTCATGGAAAGTCTGGTTCCTTTTCTGTACAAAAATGGATGTTTATTTTTATTAATAGTTGTGATTTTGCTTAAAGAGTCCATATGATCTATTTTCAAAATGTACAACTTGTGTTCTGCCATTCATTTATTCATATTCTATGTTTGATTTTATGTTGAGGATGCAAAAAAAGTATTGTTGGATGCATATTTCAACTGCCCCTGTTCTAAAACTACACACCACCACTGTAAAATCCTCAAATATTTTCTGAGGTTGTTTTCCAATTAAATGCAGTTTTTAGCTCTTTGCAATCTTATTCTGGACCTCAATTTAAATCTATGCTAAAACAAATTGAGATAGAAAGGTTAATGATTTTGCTGTTTCAAAAATCTCCTGCTTTCTGTTACTTTAACATTTTGGAGCACCAGATAAATAAATGTTTTGAATAAATCCATGATGCTCAGAGTTTGGATAGTATTTAAAATTAACTTTCATAAATTTCTAATACTGACTATGAAACAAAACAATTTTTTTATGATCAAACAACTTTGTAAAAGTGATTTTCAGACCTCTAATCTCTAGCTTGATGCATTTGTTTTGTACCGCAAAAAATATACAGAAATACAAGCATGCCAGTCAACAACACATGTTGGTAGAACAGCTCATGGATGTTCAGACTTTTAATTTTATATTAATACTTTAAGCAGTTAAAATGATTCACCAAGCACTAATATAACATCCATTTCTTCAAACTCTACATGTCATGATTCCATGTTAAACAGAATATAGCTGAGCTGAGAACCTTCAGTATGCTGTACTTCATGATCAGTCACTCAGATTTATCGTTACAAGCAGTTCATGTAACAAGAAGTTATGACCTGTTAGATAAGTAGATTAGCCTACTTTTATATTATTTTGATGCCTTTAGTGTTATCTTGTTTGCTTGACAGCTTTGGCTGAAAATTAAGGTGGATTATAGTTGCTGTTCTTTGTTTATGCCAAACAAAGACTGTTATGTGAGTGTCTCCAATAGAAATCATGACCTTCAAAGTTCACATTCAGATGAACAGAGCAAATGGGTCTTTATGCCGTTTTGGGTCAGCAGTGCATAAGAGGAACATTTCCTTATGTAACAGCATTGACCCAACTCAGCAGCTTAATGGATTAGAAGAGATTGGGAGGGAAAAGGGGGGAATGAAGTTTAAAAAATGAGAATTTGTTAACTTTGTTGGGGGTTTTAAAGAGGTCAAGTCAGAATTAAACCAGACTGGTGCTGAACTGGGTTATTGTTTAAATCCTAAATGTGGATGAGCTGGTCCAGGCTGGTCACTGATGGACACTTTCAAAGATGTCAAAGATACCACATCCCATGCATCTGTCCTCAGGGGTCCTATCTCTGGACATGTTTGGAAAACAAGAAAATCAATCAGTGTCAATTAGAGCTGCAGTCAAAGTGAACCACACACTGGGAGGGAAACAGTCAGCAGCAGGCAACACAATTACGCTGCAAACCCCCCGAAATGGCTCCAGGTCTGAGAGGATGAACTGATGCACATAAAAGGCTCTTACTGGGTTTTATCTCAGGTGGCCTCTTGAGCAGAGACTTCCAGTGAGGATGAGAGACAGTAGCTTCACTGGAAGCACTCAGACTCATGTCTTTCATGTTTCAAACCTGTCCATGTCAGGAAGCACAGTTTGGGACACCACTCTACATAATCACTCTGATCTTCAAAGTCTCTCTGCTGCTCTGACTCGAATTCTGATGCCTCTCCAAAGACACGGGAGCAGCAAGAGTCAGAACAGCCATCGATTTCAGCGCAGTCACTTCCTTCTCTGCTGTAAAAAAAGGCAAGAAGTGTCTGAATTTAGACTCTGAGACGTGGTGGGAGCATAATCACATTTGGCTTGGAGTGTGAAAAACAGCGAGCGGGTTAAAAAATTCTTTCTCTCACATTGTGATCACGATGTAATGTTTGAGACTTCATTTGCATGCAGGCAACACAAAGGCTTACATCAGTGTATACCTCAAGGAAATGAACATCCAGACAAAGACATGGCAAAGAAAGAAAAGCAGGCAGCCTGCAGATTGCCTGCATGTTTTAGACATTTGATGTTGAATCCTTTATTGCATATTTTATCGTAACAGAAGAGGATAGAATGAGCAAAACATTTAAATGTAATAAGCATTATTCTGCTTTGTCTTTTTGTAAAGCTCAAACTGTATTCACTACCACTGTGGGGTGTTTAAGCAACATTAAACAAGTGCAATATTAATAAATACAGTTTGTTTGTTCCTCCGAGAAAAGTTATCGACTCATTTTAGTTAAAATTTTTCTGAATCAAAGTTGCATTTGCATCACTTTTTGATGACATCTTTCAGTGTATTTTCTGTGCACGCTCTGATGCCTCCAGCCTTTTGTATTCTTGCAGCTCCAGTCGTCACCGGTTTCTGTGGCAACGTGATTTTGAAAATAGCTCCAACGGCCCACTGCTGTCGCAAGTTCTCCAGGCTGGAGCCCACTCTGGCTGCATGACTCATTCATTGCTCATTATCATCCCACTCTCATTTCATCATCCTGTACGCCCGGGCTCCCGTCTGGTGTAGGACGTCTGACGGTTGTGTGTGGGGGGCGGGGAAGAGGCTACTACAAAGCTGCGGCGTAACCCTGCCGTGATTGGCTGGTGGGATCCATTTAATCTGCTGCCTCTACTAGAGGGTCCACCTCCATCCTCCTTCCTCCTTCCTCCTCCCCCTCTGTCTGCATCCACCCACAAACAGTGTGCTGCCTCTGTTCCAGAGAGACTATCAGCTTTGCACAGGGAGGAGAGGATTAGCTCCACCACTCATCTCATCTGCATTTACGTTCCCAGAGAACCACATGAGCATCCAAGGCTGCGCCTCTTTTGTATAAAACCTGGCACTCCAATCACCAGGCTTCACTTGATCTGCTGTCACTGCTGCGAGAAGATTTAGGAGCAGGAGTTTGGTTGTTTTAGTCATTTTTATAAATCAGGGACTTTTGAATTATTTGCAGACTTTGCTGAATAATTTAAATTTGTTCTCAGCAATGTCGCTATTCAAACGGGGCAATGCAAGTATTATTGTATGACATCTACTTGCTTTGAACAAGGGGTTTCCCTTTAATTTTTTTTGTTTTGGAGGGAAACTTCTGCAATTATTTTATTCTTTTTTGGGGACGGAATTTCAAGGATGCCATCCAAAGAGTCCTTCGATGCTCAGAAGAAAGACAAGCCTTTAGTGCAAAAGGCCAAACGGGAGGCCAATCAGGAGGACATTCTCTCAGCAGCTCTGGGGATGAGAATGGGGCCACAGAAACCCTCCTCAGCCACTTTCTGGCAACCACTTAAACTGTTAGCCTACTCGCAGCTCACCTCACTGGTCCGACGAGCCACTCTGAAGGAGAGCGACAGGATCCCCAGATCTGAAAAAGTCCACAACTTCAAGGTAAGACTGAATCAACCTGAAGAGTTCTTGTGAGCTTTTAATAAAACTGAGGGTTACTGTCATCACATGTGGCCACAGGGGTGCTTCTCTTCTCCCCCAGTGTGGGAGATGGAAATAGAGGGAGGGAGTGTTTCTGGGGGCAATAGAGGGGATGAAGAACAGTGCTGTTTTTGGACTGCCCAGTGAGGCTTTATCAAAAGAAAATCTGTGGAGCACTGCTGGTCGTCGGAGCACCAGATGGGGAGATTACTACTGGAGAGGCGAAACAGTAGAGGAGTGTTTGGCTCCTGTTTGGCTGTTTAATGGGATGAAGAGAAATTTCTCTGAAAATGCTGATGTTTTCCACTTTCTTTCTGCTGCGGTGGGCTTTTGTTTTTGCTGATTGTTGCATTTCCGACTTTCACATTGTTTCTGCAACCACTGTGCATTTTTTATTCCTGTGTGTGAAATCCATTTATAAAAGATGTTTTATTGGACAAAAAAAAGCAATACAAAAAGGTGTGTAGCATGTAAAGTGTTTTTTTATGTTTTGGATCTTCCATGTACACTGCCCTGGGACCAGTGGAATTCAACCATTGTAATCCATCTTCCCCTATAGGATTAACATAATCCTTTATAATAAATAGTCTCAGTCATGAATGCATTTTTGCATTTGTAGGTTTTATTACCTTACTGCAAGAAACCATTAAGAGCTTTGGCTTGTTCAGTTCAGAGATCTCTCTGATTGGCTGCACTGTTGTTATCCGCTGGAGTGTGGGAGCATCCTTTTTCCAATGTTTCTATTCAAAAGTCTCCCAGCAACTTCGCTTAATTGCCGTGCAACCATGACAAAGGCCCACATTAGTCCTCCACACACATACAGTTACATGGATCATCCTCCACTGTGGCAGAGAAAAGGATGAGGTAAATATCTGCAGGAACACCCTGGTCTCTGTTTGCCACTAACATCCGTCACTGTTCTTCTTGTTTTAGGTCCATACCTTTCGGGGGCCTCACTGGTGCGAACACTGTGCCAGATTCATGTGGGGACTGATGGCTCAGGGGGTCAAATGTGCAGGTTTGTCTTGTTCATTTTAAAACAGAAAAACCTGAAAGTAAAATATACATTATTTGGGTTATATGATTTGCAGTGCATCTGGAGCTGGATTACTGAATTTTAATCCAAAATCTCAACGGTAGTTTTAGGATTATGGATTGTAGAACAGAATGAAATAAGTTGTGATACATATAATGTAAAAACCTTGTGTTTTTGGTTTGAAATGTAAGGGTCAAACATGTAGAGGAATGACTTTCTAAGGTTTGTCTTGTTTTTAAAAAGATGTTCTTATCATTTTCACGGTAACAAAAGCTTTCTGTGTTTCCACTTTGATGACTTAATGGATTAGTCGCACACTGGGCCAGAAAACACGATGAGCCAAATGTGGTCGATGCATTTTGAAGCTCTGCTCATTTTCATTGATGGATTATGACTCCTAGTGTGGGCACGTTTTCAAAAGATTCACCCATGAATAGTTATCATTTTCAGTCTTGCTGAATAATTCTTTTATACTTAACAGATATACACAAACTCATCGTTGTTTACAAGGAAAATTATTCCAGTGCATTTTGCGTCTCTGTCAAATACTGCGATGAGATTTTTGTTTGACTGCACTTCTTGTGTGAACCTGTTTCCATCGAGCCACACTGCACTATAATACAGTCTGAAGTGCGTCTCTGATGTTTTATTGATGCAACAAAGTGTGCCACATATATCTCTGGGAGCTCTGATATTAAATATTAACGTCTTGATATTGTGAGCTGACAACAATTCTTTTAAAGGCACATATGGCAATCTTTATCAGCTGTAAACATGTCGTCATTCCTTCAGACTCAACCTCAACCAAAAAAATCTGGGGCACTGAAGTCTCTCATGGCTCCCACATTTGCATACCAAAAACTGTTCTCCCATCACCCCCTTTTTTCCCCTTTTTTTATTTGTATGTGTGAACTGGTTTTGGTTGAGTGCCAAAGAGTGAAGTCTCTGCTTGTGCTTGTTGTGGCACATTTCCTCATCACAGAACAACCCGCCCCCCGTAACTCACCCCACCACCCAGCCTCATCCCATCATGCCCGTGAAGGAAAACAAAGCTGGCATATCTCTTTAATGAGGTGCAGAGCTGGGAGTGTGAGGAGGAAGCCCTGTTTCCACACACATTAAAAATTCAGCCAGTTACATCCAAAAAGCTGGGTCACCACAACTCAACCCCTCTTTAACCCAAATACTTGAAAAGAAAGAACCCATTAAAAAGGATATCAGATAGACTTGCTGATAACCAGCCAGCACTAAATTCTTTAAAACTGAACCATAGTAGCAGAGTCAGATTTAGCTTTGCAGTGCAGCATCCCATTTTTGTCCCCTGGGTGCCTTCTCCTCACGTGGGACCCAGGTCCATCAACATCCACACATGAACAAGGAGAGCTCAGCAGGCTTGTGTCTGATGACGTGTCATTATTATACTCCCTGTCTCATGTCTTTAAGAGAACCATCTCTTAAGGTAATTACATTTCTGCCTCAATGCATATAAATTCAGGCTGTCTGAATTTCTCCAGGGACTCATATTAATCATAGTCTGAAGCCAGCTTCCCAAAGCTTTCTAGAGTAGAATTTGTTTGATTTTTAAATAGAAAAAATGTCTCTTTTCAGAAGAATCATATGGTTTTTCAGAGGCTTTTTGGAGTCACGGACCCCTTTGAATTTGTGAAAACAAAAACCTTTCAGAACTTAAAGACAAAAGAGCTAAAGAGCTAAAGAGCCGCCCCATTTTATTCAGGGAAACTAGGTCTTCTGTAGCCCGCAGCTTCTCAATTGCTCCTTCCGCAGACAATGTGTGCGAGCTTGGATTTGGAAAAGAATAGAGCGAGCAGCAGATCACTGTCCCTCCTCTGGGCACCAGCATTTTTCCCTGTTCCGCTAAAACTAACTGCCTATAGTGTCCCGGTTATGAAGCAGAGCTGGGTCTCTGTTTGTTACTGACAAGGAAAATCCTTAAAACAAAAGAACAGCTTTGCCTCAGATCTTAATCCTGAAAAAATAAAATCTTATATCCACCATGATTTTAAAGTGATGGCTTAAATTTTTAAGTGGGGTTCTGTGAAAGAGTTACAAATAGTTAATATCCTACTTGTTGTAGATACTGTTTTGAATTGTTACAGTCAAGGAAATATACACATTTATATATTAATATCTGGTCTAACTGCTAATTTAAATGGTAATACACAGTTAGTTATTCAAAATCATTTGGTTATTATTTGTCAACATAAATAGTAGCAGCAGCAAGCTTTTCTGGTGCAGTCAGAGTATTATTGGCAGAGATGTCAGAATATATCTGTCAGAATAACAATGTGCTGCAAAATATTGAGCTGTGCAAAAGTTTACAAAATTACAAACACATAGATCATGTTTTTTAGGTGCTTTAAGATGGTAGCAATGAACTTTGGTGTTTGGCCCTGCTCAAAACAAGCTCAACAGTTTAAGAATTAAAATTTCCCAAAATGTAATTAATTAAAAAACTATCAAGTTAAATCCCAACTTAAACAGCATCTTGTCTATGTTAAAAAATATATTTAAAGATTTTTGTGTGTGGTTAGATGCCCTGTTCTTTTGTTTATGTTTCCATTTTATTATTTGTTTTATGGTAATTAATCTAGAAGTAAATGTATTCAGCGCTCTGTGGTGACCCTGATGTTGTGTAGATAATTAGCCTTCCAAAGGTTTTGTGACACTTAAAGAGCTACCAAATCTCCCACTGAATCAAAAAACAAAATTGCTGTCTACTGATGTGTAGATAATACATATAACCTCCACTTTATATTAATTTTGTTGGCACATTTTACTAAGTAAGCCTTTCCCTGATTAGATGAACTAACCTGTGTGTGTATCTCTTTAGATTGTGGTATGAATGTTCACAAAGAGTGCTCGGCTCAGGTGCCTAACGACTGCAAACCGGACCTGCGACACGTCCGGAAGGTGTACAGCTGTGACCTCACGACCCTGGTGCAAGCCTATAACACAGCCCGACCCATGGTGGTGGACATGTGCATACGAGAGATCGAGTCCAGAGGTTAGTTTGAGTGCAATTTTTGTTAGCAGATGATTTTAGGAATAGTGTTCTCCAAGATAAACACCAGTCAGTGGAAACATTTTCATCTAGTCTTTGCTTCCATAGAACCTTATCCAATTCTTGTTTTTTGAGTAAATATAATAAATTCTTTCAGTTCTTTCAACAAATTTAAGGCAGCTGCTTACAACCTTATTTTCAAACAGCTTACTTTTCATCTGCAGCATGTACTTTAGTTGTTAAAATCTGGATTCAATTACCGATTAAGTTAATGTTTTGCCTTTGGAGGGGTGACTGAGAGGAATGATGAGCGTGCTGGTAATTGTAAATGTGTAATGAGGAATCCATTACTCTGTTTCCTGCTGCCTAAGCTGATTGCATTTCAGTTAAATCATACAGCTCAAAGTTGTTGCTCCCTCATTGTCTGCCCTCTAATGTCTGTCTGAAGCTAAGTTTGATTTATGTCTTTATTATTTTGCTCAGTGATGCAGAAAACTATTTGCATCGGCCCTTGTTCTTCTTGTTTCATGACATTGTGGACATTATATCCTTAATTTCTTATGCATATCGTTTATCATTTTCTAAATTACCAGCTTGTACAATGTCTGAATGGTTGTTTATTTCATGTTTGCTTGTGTAGGATTGAAGTCAGAAGGCCTCTACAGAATATCTGGATTTAGTGATTCAGTGGAAGAAGTCAAGATGGGCTTCGATAAAGGTTTGTCTTGCTTGTTTTATAGATTCCTGTCAACTCTGAAAATGAAAGAGATTACCCGTTCGCATATGTCCACACAAGAGGCAGAACTTTTCAGATTATTGTAAAACTGGCATTTGTGTTGAGGATTAGTGTCCATCTGGGGATGCAGATCTCCGTCTCACGCAGGATTTCAACTGTGTGGACAGACCTCAGGGGTTACAAACCATGCACTGCCTTAAACGTGGCTGTGTTGGGATTCAGCCGTTGACTTAGTGAGAATAAACCTGTCTTGGGCCAGTGCAGTATGAATTTTAACTGGAAGGAAAAAACACCCTGCAGCAGTGGACTGAAGTGCAGAGCCAAGATCTGCATGCAGGAGATCATCCATGACAGAGTGTCATTCCAGCTCACAGCGCTGTGATGTTCAGTCTGCCAGCACAAGTAGGCCACGGTCTCCTCTGGAAAGCATGCATAAACGGGCAAAAGTCAGAATTAAACAGGCCAGGGGAATGATAGATGATACTCTAGAAAAAGAAAGTATCTATATTTTTTTCATTGCATTGCTTTAACAAAATCTCTTTACTCCTGAGTTCACCTGGTGATGGGAAAGTAGTGATGTGCGTGCATGTTCTCATTTTCTTCCTCTTGTTTCCTCTTGGTTCTCTCACATGTCTCCACAGATGGCGAGAAGACAGACATCTCAGCGAGAGCCTATGAAGACATCAATATCATCACGAGTGCTCTGAAACTGTACCTCAGGGATTTGCCAGTTCCTGTCATCTCATTCGAAGCCTACCCCCGATTCATCGAAGCTGCAAGTACGTCCCAGCTTAACAAATCAGTCAAAACACACACTTTTACCTGCAGACAGTCACTGTGAGTTCACTGTTTTATGGAAGCGTGAGATCACTCACATAAACTTCCCCTTCATATTCATTCAGTTTCTTTAGCATTTCAATGTTATGAAATGATAATAACAATAAAAAATTATATTTTTGTTTTGCTTGGAGTTATAAAAGCTGTCAAATTATTACAAAGTTTCTCTGCTCCATTTACACACACTTAAAACTGTAAAACTGACTCTTCTTTATCCAATAAACACCAAACTGAACTCGAACTTGTGCATAAAACTATGTAACAGCAAAATAAATAAATAAAGTTCCCTTGCACCAGCAAAAAAAAAAAAACATATCCAGCCCTCCTCACTCCTAATGGCTTTCTACTGTTCCACAGGAAGGACATTAATACCTAAGTGCTTCCTCTGAGGTTACAGTGTTTTCTGACCGCTCTTAAAGGCACAGTTTAGATCTCTCAAAGTGGGGTTGAGACTGGATCCATTTTAAGATGGTCCCCTTTGGTCTTGGCCCCACTTAGACTAACTGTTCCTTATAAGTCCAGTTACAGTTCTAAACTTGGAAAAGTTGGTCAAATCTATATAAAAACAGAATCGCAGGGGTTTGAAAATCTCATAAACCCGTATTTTGTACACAGTGAAGCAACTATACCATAAGAAAAATGATTTTGAATTTGATGGTAACATGTCTCAAATAGTAGAAGCAAAAAATGGGAGACGGCTCCTCTTTTTATAACAAACTGTAAACGTATAAAACTTTTAGTGAAAATAATAGGATATTCAAAATTTTTCTGAATTTATACCTCTATTTTTAGACCGTTATGCTTTTTTGAACCTCTGCCCATCTTTACTTCTGAGAGATTCAACCTCTGTCTCAAATTAATTAGAAAAAGCTGTCCAAATTGTTTCCAGTTCATACTATGTACTTTTACAACCTTTATGAGTTTATGAGACTTGAAAATTGCATTTTATTTACATTTTACACAAAGTACTTTGATTTTTCTTTTGGAATTGATTAAAGAGTTTTTCATTTCTAACTGAGGCCACAAAAAGAGCAATTAAAACATTGATTTATGACCTTTCAACCAAACAGCACTTCTTGTACCAAGTGAAAACTAAAGTGAATTTATAAGACAAAAGTGTCTCAGTGTTTATGTGAAAACTGTTGTTTCATAGTTTTGCAGTCATTTTGTCTCATTTGGTATTCTTTTTTATGCCTTATTGTTCCTGTCTTTGTCAGCAGTTCAGGTCTTTATGGTTTTTGTGGTCCTCTTGTTTTTTAAACTTGTTTTGTGTTCCTGGTTGTTTTTGTTTGGAGTTTTTGTGATGATTTTGTTTCTTCTTGTTATTTTGTCCTTCTTTGTAGCTGCCTCTCACCAACCAGAAACCACCTTTAATTTATTGATTTAGTTATTTTTTTAGATGGCTTTTAAAAAACATTTACCCTATGGGCCCCTGAGTCTGCGCCCCAGCAGCCCAGTTGTTTTTTTTTTTCATGCTAATCACGTCCTTTCTTTCTGTTTGCCAGAACTCACGGATCCAGAGAAGAAGCTGGAAGCTTTCCGCGAGGCTCTTGCTTTGCTGCCCCAATCGCACAAAGACACTCTCAAATACCTCATGGCCCATTTAAAAAGGTAGATATCTTATTTTTTGTTCATAACTTCCACAGTTCCTAAATTTTAAACTTCAGGGGAGTCATCGAAACTCTTCTGATGCCAGGTTCTATGCATGTTTCTGACTTGATTACAGGGTGACACAGAATGAGAAATTTAATCTGATGAACGTGGAGAACCTGGGGATCATCTTCGGGCCCACCCTCATGCGAGCACCCAACCAGGACGCCATGACAGCTCTGAATGACATCCGCTACCAAAGGCAGGTGGTGGAGATGCTGATTAAAAATGAAGAGGGGCTCTTTTAAACACCCATCAGGACTTTTGCACAACAATTCTCTAACAACTCTTTTTGTGTAAGAACTCTTTGTGTACATTTTTGAGTGCCCCTAACATCAATGACCCTCTTTTTACTGGGTGTGGATAATGACACTTGTACAAAGTCAGTGTCTCCCCATTTTTGTCGGGGGATTTTCTGAAGCCGATATGCATCATATAAACACTTTAGTCGTAACTTAGCATGAGTTGAAGCTGTTTAGCCTCGTGGTTTTCTTTCTGTCCGGTCTGTAATGGTTTTTGTTCACATTCCTGGCTGCCTGCGGTGCAGTTTCTTCTGTCAAACTTTGTACATCTGGATGTAAAAATAAGCTACTAAGTTTTCTTGGGGTAATTTTTATGATACTGTATTTTTTTATCTGCTCAGTCGTTTGTTACGTGAGCTGCAGTTCTTTAGTGGAATGAGCCTTTTTCATGTGTAAACACTGATGATTTTACCTGATAGTAATGTTTTTACTGTTTTAAACAAAGTTGTTTGTGAAATTAATTTTGTACTGTAATGTTTTTTGTACACCACTTGTGCATGACTTTAATTTATTAAACCCTAATTTGAGCAAAATTTTTTGATTTCTTGTCTTAATAAAAAAAAATCTAAATGCACTATTATTTTGGTCTCTTGAACCCAGCATAACAAAACTGTGAATACAGCCTTTTAAATTTAATTACAAACTTAATGTCAGTTTTATTTTTTTAGACTCATCTTTTTTGTTTTTTTTCCCAGTGCCTTCATGTGTTTTCAGCCATTTTCCTTCAGTCATTCCTGCCCTCAGTTAACCGTTCACACCTGCTCCTCATGTTCATTAATCTCAGCTGTCACTGCTTGTAATCACTCCTCCAAAGCTGAACTCATACTGGGCAAGAAGTGAAGAAATCATGTGATTACCATTATGGACAAAAGAATGCAACCAGATTGTAAAATCAAGAAATATAGCTTTTAAAATTTTGAAAAGAAATCAAAATGTTCAGAATCTTATTAAACACATGCAAGCCATGATAAGAAGAGTTATAAGAAACACAAAAAGAAAATACTGGAGAAGGATTTGTAACTCATTGGGAAGGGAAACAAATAGGGAAAGTCTGGAAGATGATAAAACGAATGAATGATAAGGAAGGATTATGGTTACCTTGTTTTATTTAAAGATAAAATAAAGGCAGTAACCAATGAAGAAAGAACCAATGTTGGCTTAAAAATGTATTAAGATACATATAGCTCAAATAATATTAGTGAAAAGTGGAGGAAGAGAAGACAAGCAACAATATAAAAAAAAAGAAAAGAATATGTCTAGAATAAAATAATGTCATTAATAAGTATTTTTCAATATATGATTAAATATGTGCACTAAGGAAAGTTAAAATGTCGACCCCAGGAAGTGATCAAATAGGATATGTAATGATAAATAAACTTAGTGAGTATTTAGTCGATCTTTTTAGAATTATATGTGGACAATTACCTATTGATAAATGTAAAAAAATGCAAACATTTTTGAATGTAATAAAATGTTTAGTCAGATGTAAATGGGAAGCAGACAGACAAGCCCTAAAATTTACAAAAGCCTGACAAGGTCAACAAGAGATTACGGTTGAATAGTTTATAAATCTGCATCTGATACAGCTGTCAGGAAACTAGATTCTATTCAATATCAGGGTTTGAGATTAATTACAGGTGCAATTAAAACAACTTCAACTTTACAGGTGGGTGAAATACTAGTATTACAGAGGAATCAGCTCTCATTAAATGACTGGGTTAACCTGCGGGGACACAGCCAAAATCTCCTTATAGACAGGTAACTTTACAACCTTGTTGGGAGATGGAAAGAGCAATAAATCGAATCTTTATCTGGACAATCATACAGGAAGCAACAGCATTAGAAATAATTCAGTCAAATATCAATTAAATTATGCCATTGCCAAAAATTCTACCATGTATTATGCCAATGTAGAATTAACTATATTACACAGAAAGAAAACAGAACATTCATTTGTAACTTGATAATAGTACAGGAGTTTATATAAAATTTCTCTGGATACCTGCACATAAAGGGGTGAAAGGGAATAAAATGACAGATCAGAGGGCCAAATATTTTGCAAGGAAGAATGAAATTAATATGAGTCACATATAGTAATTCAGATACTAAAAACATTATTAAAAAGAAAATAAGGGAAAATGGCAAACACAGTGGGAAAAGGGGAAATAAAGGGAAGATGGTTCTAGAATTCAAAGGAAGGTTGGAGAAACTACAAGAAGTGTTGGGAAAGATTAATAACTAGGTCACAGCCGGTACACTCAGGACTTAATGCAACACTAATAGGGATACAAGAAGGTGTGAGTTTTGTGGGGAAAGTAAAAGCATAGAACATGTAATGTCTATCTGTAGAAAATATCAGAAAGAAAGAACAGAAATGATAAGGAATCTTGCAAAAGAAAAAGAACAATACAACCTCATAAAATTTTTAGGAAAAAGTAATTTTTATCTATGATTATTTTCATTATCTAAAATAATGTAATTAATGTTTGTTTTGTTTTGTTTTGTTTTGTTTTGTTTTGTTTTGGTTTGGTTTGTTTTACAGTTCTGTGCTGCAGTTTCTTGTGAAATATGGAAGGTCCATGTTGTCTCATAACAATGTCAGCGAGAGCAGACTTCTTAACTTCTTGCCAAGTAGGAATCTAACTTCATACTCTTGGTTCAGTATCGCTTCGTCACACTGTTCTCCTCATTTTGCTCTCATTGATATTTGTTTGCTACCTTTTCAACGATTAATCATTTGTCTGTATTTTTAAGTCTAACTTGGTTCTCCAGCCCTCATGTTCCAGTTTGCATATGTTGATCCTTCCAAGACCATTTCCTGACAGTCTAATGCTTTTTGTTAGTTTTGAATATATTTTTTATTTTTTTATTTTTGTATGTTAAAAATCTTATAATCTGGCAACTTGACAAAAAAATGCTTGATTGTCAAAGTCAATTGATCCATATAATAACTCTTATAAGGTTTGTTTTGAAAACTATGAGTTTCAGAATTTGGTTGTCAAAACTAGTTTGAGATCAGGATTTATTTGTTTCATTACTCTGACCCTAGCTGTGCTTTCTGTGTCTTCAGTGACACGCTCTGCCTGAAAGCTACAGTGGAATATATATAAAAATAATGAAATTCAGATTTAATTACCCACAGGGTATTTTTTTTCTAGCAATTTCCACAAACCAGTCAAGCTCATCGTCAGTGGCTCATTACATGATCTTTGTTCACACTATTGAAGCTTAGAAGCCATATCGAAGTTATTTTTAATCATAATTTATCTTCATATTTGAAATGGACGTTTGAGTGTTTGTGCTGAATTATTATTTTGACTGTTTACGTCTTCATGGTTTGTATTTTTGTGCCTTTAGATATCAGCAAACAGCATGGCAGCAGCAATCAGGACTTGACATTTAATCACTAAGGTGTTGTGACCACTTCACATTGAGTTAATGTAAACCAAACCTTGGCTTGTCTCTAGTGATTGTGTGGCAAAATTGGATTTTCATCCAACCGTTTAGCCTCACCATTTTAAATATACTGTCCCTTCATCTATGACGGCCATTGACTGCAGAGGGAGGTAATGCAGGCCAATAAAGCTAATCAAGCTTTCTATCTTGCAGTCAGATAACATGGAGGAGCGGTGTCTGCTCTGGTTTGTATGCAGGATGTGCATTATTCTCAGCCATCAGGGTAAACTTAAAAAGCTGTGATCCATGAGAGAACTGACCTTTAGTCTAAACTGGATGCTTTCCTCTCTGAAAAAAAAACCCTATTCTGACAACATCTCGAAATGTTGAAATTGGAAATATAAGTAAGACACAAGAATACTGAGGACAAAAATATCTTAAAAGTTCTTACAGAAAAAACAGAAGATGTCTACATTTATTTTTGGAGCATTTCGTTATACAGCTGAAAGCGCATTATAATCTCTTCTATAAAAGCTCGCTAATCCTCCTAATCTTCACCAAGGCATAAACATCAAGTGTGTCCAGTTTCCATCAACCCCCTGCAGATACTCCATAGATGCTTTTATTCAGATTCGGTGAACGTTTAATCACTTAATCAGCAGCTGTAAACACAAGCTATCGGACAGAGGCCCAGAAGTGTCTGTCTGCACGGCCATGCGCACAAAGAAGACTGCTACACGACAGACTCGGACAAAGACAAATGTGGTGCTAACGTGGTGTAAATTCAAGTGGCCCCGCAGTGATTGGACACAAAGAACAGGGGAGGCAAATCTCTCTATTTCAAATGTTGCCAAAATGGTCATTTGTCTCTAAGTGAGATGAATGAGGCCTGTGCTTGAGTGGCTGGCTGATTGAACGGATCAGGAATGTGAGGAAATTGAGTTGCTTGACCCATCACAGGTCTGATGGAGCAGGGCAGAGCAGAGCCGAGAAGAGATACGTGATGGGAACACCTGGAGCCACAAAGCTGTTTGACAAACAAAAACATATACGGAACTAACTCAGCATTTTTGAACTGTATTAGAGATAAAAACAAGCAAAATCTTCATTAATAATCAAGTGACTCACACTGAGTTTCACTTTATTTCATGTCCTCAAAATTTAAAAAATAAGTACAGATGATGTTACAGTGCAGTGCTTTGGCCATTTTTAGTATACTGTATCTCCTCCTGCAGATATTCACTATAAGTAAAGGCAGTTAGATCATGAATTATAACAACAAACAGTTTTATTCATATTAAATGCATCTGTTTGCTTACAATTAAAGTCTTATAATCCTAGGTGTAGCTTTTAAATAAATAAATGCTTCATGAGAAAAACTTTAAAAAACTTATGCAAAGTTTAAAAAAAAACAATTTCCTCAATGCTGTATATTTAAAACACAATTTACTTATATTTTAATGTGAAAATATGTAAATCGTTTATATTTAACAAGCTGAAGGATCAAGTTAGGTGCAATATTTTGAACAGATTGACCTGACATAGACAATGAAAAGACCAGTAGTCAAAGTCCACTTTGTCTTTATTTTCATCTTATTGTCATCTAGTAAATGCAAAAATATAATAATTTGTTTCACCTAATTTACCGTATTTATTCATGTATAATACGATCTCATGTATTATACGACCCCCCCTTTTTTGAGCTTAAAAAGCATAAAAA
>JARVJO010000061.1:13229275-13242877 GCA_031762555.1 Cynodonichthys magdalenae | reverse complement strand
ACTACCCCCCAACTTTGTGGATGATTTTATGGATTAAATTTTTCGTATTGTACTTGAATAAATACGGTAAGTGTTTAGTACAGATTTTTTTTTAAAGAAAATGCTATAGTTTGATTTTATTGAAAAAAATAATAGTTTTTTTATGATTTTTATGATTTATAAATATGATCACATGCCTTCATGATGGAACATTCATCCTAAAATCTGAGGGGAAAATAATTAAGGTGCACTAAAAAATTAAATAAAATAGGCATTTTTCCAAAAGGTGCATATTGCTTTTCACTCCAGAAATTAAAAACAGAAGAAATTATAACTAAAATCTTAAACTGAGAAAGAATGAACTTGTACCCAATGGTCAAACCTTGTAAATGATTTAAATTTGATGTGATATTATGAGATCTTGTGAGACATGCTCCTGCATTGGGAATATGTTGAGGGTAACTCCCAGCTACTGCATCATATTTAACTCAACACATGTAAAATTGACTGAGTTCTAAACATCTTTTTTTTATGTTTGCTAAGGGTTATTAACTGTTGTTGCCATCCTAAATTGGCTCCAAATGATGAGTTGTACATACATCTAATTATTACTTTTTGTGAGTCTCATTAAAATCTGTTTGTTCATGAAATATTTTAGTATCACTACATACAACTGAGCACACACAAACGCAGGCAAAAACAATATCGCCTCTTCTTTGGTAGACATCGATAATCAACCCATCACACACAAATAAAAATATCATATATTGTGAGTAGAAGCTGAACATTAATTGTTTTTAAGCATAGCTTTCTCTACTCTCTGGGTTGTGTGAAAGCTCAGATGTCATCAGGCTAAATCTGGTTTCACTGTTTTACAGTCTCCCCCCCCCCCTCCTCTACACCACAGCCATATGCTGCATCTGACAAACTGTTGTTTTGCCCGACAACCAGCTCCACTGCAACAACAACTCGTGCCCGCCCCGCTGATCCCCAGGCACTGATGTCTCGCTGAATTAACATTTAGGCTATCACGTCGGGGCTGTTTGTTCCTGCAGAGCTGATGGTGACTTTAAAACCAAAGTTGCTGCTATAGTCATAAAATCTTCCTGCCATCATCTTTGTGTTTTGTTTCTTTCTCTTCATCTTCAGAACTACAGCATAAAGCTGGGTTCCTGGACCTTTTATGCAAACTTGGTCATCAATCCTGTAATCCATGTAATCTCTTTCTTGCTGTAAGACTGATGTTGTGTTCATATTTGCAAACATAGAGCTGCAGCTTAAATCACAGCGTTAAAACAGAAGAGGACAACCGGTCTGCTACAGCTCAAAACAATCAAAGTCTGGCACATGAAGCTCTAATTTATTCTAAATTCAGTTATTTATTTGTGTTTTTTTATTCAACTGCTTGTCTTTGTCTAGTTTTATAAATGGTCTGAACAATTCACAAGTCATTTTGCTTTTTGAACTGATATGTGAAGAAACAGAATTGTTACAACCATGTTCACAGTTTCACTTGGTCTCAGGTTTGAACAATGGTTATTATGGGATGTTTGTGGAAGAAAGAATGGAGTTTTAAAGCTACAACATCTTCTACGTGAACCTCACCTATCACTTTCTCATAGTGAGACTTCAAATTGTACTTCTTTGTCAGCATCCCTTCATGCGCTTCTCCTTTCTGACTTCTTGTCTTTTATCTCCCAGCAGCTCTTATGCTGACAAAAGACCTACTAAAATCAATTTCCGCCACAGAAAACACAGTTGATATGTACATTTTTCATGACTGATGATGTTTTTGCCATTTTAGAGTTAACAGAAAATGCAAGCTGCTTTACAGATTTTATTTAAGCTCTATGTTTAGTGTTTAGATTCCTGATTTTTTTGATTTGTGATTTATTATCATTTTTTACAAAAACAGTGTCTTAAAAACTAATTTAAAACTAAAAGAAATAAATGCCTTCAGTATAACAGGTCTGTCTATTAAATACATAGACCCGAAGACTCACATGATTCCATTTAGATTCCATGTTTTGTTTTGTAACATCATCTGACACTTATGTTTGACAGACACTTGTCAGACTAAAGTGTCACTACATCTGCTGCCGCAGTGGCTTCACAGCTTTTGTGCACATCTGGCCGTGTTCCCAATGTGCAGGCCTGCCTCATTACCCAGTGTCCCTCTGTGCTGTCATGTCTGAAAGCAGGCTTTTGCTTTAATGTATTATACATCACTTGGTGCCTGTTTCTGATATGACTGCCGACAAGAGAGTGTGAAGGAGAAGCTGGTGCCCAAAGATGCTCGCACCAGGATCACTGATCCGCCACGCCACAAAGCAACAACCAACGAAATATGTGATGATGTTGGAACCAGTTTATTTGTTTTATTAGTAGCTATATAGAGCAGAAATGTGCCCTCATTTATCTAAATGTGTCTATAGACGTAAACAAAGCCATGTCTGTGTTGCTGTATAAATTCTAGTGAGAGATTTCTGATTGGCTGTGAGGTTGATAGAAAGCAGCCCAATAGAAAGAGGCCTCCCTCTGGCAGAGTGGCAAATATATTTATGAGCCAACATGCAGTTGATTTTGGCAACTCACATTTAGACTTTTTTTTAAAGACAAGGTGTTTGTATGAGGTTGTTTGTAGAAAACATGTTTTTGAATTTGTAAAATTAATTAATTTGTCAGATTAAGCATCTTGTAATGTCTTCAACAAAATGTTCTGACTGTTAAACTCCTGATTTAAGCATTTGGTATGTGTTACACACTGTTAACATGTTATCACTTCCACTGAAATAATGATTCTGAAAACTTAGTAGGTTTAAAAGAAATGATAAGGTATCATAGAGTGTATTTTATTTATATTTTTTTATATAATTTTGACAAAATGTGTGTAACTTTAAGGTCATATTAGTGTCTTTTTTAAGTATGAAGTATCAACCTGCTAAAGACTAAATGAACTTTGATAAAGGCTCGTGTCAACTTTTTTCTCCTTTTCAACATGGATCATCAACTTCCAAACCAAAGGTTGATCTCACCCCAAAAAACTGGACTTCAAGCACAAAAAACATTCTGTTTAATGGTTGTTTAATTACTATTTTCTTCAAAAGATGCTCAAACCGAATGAAATCCATCTGGAATTTCAGGTAAACATTTTGAAGAATGATAAAGTTACCATGCATTTGATTTAATCTAAGATTGTCTTGGATAAATATTAATCTAAACCAGCAAATGTACAACATTTTCTAACCGAGATGATTTCAGACAAATGAAAAAATAAAAAAGTCTAAATGTCTAAAGTTGTATTTGACTGTGTTCCTCTAGGTTTTTTTTAATCTGATTCCTTTTACCTCCAGCGTTGTGCCTAAACTCTTTTCATCATTGTATTTACTCTCTTTATCATCAGCACCCACAAAGCATTTATTTCATGTCAGATGTCTTGTTGAGCTCTTTGGAGTGGTCTTATTTTTTTTCCCTTTGGGTTATTTTGCCATCTAGTGGCAGCATTAAGGAAGTGTACATTTTTTTCCCCCCATAGATTTTTTGTGAAAGCGTTATCAACATTGTTTTTCTCAACAATAAGCAACGTCAAATCATTAGCTGATTTGGATCACGCTGATTTAAACATCTAATAACTAAAAGTCACCTGTGTTTATTGATCATCAAGACGTGATGTCTGCAGTGTCACTAAAAGTCTCAAACACATCGAACTGACACCCGATCTGATGAGAAATCCAACGTGATTACTCTTATTTCAAGAAGTGTTTCTAATTTGAACATATGACAAATTTTCCCTATTTTTTCAAATGGAACTTTCTGGATTATACTGTTATTTGTGACTCCACTGTGTCAGAAAAAATGTTTGCAGGTCTCCTTATTTAGATGAGTGTGTTTTAACAAACAATGTGTTGCAGTTTCAATACCTTCACAGATGTGAAATATATGTTAAATATCAGGCCTTAGACGTGACCTCCAATTTTGAAACACTTTGTGTTAAAGTAATCGTAATCCCACAGCTCATTTCAACATGAAGCTTATCACAGATTAAGTGTTGCTGAACTGGAAGAATTCATTCTTTCTTCACTTTAAGAGCAACAAATAACAGTGGATGTTTATGAGCATTTAAAGTTTAAAACCATTGATTTCCTAAAATAGGCAATATTCAGTCATTGTGGATTAGAATAATACCAACACACAGCAATGGTTAAATTACCATACTGAGTAACAAAGTACTGCGTGAGTGAATGCATTTGTAACATGAATGCAAAGTTGCCCAACTCTATAATAAATGTATCTAAAATATTGTGTTCTAAGATTTTTTTATACTCGCTGGTCCTGAAGTTGTAAAGTTAACTCACTTTTATGAAAAAAAATAGAAAAATAAATAAATATTTATGTATTTATATATACTTTTAAGCATTGAGTTCCTTATAGGTGTCTTTTCATGAAGCTTAGAGCAGACTGTTAAAATACAAAAAATGTTGGGCTCATCACTTCAGGACTTTTTCTACTTTTACTTTGACATTTATTCTGGATAATCCAACTGAAAATTATTAAATGTTCCAAGGAATAATAAGAAAAAATAAAGGATGGTACAGGCTACTACATAAATGCATAATATATAAAAATGGAATAACAGAGTTGAACATCTCTCTAAAGATGATGAAAAGACAAAATGCACTGGTTGTGGTCTACATGTAACAACATGTCTGGACCTTAAGATTCTTCTTACAATAGAAAAAAATAAAATAAAAAATTCAGGCATGGCCAAATAATACTAAAAATATACATCAAATATAAGTGAGCCACTGTGTAAAAGCTGATTTACCTGATGTGAATTTTTGGCCTCAATTCCAAAAAGTAGGTTTGCAGGAACAAGGCTTTAGATTGTGGAAATAATACCATAATGAAATATGCTGGTTACAGTGGCTGTGAGGTTGCTTTTTTGTTGTAGCTGTAGCCAGGGGTTTAGTCAGTGGATTTATGAATATTGTATATTATGATCCGAAACCTTCAGGAATCTGCCAGAAAGGTAAATATCATTGATCAAAACAGAAGTGACTCTAGATCCAACTCAACAAAACAATTGTTTCACCAGTAGAAAATAAAAGTTTTGGAAGGGATTATAGTCTGGATCTAATTTTGATAGAACATGCGGGGGGACCCAGCAAGGGCTGTGCACAAGTGAACCTCACACAATCTGTCAGACTTGAAACACTTTTAAATGAAAGAGTGGTTGGATATTTCCAAGTTAAGGTGTGACATGCTGATAGACTCGTTAACAAGAAAACTGAAGACAGTAATTAAATCAGAAGGTGCATCAACAAAGCAATAGTTTCAAGGTGTGTACACTTCTGCAACCAGCTTATTCCTTTTTTATTTTTTTTTTGTCATATTTGGACTTATACTTTTCAGTTAAATTGTACAGCATATATATAAATAATTGTAAAGGTAAAGATTTAAAAATATATATGTTAGAGTTTTATTACATTACAAAACTGGTCCTGTTTGCGCTGGAGAGGAATAAGATAAGCCCCGCCCCTCTGTGTCTTCCTGAAATATGATTGGTGGAACTGTGATGACAAATCAGGGTGAAAAGTATTGGGTGGGCGGAGAAGTAACAATGTGACTTTATGAAACGCGACATGGTGAAAGGACACTTCAGTGTTATTTTAACGGATTTCTACAGAAAAGCTGCAAGTTTAGTTTCGTGTTTCATTTACTTCTATGTCTTTAGCTAAACATTAGCTGGTTGGTTTACTCCTAATGACCGCTCACACCGAGCCATGACCGACACATGGCACATAAAGAGAAAACTGCGCTGTTCAAGAGGTGAGTCCCGTTTATTGATAACGAATTTGCTGACATGGTGAGTTCAAGAAGTTACAAAAGCGGATAGGTAATTTATTATGGATTATCTGGTAACAGCTGAAACACTATTATTAAAACGCATGATGCTGTTTAGGAAATCACAGTTTCGTTTTTGGTTTAAATTAAAGCAACTTACAGCTTCCTTCCGCCTTCAGTAGCTTTCACAGCCGAGCGGTGACAGACTCGACAGCATGACCACAGACCAGCCCTGACAGCTGACACCACAGTGGAGGATCAGCATGATGGAGACACCAGTCAGCACCAGCACTTTGGACCTTCCCTTCACGGAGATGGACAACTCCCCTTCCTCCTCCACCACCACCATGTCTATAGACAAGCTCCTGCCAGCCCTCCTGGAGTGTTTTGGCATCATATTGTGTGGATACGTCGCAGGGAGGACAAACATCATCACCCCAACTCAGGCCAAAGGACTGGGAAATTTTGTGTCCAAGTTTGCTCTCCCAGCACTGCTGTTCAAGAACATGGTGTTGTTGGACTTTGGGAATGTGATCTGGCCCTTCCTCTGGAGCATCCTCATCGCCAAAGTGTGCGTGTTTTTCATTGTTTGTGTCCTCACTCTGATTGTTGCCAGTCCTGACAGTCGCTTCAGCAAGGCTGGGATCTTCTCAATATTTGCTACCCAAAGCAACGACTTCGCTTTAGGGTATCCAATAGGTGAGTGTAAAGTGTTTTATTCCAGCACCCACGCTGACTGCTTTCCATTTAGTGCTTCATGCAGAAGTAATTCTTGTTCAAACATCATAAGTTTCCACATCTGTGTGTGGAACTATAAATAAAGTAGCTATGACAATATATTATTGCTGCTTTAAGTGATAAAGAAGCTACAACTCCACCATCAGAAAAAAAAACAATAGTAGTTCATGTATGGGATGAAGCTAATATAATCTTTAAATGAACGAGCAAATTCCTAGTTTGACAGTAAAAGCAGGATAAACTTGTTTTCAGTCCATATGGAAATCTTATTGCACAATAATTTCAAAACAACTCTTTTATTTTGCAATCAGTGACAGTTTGGTTTAGTTTCAGCTTGTTTTACTTTATGAAATTCTTCTTCGACTAAAACTAGAACTGTTGGTCTTTCCTTTTTCAGGGAAACTCCAGCTCTCACATAACCATTATCAAAAGTAAACAGTTCCTAAAGCTTGACACGTCAACACTTCGTGAAATAATCACCACAATACTAACATCAAATTATACATAAATCCTAACTATTTTACTTAGTTCCTCTTAGTATTTCTCATGCAATAACAAAACAATATAATTATATCCTCCAGTGGAAAAAACACTGGTTTATGTGGTTTATGGTACGTAATGAGGTATTTTTGGTTTTTCAAGGCTGTTGTAAACTGTGGAAGATCATGCATTCAAATTAACTTATTATACTTTGAGGGATTTTAGATTTTCATGACTTTGTCTGCATTTTCATTTACAGTTGAAGCCCTTTACCAGAGCACATACCCAGAGTACCTTCAGTATATTTACCTGGTTGCACCTGTGTCCCTGATGATCCTCAATCCCATCGGCTTTGCTTTCTGTGAGATCCAAAAGTGGAAGAATCGGGGAGATCACCAACAGAGCAAACTGGTGATCTTGGGACATGTAGTTCTACAGGTCTTAAAGAACCCTATTGTTTTCATGGTCGTCTTTGGAATCGCCGCCCATTTTGTCCTGCACCAGAGAATTCCCGCTTTCATGGCTGAGTTTATAGATGGCCTAGCCAACTCTTTCGGGGGAGCAGCTCTGTTCTACTTGGGTCTGTCCATGGTGGGCCAGTTGAAGAAATTAACCAGATCCACAGTCGTCACACTGATTCTACTCATTACAGCAAAACTGTGAGTGAAATATTCAACCGCTAAGCGTAATGTTCATTTTGTACAGAAATGATTTGATTATAATTGCAGTGCTATGAAGATGCATGCTGTGTGAGTGTTTAGAAGGAAGTAAAGTGCTCCCGACATGTTGTGTTCTAATGGTTTGGATGACGCAGACTTTTTGCCGGCCACAAGGCTTTACGAAATGGATGCTTCATTTAGAGCTCTCAGAGAGTACTTGAATACTTAAGTACATGTTTCAGTTGCACCACAATTCACGGTTTACCAGCTCTTTAAATAAATGTACCTAACCCTTTTTATTTTTGTTTTGATTTAAAGGCTTTTAATGCCCCTTCTTTGTAAGGACATGGTTGATCTGTTGGATAACAGCACCAGCCCCATGAACCACTCCAGCCTCTCTGACTATGCCTTTGTTTATGGAGTGTTCCCGACTGCACCAAGTGTGGCCATTTATGCTGTTTATTATAACGCAGAACTAGAAGTTGTAAGTATTTTTAATCTGTTTTATCTGCCTTTTAGACATGAAGCTGTAGTTGGTTTATGATTGTAACTTCCGATTCAGGGAAATGGCTAAAGAGCGATTACACCTAATTTTTTACTACCTTAGGCATCTTTGATCTGCTCTAGTTTTAAAACTACAATACTTAGACTCTTCAAACATGGAATAGATTATTTTATACTAATTGCAGAATATTTAAAACCAAGTTTGTGATTAGTGAAACCTTTATTGAATTTGTGAAACTTCAATAAATTGTGATTACAGCACTTTTTACGTATCTGGATCACACTAGAACTCTCCAAATGCAAAACTAAAAAAAATAAAGTCCGCTATTTGGTCTGGACCAAACAAGTGGACCAAAGGACTTTCCTGGTGTGAATACTGTGAATACCTGGACTAGATTATTCTGCACTTTTAGCAGAATATCTAAAACCAAGGTTTAGGTTTATGAAAACTTAATGTAATTTGTGATTTGAGATAAATGGCATTTTCAACACTTTTTATGCATCTGGACCACACTAGACCTAGTCCAGATGCAGAACTACAACATCTAGACTCTTCAAACCTGTAGGTGTTGTAGTTTTGCATTTGGACCAGGTCTAATGTAGTCCAGATGAAGTTTCTCAAATCACAATCTTGGTTTTAAATATGCTGCAATCAGTGTAGAATAATCTAGACCAGTTTGACATGTCTAAGTATTTTAGTTTTTGAACTAGAACAGATTAAAAATGCCTAAAGTAGTGAAAAATTCGGTGGAATCACCCTTTAGCCCTTTCCCAAATTGGAAGCTACAATCAGAAACCAGCTTCAGCTTTGTCTTTCAGACACTATTTAACCTACTTTGCATGTTTTTTTTTTATGTGATTTCTAACAGGTAACCTCAGGGATGGTGATTAGCACATTTCTTTCAGCTCCAATAATGTATGTTTCAGCCTGGCTGCTGACAATTCACTGGATGGATCCCCAGCTTGTGATGCGTTCTCTTGAGAATGTCGGTTTTCATATAAGTATAGTGAGCTTAGTTGCACTGGTAAGTGACAACTTAACATTTTAGTTTGACACAAGCAGATTTGTTGTTGGTAACTGGTTTATTATCTGCTGGTTGTTTAGTCTCTCTTTGTTTGGCCTGGTGCCATTTAAGTCTGTTATTTTATCCCTTCGCACTAAATGTAATCTGCTGTTGATATAAAATCAGACGTCTTCATGAGATGTTTTGAACCACTAAAACATCTTTATAAAGTGTCCTCACAGCTGCTTCACTGACTCAGACTTACTTCCCCATTTTTACTTTCATGAAAACTTTTAAGGAACTTCAAATATATTTTGCTGGCTAAAAACATGCAACAGCTGTAGTTTCATTTAGGAAAATCATGCATTTTATCTGTTCTTCAGTTTTCTAAATAACTCATTTTACCTGGAATAAATGTTCAAGTTATGTAGAGATTAATTAACCATATTTAGTAGCTGTTGAAAAATCTTAATATTCATAACTTTTTTGTGTATTTCTTTGTTTTGACAGCTGTGGACAATAACTGTCATGTTTTTAAGTAAGAAATTCAAGAGGCTACCTCACATGTTTACTCTCAACCTTTTCTTAGCACAGGTAAGAATGCTGACTTTTTGACTTCTCAATAAGTCAATAACAAATGTAGAAATAATCTGTAAGCAACGCTGCATGAGTAAAGTCCTACATTGTATTTCTGATGTGGTTTTCAGCTGCTAAGTTGCATCGGGATGATTCTGTGGAACTTTGTGGTGAAGGAAGACAACTTCATCGGGCAGGTTCTTACTTTTGCATTGTTGTGTACTTCTCTCTACAGTACTTTTATATGGCCAGGTATGTGTGCAGTCATCCAATAATCCTAGTGTCACATTAACCTGCATCACTTTGTTTTGATAAGTTTTCTTATTTTTCTGAATTTTAGGATTGATCACACTCTCAGTTGTGCTCATAAAAAAGTATGAAGATCTGAACGGATCATGGGGCTTCTTGGTCATCGCAGGCTGGGGGTGAGTCACTTTTACTTTACAGAAAATGAAACTCAGGATTGTTTGTCTGGTAAGACAGAACCATAACTCAAGTTTTTGAACTGTGACTGCTTTATTATATGTCTTCAAAATATTAATCAAAGTGTATTCTTGTACCAGAGGTTAGCTTACAGAGATTAAGTTAACTTTATGAAAGACTGAAATTATCAAAAATGAATGTAAAAATAAATAAATCCCCCAAATATATTAATGTTCTAATGAATTTGGATAAAATGTACCAGCATGCAGGACAGCCGATCATATAATTTTGTGTGTGTCTGACTGTTAGTAAAATATTTTTTAGAAAAATAATATATTGATGTATTTCAATGAAATCCCATTAAATAATCTGAACAATTGAAATGAACTTGATTCAAGAGGGCTGCCACATCTAATCAACCTTAGCAAATACCTAAGTGACTATATCTCTGTTATGCTATTTTAAACAAATGCATACAAGAAATACTACTTTTATTTATTACTATTTTTAACTCTTGTTTCTTTGTGTTTTTGCACAACTTCTTTCTATGAAATGAAATTGAAAAGGGAAATATGTGCAGTGTATGAAGATAAAATTATTGTTTCATTACATATTTATATTTGTAATAATTACTTGTATATATTATTCCAAGGATATTTATATCTGTGTTTTCTTTTACTTTTCCTGTCGCTGCTTATTCTGACTCATGTGCATCACAGCCTAAATATGAAAATGATGGAGATTGTCTTTCAGAGTGTCATGGGAGAAATGCAAAACAAAGAACGGACTGCGTTAGCTGCAATAGCAATTGTTAAAATGTCTAAAAGCAGTCAAATGCTTTTTCATCTGATGTTATAAAACCATCTATATGAAGATTAAGTAGTGACTGATGGCATAGTTTACTTTGTACTGTGGTAAAACAGGAAGTCCTGTGAGTGTAAAATAAACATCAACAGGAATTTGGTTAAAACCAGGAATAAAATTCACACAAAGAAATAAAAAAGGGAGATGAAAAATAAAAGGATAAAAACTAAGAAAAATGATGACGGTAAAATAAGAATAAAATGGAGGACAAAGCCAAAAGAAAAAAACCTAGAAAATTTAATCCAAACAAAATGAATACAGAATTTGCTTCAAACCTTTATGGAAATTTCTAATGCAAATCATTGTATTACTGCTGCAGATTCGTTTTTGTTATTTTAATTATTTAAACAAATTTACTTTGCTATAGGATTCCATCTATTGTTACTGCTGTTCTTCTCATTACTGGGCAGAAAATACCCAACATAATTGATTCATCTTTCTTCTATGGCAGATTACAGGTAACAAAACAATATACTAATAAAAGCTGTTTTCTGTCATTTATATGCATTATTAAAATCAATATAAATGCTGCATTTTTTTTGTCAGATAATCTGCACTACAGTTGTAGTCAGCCTTGGCATACTTCTGGGAGGAGGGTCTCTGGTGTGTCTAAGTAGAGGAAGCTGGGCCCAGAATGATCCAAATGAAGATGGATATTCAACATTTGATGCCCCACAAGTTGAAGCAGAACATCGGTCTTTGATAGAGCCAGAAAACTCAGCAAGTGACCAAGGTATCTTCTGCAGAACATTCACCTGAGACAAACACATCCAGCTAGTTTCATACAAGAAAGATAAAGTAATGTCAGAAGAGAAGTAGAAAACCAGATGTCATTGTT
This sequence comes from Cynodonichthys magdalenae, assembly GCA_031762555.1. Taxonomy (NCBI): domain Eukaryota; kingdom Metazoa; phylum Chordata; class Actinopteri; order Cyprinodontiformes; family Rivulidae; genus Cynodonichthys; species Cynodonichthys magdalenae. The sequence continues at coordinate 13,230,968 of JARVJO010000061.1, read as the reverse complement.
TGGAGGAAATACAAGATAGTCACAACTGAGCCCATGATTGTGCTTTTTCTACTAGAGATAGAAGTGTGTTATAGGAAGTTTAATTTCACTGTTATAATTTGCAAAGGATTACTTTAATATCATAAAATAAATTCATACATAAAGCCATCATCAAAATAGAGATTATGTTGAAATTATTTTTTTGTTTTGGGGACATTTCAAGCAAAATCCACTTTTTTAGCTCATTAAATACATATTCTTGTGTATTTGGAATCTCTAGGGGCATGAAGTGCCTCATTTGGATTTAAAGAGACAGCCTCAAAACGAATTGATCTGAGATTTATAATAAGGAAGGGAGGAATTCAGACCAAAGCATTGCAGTTTCACTTTATATAAACCCCAATAGAATGACTTAAATGTGAAAAAGTTGAATGTAACAGCACAATATGTCCACTTTAATCAACATTTGATTTTATATTTTAAGCACTGAACCTGGAAGTGACCAGTTATTACTGGAATTACAATTGTTTTTACTGTCTGCCGTTAGTATGAACAGGCCAAACTGTAATTATATTAGAGAATCATTTACGCTTGTTCCTTTTATCAGCGTGCCTCACATGTGACTGCGCTCCAGCCTCACCCATGCCTGATATGATCATCAGCACTAATATGAACAACAACCCAACTCCCCTCACAGGTAGTTTACTAATAACTGACATCAGGTTTTGTCTCTCTTATGTGAAAGTTTGAAATGAAAAGTTAAATGTTAATGTTTTAACCTGACAACAACAATCTAACAATCTGCTTTTGTAAATCCTAAATGTTCAGCATCTGTTGTGTCCCTCAGGTCAGTGTGAGGACGGCTGTGAGTCACCGGACTGCTTGCTTGCTCAGATGGAGGAGCTCCAACAGGTTACAGACAGACAAATGGCTCGACATGTGATCCTGTGTCTGCTCCTAACTGTCTGCCTTCTGGCTGTGAGTAAAGCTCCACCTTTCAAATATGCAGTGACAGGAAATCCTTGAGAGGCACGGTGGATTAGTGGTTAGCACTGTTGCCTCACAGCAAGAAGGTCCTGGGTTCGAGCCCCGGGTTGGGCTTGAACCCAGTTGGTAGTTTGTACATTTTCCTTGTGTTTGTGTGGGTTTATACCAGTGTCCTCCCTAGGGACGATTCTAGAATCTGACCTCTGGGGGTGCTCAGACCCAGCCTAACCCAAGGCAAGATTTTCATTTCCTGTTTACATACATTCACATACGAAATTAAATAGTTTTGTCTAAATAAAACAGTTAACATCTATATATTGAATCTTAAAGTCTACATACCCGCCAACATCTGCTAATATCAATGATCAATGAGAGATGCATATTCATGTTAACTCCAGAATTGTTTTTAAGACTTTTATATCAACTTAAAACAGGGCATTTTCCAGTCATTGGAAGAAGAGCAGTTTACTACATTTATAGAATTAATAAAACAACCTAAAACCAGTATATTATGAAGATAGGACAGTGAAAACTAGTCTTTAACCTGAACTTTGACCAGAGCCTGTTGTAGGTATCTCAACAACAGTCTGTAGGGCTGCCCTACAGGCCTGGATTAGACGTCAACACTCAATCCGCTGGAAGGAGCTGACGGACTGCAGACAGGCACGGGAACTGATAAATGGTCCAAACCTTAGGTTTGGGAAAGCTCTCATCCCTGACAAGGAAA
>JARVJO010000061.1:13210291-13229175 GCA_031762555.1 Cynodonichthys magdalenae | reverse complement strand
GGAAAACTCTAAGCACACTGGTTGGAGTCCTAACTGGGCACAATCTGCTCAACCGCCACAAAATGGTGATGGGACTCATGACAATGGTCTGTGTGATGCCTGTGGTATTGAATTAGAGACCTCTTTGCACTAAGAATTCTTGGGGACCCCGTTATGGATCCTGAGAGGCTCAGAACACTGAGTGTTTCTAACCTCGTGTCCTTCATCCGAGGGACGTGAAGGTTTGAATAAAGACCAGTGTCTTTTGGGGAGAGCAATGGGCCCACTTATGAGGCCCCCGCTATTATGGATTCTTTATCCATCCCCACTCACCATAACCATAACCTGAACTTTATCTGAAAATCATATGTGACAGCCTATTCTCTTAAAAAAGATCATCTGTCATGTATGGAAAAATAGACATTATATAATTTGCTGTTTCAGTTCCCTCTCCATGTGGTGGTCCTGTCATAGTTATAGTACAAAACACCTTTTAATTCACAAGCAAAGAAACATAGCCTAATATGGGCTTAAGTGAGCATAAAGTTAGATAACTAACTTTGTCCTTTTTAGCAACAGTATAAGAAATGTAGTGTAGCCTAACTTTGGGGGAAAAATTGTAATAATAATCAATTTTTACCAATAACCTAGCCACTCAAAGCATAATGCTCATCCTTATCCATCATGTTTATAAGAAGCTTAAAAATTTAAAACTCCAGTAGTGGACCAGAAGGTCTACTGTAATGTTAACCAGTTATACAATTAATAAACATGAAATATTAAGAATGACTGCAGCTAAATCCACCATCAGCTACATAAAATGTGCTATATTCCTCCACTGAAAATGTGCTTTCCTTCTAACATAGAAGTTCTCCCCGTCTCTTGCTCTTCCTCTCATTTTATTTCTAAACTCCATACAGCGAACTTCATGTTCGTTCACTCAGTGAAAACTCTTCGTACCGTGTGGAGCAGCTGCAGGAGACCGCAGCTGTGGCTTGTTTGTGTTGCGTTCAAGACCGGGGAAAACTTGGATTTTTGAGTGTTAACTACACTGGATACATGTTACTGCCTGACTGGCAGAGGTGTGCTTCTTGTTCCAAATTTTTTCAACATTTTGGTGAATTAAAGGGTTGAGAAAAAAAACTTCCTCACAAAATAGTAATGATAGTTTCTTTATCTTCAGGGAGTCTTAGTTCAAATTTGAGGGTGCATAAGCACCTCCAAAAAGGGGCTAAAATCACCACTAGTTCTCATTTAGTCTAAAACATGCATGTTTTGGGTGCCTTCAGGGCTCCCTTAAAATTCAGTGGGATTTGCCTGGATAAAAGGTTAGGTTTTCTGCCCACATTCTGCTGTTTTGTGCATAAATCAAACTAATGGTTCCAAAAAACCCATGCAGAAAATACTAAATCATTGCGTTTATGCCTGTGATTTATTTTCCCCCTGTAGATCCTACAATGTAATTTTAGACTAAGAAATTTTGTTTTATAAGATAAAATGAATTCAAGTTTCCACAAATTGAAACCATGAGCAGGACTGACTAAAATATTTAAGCAAATATTCTCTTGAATTCTCCAATAACAGAATTTATCCAGCTGTTTGTGGTTGCTCTGTAATCACTCTCCTGGGAGACTCTACCTGGAGCTGCAGTTCTTCTGTGCTATAGCCAACTTTGGGCAGGTTAGTGTATAAATACATGTCCTAAAATATTTCATATTTACTCCCACACAGACCCTCATCCGTATAGTTTTCTGTTGACAGGGATTTATCTCATTTGCTCTTTTCGGGCTGGACAAGCACTTTATTTTGCTGCCATTGAAGAGGTAAATAATGTCAAGAATTCACATTGAACGGTTTTATACACTGTCTACTGTGTGCATATCAAAGGTATTACTGTGGGTTTCTTTGTAATTATTGTTTTTAGGTTGTTTAGTCAGTGTTGTGGAAAGAAGAAAAAGGAGCAGCCGCAGCCTGATTTACCTGATGACATCAGAACGACCTGCATCCAGTTCAACAAATACCACAGAAAAATGTGTTTCCGTGACATCGTTAAAAAGAGAAGGTGAGAGCTGCTCTGGTCTGTGGTTGAGAATGTTTTGAGTAAACATGTGTGCAGCATGTTATTGGAGGTTATCCTCAAATACTGTTCAAACATACGTATTTGTTAAATATTAATTCTTGCACAATGTGTATCTCGCTTTTATTTTTTAGCTTTTGTTAAGAATAGTGCTCTTAGCTATTTTATTGCCTTTCAGATGTGGGATGAAGACCAGGATGGACTGCTTCCTTGGCTGCGAACTGGTGGATTGGCTTCTGCAGGTGGGCTTGGCGCAGGACCGCGGCGAGGCGGTGCTTTACGGGACACGGCTGCAGCAGGGGGGCGTGCTTCAGCACATCAAGCAGGAATACAGCTTTGAAGACAGCCAGCTTCATTACTACTTTACAACATAAAAGATTCAGAGTTGGTTTTACTTTTTAGTTTTGTTTTTTTTTATCTCAAGCAGCATTTCATTTTAAACAGGAAAGTTTGCTGAGTTCACACATTGCAACACTGGTTATGCACTGATGTAGCTCAAATTTGGCTACAGCACAAACTGCACTGGGCATTGTGAGCTGTATGGCTTTGGTCTTAAAAGGGAAATATTTCATTATCTTTCTGAATCACCTCAATCTTTATATTTAATATTACTAAATAAAAAACTGCAGCTGCCTTATTCTAACTGTGAAACAGTTGAGCTTTCAGGTGCATGTACAGTAAATATTTGTTTAGCTGAACAACCATTTGTTTTAGGGTGAACCAGTGAATAAAGCTGTGATTCATTTGTTTAAACAAAAACTGGATTTAGGATTGAGGGATAATTTACCCGCAGTTTAAAACAAAGTGTTTTAAACGGGACTGTTTTTGCTTGGTTTGTGTGCAGTCTTTACATATGATTTAATTCATGTTTTGCTTTCTGCTCATGAATGTTTAAAAAAGGGTTATGTTATTTCTGAAATGCTTCTGCAATCAAAACATTTGCAATTTATTTTAGTCAGTTTATTTACCGTTAAAATGAAATGTTTCCTGCTGTTTTAATGCTACTGAAGAATGAAGCACAAGTATTGTTGCTTTAATGCAGTTCCTATGATTTATGCAGTGTTGTAGAGCAGGATCATACCGTCAGTATCTTAAATCCTTTTGCATCATGGATGTGTCAATTTCAAACATGTCATACACAATGTGTGTGTATTACATACATCTATTCTGCACACATCTATAACCATGTTTCTTTCAACTTTTAAAAAATGTAATCATAAAGTGGTCTCTATATTATAATCCTGATTAAATCAGGAACCATTTGAGACTCTGCAAAATAATTAACCTCAGTTTTCACATTAAATGTTATTAAAATATAAGAGGTTCTCTCTAAAAGTAAATACTTACTAAATCACTGGAAAATTAGAACTTTTGATTCTGTGAATGTAGTTTTTGTATTTTATTTATGTCAAAAAATGTTTGTTTTCTTTACTTGCTCTCAAGATTTAACTCAGTTTCCACCAGAAACGAGGCCAAATATAATTGATGCAAAACTACTTGCTAAATCACACAACTGTAATTATAGTCTAATCTACTGTGCCTCATTAATGTGACACATGGTCATAATAAAAAGATAGTTTATTTACAAAACCTTAAGAACAGTGTTGCTTACAGCCTGTATGTCTTTAGGTTTCATTGGTGTTAAATACAAAACAGTTAGTTTTTCTTGACAGAAATATGCAGCTACAGGTTTGTGACTGGATCTCATGTCAGTGTCATCACACACGATATATGTCAAGGTTTGTCACTTCAGATAACCAAAATAAACATGTTGACCTTGTTTTGTAAGTACATAACACTTTGTATGTGTGTTTACTGGAAAATTCTCATTGTGAATACTTGTAGTCACTAAATATAATGCTTCTAGTTTTATTTTTATTAATCTTAAGGATTGAAAATATTGGTAAACCACTATTTTTGCCAAACTAGTTATTCCATTTATCTTTTTGTCAAAAGCTGTAAACATAATGCAGAATAAAAATGTTTTAAAAATCAACTATTTATTTTCATAATATACACCGCAATTTAAATCTTAAACATTTTTAATCAATATTTAATTTGAAAGTTCAAATTAGACAAGATTTTTTTTATCTTGGAATTCATTGCTGTGTTGTGTTAAAATGACCAAATACATCTAAGTGTTCAGATTTACAAATTTATCCTACAAGCATGTTGATTAAAGGTTGAACTTTAGAAACAAGTGTTGTGTGGTTCTATTAAAGTGCCTGTGACATGCATATTTTGCAAATACAAAAAGTCCAAGAAAACATATTTACAGTCAAACTTGGCAAAATACATGATTTTACCCATTTTGTCACATAACTGGCATATTTTCTTCTGAACTGGGCTCAGCCAAAGTGAAACAGGAAGTGACATCAAAGGGGAACCTTTTAAGAAAAGGAACTCCCTGGTCTATGTTTATTAAAACAATATTTGAACTCTGATTCTTCTTCATCTCTCTCTGATAATGACTCATAATAATCTAAAGAAACAGATTCTTATCTGCAGTCTGTGTTGTTAGCCACTGTAGCAACACTCTGTTCACATGCAGATATTCCCCTTTATCATCACTTCCTGTTACTTCACATGTGAATATCTCAACTGTTCATCTCAGGGGTGTGGATTTTTTTGCAATATACTATCAATGTTATCTTTCCAAAAACACATTTATTACAAAAATGTGATGTCACAGGCACTTTAAATGACAAGTATCTCAACTTTTGCTGTAAACAGACAGCTCCTTCTGAACAGAACTTGAAAACAGGTTCACCAAGAGGTCCGGCTCCTCGATGCCTTGTTCAAGAAACTTCTCCATTTCTTTCATCATCTCTTTCTCAAGCTGCCTCATACCTTCTGTGATCTTCTGTCCTCTGTCCTATGAAGAATAAAAAAAAATGCTGAGCATATTTTTGGCAGCCGTCCAAATGAAATAAATAAATCATAAGCCTGAAGTAAGTTGATAAACCTTGTAGGATTCAATTATGGAGGCAATAAGTTCGTGTTTGACAAATAATGGGTGTTTGCGGTCTGGTTTGCTCTGAAAACGAGGTTTTTTCTTCACTGGGTCATCTGAACCAAAAGTAGGGGAGGAGGTGTCCTTCAGCAGATGAGCATTTTTCACAAAGATGAACGGTTTGAACACTGATCTGTTGAAACAAAAAAATTAACTGAAATACAACTTATTGAGTAAAATTGTCGTAAATTGCAGTCTAATTAAATTTAGTGCTTTCTGAGTTGAAGAGCGTCACCTCTCAGGGTCTGGAGTTGCTGTAAAGTAGTGAACTCCCGGAAGAGCAGGGTCCGCCGGTATCACAGACACCATACTTCCTGTTGTCATAAACATGCCCTCCATGTTGATGCCACTGTCTTTATCCCGCAGGATATCCATCATCACCTCTGCAGTGATGTGACCTCCAGCGAACAAAAAGAAGCATTAACTTTTTTTAATACCAATATGATTTCAACTTTCCATAATAATGTCTGAGTTAACCAACCATTTCTCTTTTCTAACAACTTCTTCCCGTCACAGTATCGACTCCCAGCAGACTCTATTCTGGCTGTTGTCAAATAGGAGTAAACTGCAGCAAAGTTGAACTCTGTTTTTCCATCCCACCAGCCCTTGCTTTGAGCATAGGCCCTCATTTCTGGATGCTCCTTGTCTATCTTGGTTGTTATACCATACTGGTTTGAGATGTTGCGATGTCCACCTTGAAAGTGTACATAAAATATTATTCAACAATCAGAAGCAACATGAAGAAGTCATTCTGCATCTATTTATCTTCCACCACAGGTTATTTTTTTACTGGTACTGTCACAAAGTGGCACCCAAAGGCACAAATAATGTGATAATGGATTGGTCAAGCAGCTATACAAAAGCTGTACTAAATATAAAACCCTATGCGCTCAATCAAGCTCTATGTCTCAATATTAAGTCTTTTAAATTAAAATCAGTGGGTTCTATATGAAAACAATACAAGTGCTGCCATCTGGTGGAAAAATTGTGTAATTAAATTGTGATTTTACTCATTGTTTAGTTTACCTCACAATTTTTTTTCTCTATCAATGTTGGATATTGTGAATTATTTTAATTTCAAATTCAGGTTCTGAGAATCAGATCCAAATAATGGAAAACTGGTCAATCTTTTTTGTGTCTTAATTATGACCTGTTTCCTTGTCATTTATGTCTCCAAATGCTAAACTATCTGTGCTAACCTATATAAAACAAAATAAAGTAATTTACTTGTAGTATCCCTCCAAATCTCTGAGTTTATGTAATTATTTAAAATTTGCTGCTCTTTTTTGTTCATTATACTTTAAAATGTTCTTAATTCAACTATGAATGTTTTTAAAATAACAGATGTCTGAATATACTATAGGTCTAAGTGTAATTTGCCTTTGGGTACTATTCCTTTCCTTTGATTACCTTCAACTTTTTCTGCAGCCCAATACTTCCCTGATGTTTCCAGCACCCAGGCTTCCTTCCTGTCTGAAACAAGGAAGCTATTGTGGTAGGTAAAGCCACATTCATCCTCCATGCATGATCCTCCCTGACCGTACCTCCCCAACAGATCAGCAATGACATCCACGGCTTTCTCAGCTGTGTCGGCTCTCTCAAGTCCAAGCCTGGAATGTTTTCCCAAAACAACTCAGAATGAACAAAAAAATGTGGACAAGTGTTTGTCTTACAAAAAGACAAATTAACAAATGAAATGTCAAATGATTGAGCTTACCTGACCAGATCCATACCAAGCAGAGCCTCCTCTCCATCAGCGCTCTCTCTGCCCCACACTGCTTCATTTCCAATGCACACCTGATGCTCATTTGCACCCATCTCGGCCCCCCACAACCACGCTGGTCTGCTCAGCACAACAGCATACGTGTGGGCAACCTGCTCGATCTGTATGTATGTACACTTTTAATAGAGAAAGAACAGAACACACGGGGAAAAAATAAGTAATAGTTTTAAACTGGCCTCTTCAGTAAGAAGCAGTCATACTGAGGAAAATCAAAGTTTAGTGACTAAAGACATGCTGTATGAGTCACCTACCTCAAGCTTCTCATCTGGATCATAGTCTCTGGCAGCAAAATACACAACCTCCTGCACTTCATCACAGGGTCTGTCTGAGTTTTTACCAAAGATAATGTGCTGGCCCTCAGTGGAGGGAGGGAGAGCCACAAAGGTGTCACATGAGGAGGGGTCCATTTCTGCTAACAGCTGGGAGAAACAAGACATGCAGCTATGGAGTGAGATTTTGGGCTGAGATTGAAGGCAGTTTTAGCAAAAGCAGACATGAACTGTAACAATCCCACAGAGAGGGGTATAAATGTTATGTTTATTATGGTGTACTCTTATTCAATCAACCTTACCTGTACACTGAACGCTGTCAGTATCAGTTTCTGTTCTTGTTTGTTTCTCCAGCAGTTCAGGTCACTGACACGGAAACAGTTCAGTCACGTGACTAAAGTGAAACAATAAGAAAAGTATTATTATTATTTGTATCATTGCTATTACTTGCCTTATTTTTAAAATGATACGTTTATCAACATAGTAGATATTGTGTTTATTGGATATTTTTGCTACTGTGCATGTTTATTTTGCTGTTCGCTGCTTTTGTTTACAAGCGGAGGAAGTTACGCAATTGGGTCTGGTCCTTACCAGCTTAATAGCACATGATCCGGCTAAAAGTGACGACGGGCCCGCAAAAGAGGAGTTTATTTCTTATGGCGCAGCGTAGACTCCACCTATTTGGTGCTCCGCCGCGTGAGACGGTGTGTAAATGTTGTTAACCCAGGGGCTCCTGTAGCTCTACGTATTTCACTCAGCTAACGATTCTTGTTGTCAGCCATGGGGAAGTCGTTTGCCAATTTTATGTGTAAGAAGGATTTTCATCCTGCTTCGAAGTCAAATATCAAAAAGGTAAGTGCTAGTTAATGGTTATCTTTACTATTTTTAAGGCTAAAACAATTTGTTTTACCTTGCCTTGCGTTAGCTAAAAGAGCTATATCTGCTAGCTGCTTCCTCGTATCAACCATGCATATGCCCGATATGTTTAAGTAACAAGTAAATCACTGTCCAATGTGTTCTCATGTTTTAATTCGTTTTTTTTTATGAATCAAGCAGTTAAAGTAAGTTAGTATTGTACGGGTGTTGTTTCTTACGGAAGCCGAGAGCGGCCGTTTGCTGCATATAATTATTTTCCATGGTTTTCTTGTAGTTTCTTTTGTACCTAATAGTATGTTAATTCAAGGTCAAAATGCTGTACACAAAAAATGATTAATTTCAATTCTAACATAAACTAAATGTTTTTGCATGCATACATGTATACATAAAAGCTTTTGCTATATGTATACATAAATGTATATGTGAAGCTGTTGAAGTTCAAACATGAACTAACATATCGAAACTGTACATGGTTTTATGAAACGTGTGCTCTATGTCTGTGCTGTATTTTAGGTATGGATAGCCGAACAGAAACTTACCTTCGAGAAGAGGAAGCAAGAAGATCTTATGCAGGCATACCTGAAAGAACAAGACACTTATAACAACAGGTTTGATTAAATTATCCTGTCAAAAACTTTAGTTTATGTCCTGAGTGTTTTAATGCCGCAACTGATTGTTTTATCTCTTTCTCTCCTACAGGTTGTTGATGGGGGATGATCGTGTTAAAAATGGCCTCAATTTTATGTATGAGGCTCCACCTGGAGCATCTAAAGGTAAATTGTTTTCCCAGCTCAGTTCTCACTGCTACAAAATATTTAATTAGCTGTTTTTTAAGCTCACCATGTTTAAATAATAAATATGTTCTGTTTTGTTCCTTGGTGTATCCTGCATTTGACTTGAAGAAGAGAAAAATGAGGTAACACCACACGTTCATAGTACAATATTCACACAGTAAAAAAGTAAAATCTCAGGTTATTCTTTAAAATGTTAAGAGTTTTGTAGATTATTACAGTATTCAAACAGTTTAAAATATTTTATTGCGGACTGAGTTGTTAAAGACAAGACGAGAAGAAATTATAGTTTTAAAAAAAAAAGCACACGTAGCTCCAAAGTCTGGTGTTTTTTGTTATAAAAATGTTCATTTTCCAGGAGGCAGGAGACGACGAGTACAAATTTGAGTGGCAGAAAGGTGCCCCTCGAGAAAAGTAAGTGGTAGATTCTAGCATTTGATGATAGAATTGTTGGAAGTCAATATTGCCAGACTTAATTCTTTTATTTTTATCCTGTAGGTATGCAAAGGATGATATGAACATTAGAGATCAACCGTTTGGAATTCAGGTAATAATATCTCCTCTTTAAATATTTCTTTACACAATGTGTGGCTAACCATCAGTCTCAATAATAAAACTAGATTCCATGAATGGATTTCAGAATGTTAAATGAAAAAGGCTTTAATGCTTGACCCACGTGCGCACAGAAGTCTTTCATCAAGAGGTTTTTATGTGTGTGGACATTTATTTTCAAAAAGTTTCAAGATAACGACAAAAGTGAACAAAATAATTTGCTTTTATTTATCAGATGTTATAGATAAGTCAAGTCAGATATTGTAATTTTACTAAAACATTTTTATACACATGTGGGCTGCCATCTAAGGCACCCAATGAGCAGCTCAAGGGCTGACAGTGAGGCTGATGAGGGTGGAGGCAGATGTTTTGTGCTGGTCTAGGGATTCAAACCTGCAACTTCTTGATTACAAGCTTGTCAAACCCTCACCAGTCCCCCACCCCAATTAAATGTCAATATCAGGCATGAATTATTTAGATAATGAAAAGGTCAAATCAGTAACAAATGTAAAAAAATTTAACCTTATAAATGATTGGTTGTTCAGTGTTTTGATTTTATGTGGTTTAATTCCAAAGGTGCGCAACGTGAGATGCATCAAGTGTCACAAATGGGGTCACGTGAACACAGACAGAGAGTGTCCCCTGTTTGGACTGTCGGGCATCAATGCCAGCTCCGTGGCCTCCGATGAAACTGCAGGTGTGCATTAAAACTGTAAAGAGCACATATGATTGGGTATCCTTCTGGTTTGTGTTTATATTTTATAAAGTCATTGTGTTTGTTGTTATATGTGCAAATAATGTCAAAAATACTCTGAAATGTCAGAATTCAGTTCTGTGCTAGTGAATTCAGTCTGTACACATTTTATTCATTTATCTTTTTTTCATGAATAATAATCAATAATTAAAAATAGCCTTAATAAAATTTTGAGGTTGTCAGCCAGTGACAATTTTTGATAAAGGACTGTTTTTATTAAATACAGCATGATTTTTTTTTTTTAATAAATATTGTTAATGATGCTTGTTTTTAGCGGGGTTAAGAATCCACAACATAAAATAGCTGTTTGTTGCAGCAGCTTCTATCTGTCGGGTTTTTTCCTGCAGTTTTTCTGCTCAGCCTTCAGCTCCAAGCCTTGAGCTGATTCTGAGTTCTGCAATCAGCGAGTTGAGTTGTAAAGTAATAATGTTTACCCTGGGAGAGTCCAGTCGGTGGGGTTGATGGTGGAGTGCTGTAATGGTCCCCCTCCTGTGCCGGGAGAAAAAAATGTAATTATTGTGTATTCTGATTCCCCTAACTGCCGCTTTGGCAGAGAATGATATTGTATGATTTGCTCAGCCGGACGTGGAGTGAGTTGATTTGATGTCCCATTCCGTTAACAAAGCCGCCTGTGAAATTCCCACTGTGGAGATAGTGGATGGTATGGGCTCGACATCAATGGGACTCTGAGGCTGTGATTTGTGCCAACAGGTCCGTCGATGCACCCCTCAGAGTTAATGGCCGAGATGCGAAACAGTGGGTTTGCCCTGAAAAAATGTGTCCTTGATAGGAATTCTACTGTTTGTGATCCATCACAGGTAATTGTCAGCATCACACTGTCATCTCTGTGCACATAAGACAATATACAAACATATATACAGTAGGACCCCCTTGAGAAAGGGAGAAGGTGAAAGTAAAGCTGTGATAGACAGTTGAACATGCATTTTCTGAAAAATGTGTTGTTTGGTGCAGTGGAAGTCAAATAAAAGATGAGAAAAATAATATTGTTTTAAACCGGACCAGCTAATATCATTTATTAATTTATCTACTTTAGTTCTGATTACGTTGCTTTTTTTTGTTTTTTTGTTTTACTTTAGCAGGAATATGTTGCCAGTGATGAAGAAGATGATCCTGAAGTGGAATTTCTGAAGTCTTTAACCACCAAACAAAAACAAAAACTCCTCAGGTAATTACATCATGCGCTTAATTTAATAAGTAGAAAACGCTACAATATAATAATAATAATAATAATAATAATAATAATAATGTGATATATTTGATTATCTGTCTTTTAATATAGAAAGATTTTTTATTTATAAATAAACTGTAAAATTTGGTATATTAATGATACTTTAAAAGTTTGTTTAATTAATTAATCATATTTATAGTTATTACATATTTGTCTATTAGTACTTAATTTATTCTAAAAGCTTAGATTAATATTTGACAATCAAACTGCCCTAAATCTCCACAGCTGCTTTAATTAAAAGTGGATAAAAAGGCTGAAGCATGTGGGAAGTGTTGTGATGACAGGAACATTTGATTGCAGCTCATATTGTTTCTGTGATATTCAGTAATAATTTGAGGTGCATGTTTTCCTAATGTGTATTATTTTAAAATCTCTGCCTTGTCAGAAAGTTAGTTCATTGTTTCTTTTCCTTCTTTCTAAAGAAAATTAGATCGACTTGAAAAAAAGAAGGACAAGAAAAAGAAGAGCAAAAAACAGAAGAAGAAAAACAAAAAGAAACACAAGAAAAAGCAGGAGAGTAGCGAGAGCTCGAGTGACTCCTCTGATAGCAGCAGCAGCAGTGATAGTGACTCAGATTCAGGCAAGGGCAAGTCCAAGAGTCAAAAGAGAAAGAAGAATAAGAAAGAAGAGTCCTGTCGGGATAACAGCGCTGACAACGAGCGGCGACTCAAGAGTCAGAAAAAGGCCTCCTCTCACAGAAGCAGGTCACCGAGCCCCCACACCGGATATAAGCGGCCCAAAGAGGAGTCTGGAGATTATAGACAAAGAAGGACAGAGAGGGGACGAAGCGGGAGTCGGAATCGTAGCCCGAAGAACAAGATCACGTCAGAGGGAGGTCAAGAGAGAAGGAGGCGCAGCAGCGGGGGCAGCCCGACTGTCAGCAGCTCCAAGGATGGGTTGGACAGAAGTCGGAGCCGTGAGAGAGGCAGGGAGGACCGAGGTAAAGACAGACGTCACAGTGGAGACGGTGAGCGGAGCAGAAGAAGCACAGAAGGAAACAAAGGCAGGACAGCTGAGAGGAGGAGCAGAAGCAGAGAGAGGAGAGAAGAAAGAGAGGGCAGGCGAAGGAGCAGGAGCACAGACAGGAGCAGAAGAAGGCACTGACGTTTCAATCAACTTTTTATTTACTTTTCCGCTCATAATCCAAAAAGTAAAACTAGCTGCATGTTGTTTAGTTTTCTTTTTAATGACTGTTAAGTGTCTGTTGGGTCTACTTCAAATTTTACTGGACAGACTGATCGTCACATTTCCCTCCAGCAGAGGGAAGCAGTGAACAGAGAATATCAAACTGCAGCTCTGGAGTCTGATGGGATTCTGTCCTGAATAAAAGAGTACAAATTAATTACTGTTGGAAACAATTAGCTGCTCATCAGCTTATGGGAAAATGTTGGACTTGTTGTCATTCAGCTGCTCAAAAACAGGACAACTTGTTGTATTTTGTTCTTCATTTTCTTTTACTTTATTTTAATTTTCATTCCTGTAAACTTAGACGGCTGTTTATTCGTAATAAGTAAAATAAAGTTTTTCATTTCTGATCAAAATTTTAGGAATTCTTTATTTTCTTTAGTTTACAAAATTAAAGCCCGTCACATAAAAAATTTAATTGGTGATGTCAAAATATTTATTTATGCATATTTTAAATATTTAGAATAAACGTAATTATACGCATCCAAAAATTTTAGTTTTTGCAATCGATTTTTTTTTTCTTTTTTTTTGTGTAAATGAGAAAAAATCTTGGGTTTGACTGACCACTGTTTTGTGTTTTTTGCTTCTTTAAAATGAGCTAAAAATCCATTTATTATATGAAAAAATTCAAACGTACATTTAAATCTGTAAAAGTCTAAAAACTTTAGAATAAATAATATGGCTTTTTATTTCCTTATTTTATTAAGCTCATATTTTGATGTTGAATTGATCTTTTTATAAAAAATATATATTTTTTATTTTGACATCTAAAATTTAAATGTGAAAACAATTTTAATTTGAAGAAACAAATGTGTATTTGAAAATGTTAATAAATATGTCAACAAAAACAGGAAAAAAATCAATTTTAAATAAAACGTAACTTTGTTTTATACATTTTATTAAGTATAAATTGGAGGCATAATGTCTATATTTTTTAACAATTTAGCCGCTTTTGTTGCACAGTAGGAAATGAAAATAATTTCCCCTCTATTGCCTTTGCTCAATTTAACATCCTCTCTTTAAAAAAATTGCTGCCTGAATGAGATGCTTTTCCTTGACGCGTTCCCTCTCCCTTGGATTCACGCTGTAATTATTATTCCCTGTTTTTTTTTTTGTTTTTTTTTTTTTCTTTTCTCTGGGAGTCGGACGCTGCACTGGGTAAACACAAAGAAGTCAGTGAGCATCCTTGAACCCTTTCAATGCCGGGGCCACTGATATTCAAGTAACACGCAGGGGCCATTTGACTGCGCCGCGCAAAAAGCATTTCAAATCCAACATTTGCATTTGACTTTTTGGCCTTTATTTTTCTGAGTTGAGAAAAAAAAACTGTTCCTCTAACATCTATGTTTCTGGTTTTAAAAAAAAGAGAAAAAGAAGGCGTATATCCTTCTTCTGTGTATGGATTGGTATGCAAATGAAAGCAGTTAATTTGGACAATTAGAATAAATATTCGGGGACCTTTTCTAAGCCCCCCAGATGAAGTGAAAGTGAACAATAGATGTCTCGGAGATTAATTAGATATTTGATAAGACAGGAATCCCAAATCGCAAATACAAGACACATGGGGCACATACAAAGTGCTCCAAGTCATAATTAATAACATTTAACAAGATTTTCATTTAGCCATGAAATGTCTTTTCCGGGGAATTAAATACGAATTTATTCCATAGGGGGCAATCGAGCTATTATTTTTTTAAAAGGAGAAATAAACACTTCTTTAAAAAATGCAATTAAATAAAATGTTCAGATTAGAAGAAAATAAAATATCAAATTTACACACCAATACAGCCATTTTTCAGATGTTTTAATTACGATAAATGAAAGTTTTATACGTGTGACTTTATACAGGTAAACATTTATATATAGATTATTTTTAAACAAAGAAATCAAATGATTAACAAAAGTTTAGGGGGTAGAGAGGGGTGGGGGGGAGCTGTGTACATACATATATATCCACAAAAGTGCGTCGGAAAGTAAATTCCCTGATTTCCAGGATACCAACACGAATAAAACAATCCAAGCTTATGACATTTACATGAGAAAACACAGAGTTTAGGGGGTTAATATACAAGCTAGGACTCACACTGTCCGACCAGAGTTCAACAGGTTTTTACGCGCCTCCAAGTCTCTGCAGAAAAATCAGTTTGCGTTTTCTTTAGATGGATTCATGAATGAAATACTCATTGCGCCTGTGTGGATATATTTTGTTATGTTTTTCAACTATTTTTCTTACTTTGTGTGTCAAATACGACCCGTTTTCATTACTGTGCAGTTTTTATTTATTTTTTTTTTATTTTTATTTTCCTCTGCTTTGATTTGGGGTGCCGTCTCAGGGCTCGTCGTGGGGAGACGGATCTTTCACCGTGATCCTGGGGTTCACCCCCTCCAAAATAAGTTCCGGGGACTCGGACCTCGGGGTCTCCAGGTTACTGGTGTCGGTGTCACTGTCGCTGCCCTTTTTGCCTCCTCCGCCCGCCGTGTGCGTTTTGATGTGCTTGCTCAAATGGTCACTGCGCATGAAGCGCTTGTTGCACACCGGACAGGCGAAGCGCTTCTCGCCGGTGTGGGTCCTCAGGTGTCTCTGGAGCTCATCGGACCGAGTGAACCTTTTGCCGCAGAAAAGCCAGTTGCAGACAAAAGGCCGCTCGCCGGTGTGCCACCTCAAGTGCGCTTTCAGGTGAGAAGTTTTTCCGTACACCTTCCCGCAGCCCGGAATGTGGCAGCTGTGGAGTCCCTTTCTCCGCAGACTGGCCCCCGCGGGCCCCAGCCGCTCGGCCTCCTGGCAGTTCGGACAGTCACATGTTGCTCGGCCGGAGTACCGCCTGGAGGATCTGGACGAGCTACTTATTCCTGAACTGCCCCCTGAAATCATGGCGTTGGCGGCGGAAGCGTCTGTGTAGGTGGGGATGACGGTTTTGAAGCCGTCCTGCGTTAACAGGTGCTGGCTCGTGGACAGCAGGTGGGACGCCGTCGGGCTAATCCCGGTGGAGCTGAACGCCGAGTGCGTCAGCGACGAGAAGTCCGGGTTGTAGCCGCTCAGCTGGGAGTGGATGGCCTGCGGCGTCCCGGAGTGCAGCGAGGTCTGCAGGGTGCCCGCGGGATTCTGCACGTCTAGCCACGAGCCCGGGTTGCTGTGGACGTCCCACCACGAGGACGCGCCGTTGGCCACGTCACCGGAGATTGTCGAGTGGAAGCCGGACTTGTACCAGGACTCGTAGGGGTGCGCCATGCCAACCCGCGGGTACAGCGTCTCGGCTGACGTGTGGACTTTGGAGATGAAGGCCGACTGGCCGGACTCCTGCGTCGTGACGCTCGCGGAGTTGGAAAACAGCCCACTGTACTCGGTGGAGAAGGCTGAGGAGGTCGGGGAGGTAGAAGCTAAGCAGAAGGCGCTGTTGCCCGCCCCGCTGCTCGCTGTTAGTCCCGTGGAGGCTCGGCTGGTCGCGACCGTGAAGCCCGGCAGGCTGGAGCCCAGGTTGCAGCTAGAGGAGGATCTCTTCCACGGGTGAAATCCACCTTTGGAGAAAGCGCTGGAGTCAGGTAAAGTTGTCAGAGGGCTGGTGTTACCGATTTTGTTGCAAGTTGCAGCCAACATAGCTAAGGGTGTAGTTCCAAACCGCGGCTCTTCCTGAAAAAATAAATAAATAATAATATCAAAAAAATAATAATAAAATAAAATACAAACAACAACAAAAGGTTTTACCTAAAAAATTGAAAAACTAAATAAGAAACTCAAAAAAAAAAAAAACACGAGGAAAACTTTTTGTATTTAGTTGGCTACAACATAAATTATATATAATGTCGAGAAGAAGCAAAGTGCCTCGTTTAAGTGAGTTTACAACAACAAAAACAAACAATTTTAGTACATTAAAATACAAGCAAGCAGAAAAGTCACAGTAAAATTTGCGCAAATGAGGCATTTTAAAATGATCCAAAAGTTAATAAACCAAGTTAAATAGCTTACATATGCATCTAATTCATCTTCGTCACAAAAAATTGCAATGTTCATGTTTACGAAAGCTCCAAACTTATTTACCTGCAAGGGACAATGTCGAAACTTCGTGCGTAACTTTTGCGCGTAAAGCCAGAACTTACCCCGAGTATAGACGTAGCCATATCCAGGCTCAGAGCTGTGATGAGTGTGTTCGCGGTGTCGAGGCTGTATGGCTCCAATTTGATCCAGATTTTTGTCCCCCCGTGTTGACTCGGGTCACACGGTTTCTCTCCTGGCTCGCAGCTCACCAACACTACCTTAGTTGTAGCGAGCGTGTTCTTTGAAGTACAGCTGGAGAGGACGCGCAGCCAATCTGCTCGCTGCACTCGTGGCTGGGGAGGCGGATGTCAGCCAATGAGAAGCGCGACCGCAGACAGAAACACCAAAAACCCCGCCGTCAATCATGTGCAGTGCAGCCTCTCCGCTCACACTGTCATCCAAGACACCATTTGATATATGTATATATTTAATGCATACAGTTATTTTTATGTTTTCTCACACGAAGGCGCAATGTGTCTCTTTTCGTTGCAGAATTGAGCTCACGCGTCAAATCTCCAGGAGGTAAGCGTTTTACTCATTTTATTTGCGGCTTGTCGCGGCGCTGGATCCGGGTTTTTATTTCTTATTTTTCATATACAGATCATGCGCAATGCATGTTGTAAAAATAAAAAAAACATGTTCATTTGAGCTCAGACTGTAGGGGTTAACTGAGAGATGACTTTATCCAAAACAGTTTGCGCGCATTTGATTTCGGTGTGTCAGAAAAAAAATTAAATAAAACTAAACATATTAATATTTCTGCGTTGTGTCGTAATTTTAAAGTGATTGTGTTCATGTTTGAAGAATTGAGCGCAAGTTCAGAAGTCAGGCCTGACAGGACCAAACTCTCTAAAAGACAAACTTGTGCGTAAAACCACATGGAAAGCGTGCCAAGAAAAACAAAATATGGCGCATGATTGATCCTTCTGCTTTTTTTATTAACCTCCATAAAATCTACGTGTCTGTGGGATTGTTGGCGCATCTGTGCCGCACTCTTTCCCGGCTGCGCACTTGTTCGGGGGAGGTGGGGGGAGTGGGCGCAGGTGAGGGGTTAATTAAAAACGACAGCTTGTTTAGCGCATCCTTTTAAAACCTTAAAAAGTTTTAAGAAAAGGAAGATGCCTGCTCCAAAGACGAATTATGTTTTTTTTTAATTGAACTCTAACCAAACATTTAATTAATATAAAGAAGATTAAATGTTTGTACACTTTTTTCAAAGATTTCTTAATTTTTCCTCGTAGTGGCGCTTATCACAATTGAATAAATCATATTCTATAGCATGTTAAAGCGTCCAGAGATAATGACATAATGTAAAATTGACACACTCTGATGTGATTCTTCATCATCATCCCCCTTTTAAAAGTTAAAGCAATTTTCCAGAGAAAAGATTTGTCAGAAAGCTGTGCATTACTGTATTCAAAAACGGGGCAAATAATGCGCTATTATGGCGCATGAATGCTGCCAGTAAACACAGGCGCAATTTGTTCCAAACCCTCCTTCTCTTTTTGTGCTTTAAAGCCCCACCTTTGGATGGGTGAATAAAAATCAGTTTCATCAACAACTGAACGCAGCCAGGAAAATTGAATCTTTTTTTTTTTCAATCATGACAATTTGCCAGAGTGCTGTTAACCGTATTAACAGGCTTTTCTATATAAGCAGAGTTGATTGCTGCTTAAAAAGAGTTAGATTCATTCTAATGCCAGGAAAAATTAAAAGCTTAATTCCTTTGTAACAAATCAGGAAATAGCTCCACTTTAATAAAATAAAATAATTCATTTTTTGTTTGATAATAATAATAACAATGTTAAAGCTTTTGTATTAAAATTAAAGACTCCCACTGATAATGCTGTCCACTCATATTTTGTTAAAAATTGTTTGCCTTAATAGTGATTTGCTGTTTTTCTTTTTCTACAGTATTTTTTTTTTGCACAAGAGGGGAGAACATGATCCCTTCTTGTCAGTCAAGTGAGAATTCAGAGTTGGATCTGTAATTCTGGTCTGCATTCGTGAGCACTTCTCCGTGGCAATTAGGAGCCCATTACAAGCCATTAGATTGATCAATGTACCTTAAACAATGGGAGTGATTTATTTGGTCGAACAAAACGCTCTGCATCTATTGTGATGAGTCTAAGTGGGGGTGCATCCATCAACAAAAGATAAATGATTAATTCAGAGCTGTTCATTTCAAATTCTTCCCGACAAAGCGCACCCCCTCTTGCACTTGCTTGAAAATCCAGATTATTAGAGCCTCATTTTCTGCATGTTAAACCAGACAGGGGCTGCGGGATTGGCCGGGGGGGGGGGGGGGGGGGGGGGGGTGGTT
>JARVJO010000061.1:13161551-13210281 GCA_031762555.1 Cynodonichthys magdalenae | reverse complement strand
CCCCCCCCCCCCCCCCCCCCCCCCCCCCCCCCCCCCCCCCGGCGGTCGGGGTGTGCCCCTGTGCGTTTTAATATGTGCCTCTGCAGAGGGAAGTTTATTTGAGAATGTTTAACTAATTGTTGTAATTTCCGTGCGCTCATGTGGCTACACCTGTTTCTCTCTAAAGGGGGTTCAGAGCAAACTATGTGTGAAAGGATGCTGTGCGCCTGTGTGGCAGTGGAGCTCCACTTGGATCAGAGAAGGTAAAAAAAAATGAAAAAAGTGGGAAGAGGATCAAGAGATGAAGATTTCTTTAGTTAACAGTTGTTCTGTTCTGGTTTTTATTCTCTTGAAATTCGTTTCCCATAAGTTTTTCCTGTATTTTTGGTAGAAAATAAAATAAAAACTGATTCAACCTTCTTTAAGGTGTAAACTAAAATAAACCATCAAACAGTAAGGATTCATGGTTGTAAAACAAGACGCCATAGCAAGCACTGTTCAACCTGCCAGCACTGATTTGTAGATATCATCAGATTCAGGACCGGTTGAATAAATGTCAGCATAAAGCGCACAATCCAGCCAAACCTCTGACAGGACTTAAGTGAGCTTTAATACACGCAGACGCTCATTAACCTCGCTAATACTACCCACAGCTAAATTTGAAGGTGCAGGTCAGCTCGCCGTGCAGCTCACAGTGTCAACTTACATTTCCAGAAGCCGCATGTTCTATTTTGAGCCCACAGCAGAGAGCGTGCAAGCTGAAGTGCAGTCGGCTGCTCACATTTGAGGACTTATCTTCTGCTTTCTTTCCTTACAAATGAATGTATGTTTCTTAAATTTGAGATAGAAATCGAGTCAGAGTTGGGTGAGAAACATGGCTCCAAAAAAGGTGCGTTTTTGTAAAATGAAAGGGTATTTTAAACCTAGTAAGTGTTGTGGATCATATAGAATAGAAAGTGTTAAAACTGGCTGAAGACGTTTACATTTTCTCTTCATTAGGGCAAAGGAGATGACGTACCAAAGCCTCCGCCACTGATTGGAAGGTTTGGCACCTCGCTGAAGATAGGAATTGTGGGCCTGCCTAATGTTGGGTAAGTTTGTGGTTTCCATATGTATCAATTATTTCTATGATTGGATTCATCTTCCTTTTTTATGGATACTAATTTATGTAAAGCAGGATGTAAACCAACTATAGTAAAGCTTCTCCAAAGTGAAACTTTTCCCTTTGTTACTGTCACATTGCAAATTTAATGGAGAAAACTACACTTTATAGCTTCGAGTGGAAAATGTGTTTGCGCTGAATAACCTTGGAAACCCTCATCTTTCCTTTCATGCATCTCTCAATTTGAGCTACACCCTTCGTGTTTTATTTTAATATAGCACATCCAGCACCGTGACAATAAAGTGCTAAAGTTTATACATTCTGGCACTCAGTCTTGCACGCTTGAATTTATATATTTAGGTTTGATTCTTGCACTGGTGACAGCTCACTAATGAGACCGTGCAGCTCTGCATTGATACTTCTGAAAATTATATATTTATACATTTCTGGGTATACAGCAAACAAAAACACTATATACTTTCTATTAATGTTTCAGAAAGTGGAGCTGAATCAGGGGAAATCACCAACAAAACCACTTGGCTATTTGTTTTGAGATTAGCGTGACATGCAGGTCAAAGGTCAGGCTACATTCTGGACAGCTCTGTAGGTGAATCACTGTGAGGGGCTAATACAGTCATATCTTGTGGGTTTGTGTGTGAAAGACTGTTATAGTGTTGGCAGGTCAGATTTATTCAAACAAATGTATTTTGTCAGCCTCTATGAAGATCTTCCTTGAGAAAAAGAAAATCTCTGACCCTTTTCTGCCTCCCTGTAGCTTCAATTTACAGGCGGAGCTCCTGAAACGTCATCTTCTAATCAGCTGACAGACGTCGGTCTTCCGTTTTGCAAAACTATGAACATTTTCTTCAACAAGTGAAGAAAAACAAATCGTTTTAATTAAAATACTGATGAGCTTCAAACATAACTCTTTCATTCATATTGAGATTTCAGTTCAGGGACATTTTAAATGCAGTTTCAGTTTTTTAACCCTTACATGTGTAAATGTGTGTAAGATGGTAGCATGCAAGGTTTTTAAGGCTACTGGTAAATGATCCCACTCTAGTGTCCAGTGTTTTCATTACTCACAGCAGTAAAAACCACAGTTTCTTCCTCTCATAAGAAGAAGAGCTCACTGAGGTTGTGGCCCGCCACACCATATTTGTGTCAAAGTAGAACCCTGCTATGATTTCTTCGTGGATGAACTATGTTCTGATGTAAACCAGCTGTTAGCTGAGTGGAACAGAGGAGGCCTTATAGGAAAGACTGCTGTTCTTCTTCATATGTGGGAAAAGTTTATTTTTTGTGTGTATTTAACTCTATTGAAGAGCGTAGTTCAAACCGCCCCCAAATCTCCTCCACTTTATGTTACAAGATTCACAAAGGATATTTATTTTCATGTTACCATACAAAGCACTTAAACAACCATAGGACCAAAGTGCTATACAGTCACAGTCAATAAAACACACAACAGTCACAGTGCATAATAAAAGCCTAATCTGAAAATTAAAACTATATAATAATAATAAAAAAAACATATAAAACCAATTAAAATAATCTCAAAACAAACTAAACGTCAACATATCAGATGGTGCCAAAAGCCAAAGAGAAAAGAAGGGTTTTAAGTAGGAGCAGCAGTGGAGAAGGGGATATAGGGGTGCAGCAACTCAGTCAGGTAGAGTGGGGCAAGACCATTTAATGCTTTAAAAACAAATAAAAGAGAAAGGTTGGGTGCATCAGTTTTATTTTCAGTGTTTTGAAATGTCTTAAAATTTAGAACTTCCTGGAATACAACAGCTGTGAAAAAGACAAACATCACATCAGGGTAAAATAGTAGAATCGTGAGTCGACACGTTTCCATCAGTGTTAGGGTTGTTTATTCTGTAGTTCTTTCTGCAATCTGTTTAAAATAAATTGTAATACAAACCCCCTTTCTCATTAGTTCTGTTATAAAGAGTCTAAAAAGTCAAAACAATAAAGGTTGTATTCCTTAAGTATGATGTTAAAGAGGAAAAAATGGACTATAAATAATGCAAAAGACTCAAAATCTTACATTTTAATGAATTTTGTAACCGTGGTTAAAATCAAAAAGGTGTGTTTTGCCTAATTTGCTTAAATCTTAAGAAATATCTTTTAAAAAATATGTGCAAAAAGCTTTTAGTTTAAAACCAAAGTAAACCACAAAAAAATTTCTTCTTTTCATTATGTGGACATCTTTTGGTTACAAGCATCACATAGTTCTGTATTTTTTGAAGCACATTCATGACTTGTTCTATATTAGTTTCATTTTATCAAGTGATGTTAGTTGTAATATTCTCTGACTTGTTGCGTTTTTTTTTTAATATTAATATGAACCATTTTAAGATGGATAACGTACCTTTTCATCACAAAAACCAAGGTCGTATTGTATTTGCATTAGAGTTTAAAAACAACACATTTAGAAATCTGCAGTAAGTTTAAGTTTAAAGGCAACATTAAATGATGGGATTATTGTTGAGTTTTCTGTTTGCTGTTCTCTCTAAGAGTGTAAACTGTCCTTTTATTTTGTTTATTGCTTATTTTAGGATTATCTGATCTTGTTACAGGTACTGTATTTTAATTTTTAACCATCGAGCTCGAACATTTTGTCATTCTAAGAATTTTTTATTTCACATACAAAAAAAAGACATTCTTGAATCTTTTACTGCAGCGCTTCATGTCCATTCTCTCAAATCATCAGGTTCTACCCAGCAGCACTTTTGGATGCCGTGACCTCAGCGCTGTTTTTATTTTCAGGAAGTCAACCTTTTTCAACGTGCTGACAAAGAGTCAGGCCGCAGCTGAAAATTTCCCCTTCTGCACCATTGACCCAAATGAAAGCAGAGTGCCCATTCCAGATGAACGCTATGATTTCCTCTGCCAATTCCACAAACCTGCCAGGTATGGGGTCTCATCCTTCACTCATTATTCTCCCCTTCACATCTGTAGGTGCTCCTGCTGTATGAGAAATCATACAACAATGCTGTTGTCATGTAGCTCTAGGTGTTTGTATGGAGTCCAATTGATGCTCTATTCTTCTTTCACAATAAAAAAAAAACTCTAGGTGATAATACATGTTTTATAGAGGCTGTTTAAGCAGCAGGAATTCAGTTTTGATGCACTATACATTATAGATGATCCAAAGTACGAGTCAAACATGAAAAAAATGGTTCTACACAAATAAATACCTTTGTGGAATAAAATGCACCTCTTCAGTCGCTGCTTCCTGTCAACTTCTAACAAGATTATAACATTGCCAGTATTTTACACATCTGTAAACACAAATCAGGAGCTGTTTTATTAGGAATTACCCAAGCAGTTAAAGCTTCACATGCCCTTCAATAATTCCTCGTTGTCACTGATGTCCACTGCAGAATGAAAATGATTAAAACGCATCAGTGAGCAATCTTACAGCTTGAGATTCTGGATCAGCAACATGAAGCTGGAAATATTCACTAATAAATCCGGCGTAGTGAACATTTATCAGAGGTTAAACTGGATGTAAAGATGACAAAGGATAAAACAAATATATTTTGGTTGATAAAACAACGATCAGGCTGCTGACACTTGAAAAAGGAGATTTGTGTGAAAATTATTACTTTTACTTTTGCTGCAATTGATTTTAAATGGATGAAATTATTAGCATTCTGTAGTAAATTCTGTTGTGAAAAAGTCCTAAAACAAGAAACATGACCAAGTAAGACACAGAACAATAAGTCCTCCTCTCCAAGCACGCAGTAGAAGGATTCCAAGAGCTGAAAATGCTGAAAACACCTTCCTAATAGTGAAGCACGGTGGTGGCAGTATCATGATGATGATTGTTAATATTAATACTATTAGAATAAATTTTTTTTATAAACAGTAATAAAATCAGCTGATTTCTGAAAGAAAACAATTTTAAGTTTGTAAGATGGTTTTTGTTTCAGCAATAAACCATTTTTTTGTTTCCGTATTAAAGCTTGATCTAAACTTTAAATTATATGTTCTTATACAAGTTTGGACCAAGCTTTAATACAGTTACTAGGGTGTAAACATTAGGTACTGCACAACAGTGTGCAATATCAAAAAGAACAAAACTGCCTGTCTCTTATTTCAGAAAAAAATGAATTTTCCATGTTTGGAGTATAGTTTTGTGGAATCATCTTTTCATGTATTTATTTGAGTCATTTATTTAACGTTTCTGTGATACTGTTTTGTTAAAGAGCCTCATATGTTTTATTTGTTTGTTGCACACAACACCTTTGACGGATTTAGAGTTCAAAACCAGCAACATTTGCAATTAGAAATTCACCCTCAAATTAAATGTGCATCTTTCTGAGACTTGAACTTTCTGCTGAGTTAAAATACTGAATTAAAAAAAAGTTTTCATTTCTTTTTATTGAATTTATTTGCAGTAAAATCCCAGCATTCCTTAATGTTGTTGACATTGCTGGCCTGGTGAAAGGCGCTCACGCTGGCCAAGGTTTGGGAAACGCCTTTCTGTCCCACATCAGCGCCTGCGATGGCATCTTCCACATGACACGTGAGTCACAATGTGCTTCAATATCCAGATCTTCATTATACCTGGAGGTATATACAGTACTTTACAAAGTATATGAAAGACTGCATATTTTAAAATCATCACTAAAGTGGTGTATTTAATCCGGGTGAGCAAAAATTTACTAGGTTTTGCATTGCTGTTACTGATGTTAACATCACAGAATAAATGCAATTCAATCAAACCTCATAATTTTGCAAGAAAGTTTAGACTTAAACATTAAAAAACTCAATAATATTTCCTTATGCTTTGAAATATCTATTTTGAGAAGAACTTTATGTTGATATTTTTGCACTAAAGTAAAAAACTAAACATAAAAATGAGTTAAGAAACAACTTTTTCCCAGTACTTTAACTGACGTAACGTGGTCTTTCTAAATATTTGGGGTCATTTATTTTGAAAATTTCCTCGTATAATAATCTTCATTGTTTATCAGACAATCTTCAGCTTATTCTTCTCAGTTTTCCTCCAGTCCTTCTGCACCTTTCCCATGCTCCATGTCTTGCACAATTAAAGTGTTACATGCTAGAATAATTCAAGCTACTGCAACTATGAATACAGAAACCCCTGAAAAAGAAAGGTGAATTGGTTTGCTGATTGTATGCATGTATTGACTTTGTCACTGAGTGAAAAAGGAGCTTTGATTCAGAGCAAATTAATGAAAAGTTTTAAGATGGAAGCAATTTTATTTTATTGTTCAGAAGTTCATCCTAAACATATAACCTGTTATAGAGCTGCGTTGATTTCATTTTTATCTGTAGATTTTTAAGAGATAGAAGAGAAAAACCATTTAGAGATGGATCCAGACAGAGAAAATAAAACATGTTAGCTGATATTAAGTTTTATTTGACTTTCTTTCTAATAAAAGTCACACATTTGGAGTGATATTCTATAATTTATTGTCCACATGCTCCAAATAATCATTGGAAATTAGACTTACCTTTTGACTTTTTGTTGTTCACATGTAATTTTTTATTTTTGACAGCTCTTAACTTGTGTGACAGTTTATACATTAGTACGATTGATAGGTTTTTAGTATTTTTATACATCCTTGTGGTCAACAGGCCCCATAAAGCCTTTGATTGTGGACCTAATGTATATACCATAATCCTCACCCAAAACCAACTCTTTTGTTTTTAAGCACTTAAGACGACAAACGTACCAATCTTCTCTTGAAAGAGTGTGTGTAAGTGTGTGTGTGAGTATCTCCTCTGGCATGCTATTGTTTCCTCCCTTGTGAAGTTCTTAGACACTATGTGGTTTGTTTCACAAGTTAGCCATTCGAGCTGCTTTTGTTTAGTAATTATATCTGTCTACGAGCGCAACGCTCAAGTCACTTCTTTTATATAGTTTGATTATATGCTTGCGAGCCCTTTTTTGTGTCTTGAGACGTATATTTTTTTGTCGGAGGGTGGTGGTGGTGGCGGGGTGTCAGTTCAAGTGTTTGTATTCTTATAGAGAGAGTTTCATTAACAGCTCAATTCTGTGATTACAGCTGCAAACTCAAAACAACTCAACTCAATTAAGTCACGAAATCTTAACAGCCTTGTCAGAAATTATTTTAAATGTTCTTATTTATGGGGTTACAAATGCACACTAAGAAATCAAAAGGGCAATTGTTTGTTAATAAAAAAGTGCTTTAGTAGTAAATATTTTAAACTCATTCTTTACATTCAAAAGGACCGTTCTGCGCCTCGATTGACAACAGATACATCCATACGTTCTGGTACAAAACTGTTTTCATTGAGGAAAAAAATAAAACCAAATTATGCTAACTAATCAGAAAGGCCCCTGCCAAGATTCATATTAGGAACTACTTTGTTGTGAGGCAGTGCAGAGTGTTAAACCATTATTCAACCTGTTCCTGTCAATCAAGAGATTAGCTCATCCACACCTTAAGGTTACCAGGTGCAACATAGTGTTCTTTTTTTCCAAGAGAATATTTTGCACATTTAAAACATTTTAGACTTTCCTTTTTTTTAAGAATTGTATCTTTAGAGCCAAAAATAAACAGATCATAAACTGGATTTCCCCCTTGAATTTTGCCCTGTGCATTATAAATGCTATTAAGATATATAGTATATTTTTAAATATATGATGACAAGAAACGTGATGAGGCTTCCTGGTTTCATAGCAAAATAAGAGTTTGCAGGCGAAATCTTCCCAGTGTCTCTGGAATCAGTTGGAAGTTAACAGTCTGAGACGAGACACAAACACGTTCTACTTCATCTACTCCTCTGTTTCCCCGCGCTCATCTCTGCCAGCTTACCTGGCCTTAGTCCCAGATGTTTTGGTTTCCAGCAATTAGATGTTTGAATGCTCACACGGAGCTCTCCACCGCCTTCAAAATAACTGGCGGAAGTCTCTAGGTCATTGTGATCGAGGATGTATTTACAGTCGCACGGTGTTTAGTTGGTTTAGACGATGCTGAATCTCAAAGGAATTTCTCTGTTTTTCTTTCTACAGGTTGAAATGTAAATGACACATTTTGGGAAATAGATGATCAGGTTTATGAACTGTGATCTGAAGAGCTGAAACATTTTATTATTTGGGTCATATTCTGTAGGTTAGGGTCTGCATTCAGCAACTCCCTTAGTTTTTAAAAAGTTATTTCATCTCCTGTTTTTGGGTCCACCACCTCCTTCTGCACCATGATTTATGAAAAGATGCTGTTTTTAGTTTGCATCATTTTAATAAACAATTGTTTATGGTTCTATTTAAACAAAAACAGTTTGCATTTGTCTTTATGTTTAAACTTAAAACATTTAAATTTGAAGTTCAAGTTTGTTGGTTATTTGAGTATCAACAAAGCATCATTATTAAAAGAAAAACATCCATTTTAACTTAGGCCAGACTTGAAGTTTAAATGTACTGGATGCCACTTTATTTCATTTCTGTAAAAAGTATTTCTTCAAGCATTTTGTGATGAATTACTGTGTTTTCAGCTTTTGTTTATGCATCTGTAGCTGTGTCTCTATCAAAAATATACAGCTGCATATTTTGGACAAGTGATTTAATTATTCTTGTAACTTTATTTGACATAATCATATAGATTTCCCAAATATCCACAAGGATTTATTAAGCTGCTTTTATTAGTTTAAACACATACAAGAAACATGATTTGTTTAGAATATTTCTGTGGTGTGTATTAGCTTTAAATGTACAATACAACCTGCTGGATGACTGATCAGTCATGCTCAGCAGTGAAATAAATAATTGTAGCTTTCTTGACAGCAGCCGGCAGACCGACTGTGAGCTACAACTTTCATTCAGGGGAATCCTCCTGTCTGCTTCGCAGGCTTAGATTTACCTGACAAACTCCTCGTAAATTTTCAGGAATTACAGAGAACCTCGATTAGGTGTAAAGGCCGCAGAACCTTTAATGTGTTTTTATAATATTAATAATAATTATAATAACTCAATCATTAAATTGAGTTTTTTCAACAAAAACTTGTTGAAAAAAGACCCTTTTTGAAGTTTGGTTAGAATATTTTCTCTTTTATATGGAACTTTTTGCTTTTCAAAATCGTCAGTGTTCTCACAGAATTTCTTATGAGTCACGTCGCATTTATGACGTCATTCAGGTGTCACTGTACAGATCTCTAAGCAAGATTCAAATTAAAAAGAAGTATTCAGATTTTTTTTTTTTTCCTTGAGCATTACGAGCAAACAGGATTGATGATTCAGACAGAGGTGATTTATTGCTGACCTGCCTCCAGACTGACGCCAGTAATGGCTGCTCTCCGGGCATTCTGCCTCATCACTCATCAACTCACAAATTCTCCAACTTGACAAACATCCAGGACACCTCACCTCACTCAGCCTGTTGTGCTCAGCGGTGAGTTAATGTGTCAACTGCTGTTTCATGCTGTAGACAGTAAATACTGGCTTAGGGAGACATTCTTTTGTTTTACTTAATGACAAGGACAACTGTACTGTACTAATGTAAACTTGGCTCTGACAATGAAAAGCAAAGTGTTAGTATGAATCTAGTTTGGTGCGGCCATTATTCAGCTACTGCAGCTGATATTTGTTTTATAATTAAATACAATTAAAGCTTCAATTTGTCAAAAAGCAGAGCTCACCAAAGATCAAATACATTCATTTTTATAACCCCTACTATCCTCAGACACATTGTGTCCAGGTAATGTTGAGCAAATCCAAAAATCATTTAAACATCACATGCTGTCTAAACCTGTGTGCACGCTTGATAAATGTTTCTATGTCTGTTGCACATTTTAAAGTTTCTCATGTAACTCAGAGCAATGAGGAGATGAAAACATGAGAGGACACGTGTACAAATTTAAAATACACTATTTTAATGTTTAAAACACTTTGATGTGAGTTCAGAAAAAAAATTGATTTCTTCACAAGTTCATTCCATTCATTAGTTTAGTGGTAACGTTTTGTGTTTTGTTGTGTTTCTGCACTTGCGCTGCATGTTTTAAAAACCCATAGATTGGAGAAATAAATTAGTTTTTACCAGATGATCAAGCTAACAGTTAGTCAAGGCAACACCAAATTGTGTTACTGCCATCCTAAAACAAATTTCATTAAAAAAAATGTCATACAGTTCATGCAAACTCTGTTTTATAAATATTAACAATGACATTAGTTTTGCATCACACTGTTATTTATGTGAGATTCTGTGCAAATAGCAAAAGCAGCAGCTACCAGAAGCACTTCCTGCAGGAAAAGTTTAACATTTCTGATAAAATAATTAGAATGCAAAACTGAAAACAATGTAAAGGTTTATAAAATAATGTTTGCATGAACTGCTTTGAAATTTAAAACTTGTTTTAAGATGGCAGCAATCTATTTTGGTCCAATTCAAATCTAGTCAGATTTAAACTCTACTTCTACACAGTGAGGCAATTCAAGAAGTTATCTACAACATTAGGGGGGAAAAATCATATATTTTCAACAGAAACCCAACTTTAAATATTCTGAACTCCAATTTTCTTTTATTTTGAGGCCAAGTTAACAGTATAAAAGGATCAGTTACTCTCTTCATACCTTTGGTCATAAATACACTTTCTTGATGACAGTTTGGTTCCGTGCAAGCTCTTGGTTTGGTGATTATTTGTGAGTAAACACAGTAATATTGCATTATAAGTGGGTCGGAAAAAACCCTCTGCTTTCAGCCTGTTGTGGTTCTTTGTTTATTTTGGTTGATGTTTTAACCAATATTCCAACCCTACAGTCTCAATTATGTGGTTGTGGTGGGATCATCCTCCTTTTGTGTGTTTTCGGGCCGTGTTGAGGTGCTGTCACAGCATTTAAATGAGCATTTTGCTTCAGCGAGAATGAAGAGTTTTTGTCAGCCTCCACTCATCGTGGATGATTAGAGAAAAATGTCTACCCCATCTTGACTGGAGATGGCCACAGCTCCAGATAACATGCTGTGATTGAAGGTCGCAATATTTTGAATTCTAATGGGCCTGCAAGATGAATTGCCTAAAATAGACTGTAGAATCTTCCTGCTTCCTCTTCACACACACATACGCACACACACACATCCTCCGCCTGTCCGCTGTGAAAAGAACCACTGGGAATGGCAAGGCCCGATGATCATAGAATTATTGGATGGTGATTCTACACCCTTCAAAAGGGAGTTGCTATGGAGATCTCGTTCCAAACTGTGAAATGATTCACCTTTGAAAGACTGGAGGGCCTGAAAGCTGAACACATCATTGTTCAGGTGGCAGTTGGTTAGGAAATTGCTGGTGTCTGTGCAATCAGCAGCACTGTAGTAGTTAGGGATCTGAAAAGGTTTGTTCTCTGAATGATGTGGGACAACAGTGGTCTGCATATGACAGTTCCTTCCTGCAAGACGCTCTTTTGCTTTTGGGGTTTGGCTAAATAAACGGATTAACGGAGATGGAGCTAATGAGAGGGAAGTTAAAAATGTTTTCTCATCCTTCAACTTTTAAATTTTAACTTTTAGCTGCACACAGATCAATATCTGTACAATTTAGCTCCACAGAAAGTATTTTTTTTTCCATTTTCCATGCCTAATATCCCACAAGTTAGAATTATGCACCTTCAAAACAGAGACATAGCAGCTGTCTATATTATCTATGAATTGGGGACACCTTGTGGGGTACTTATATTCATCCTACTGAGTACTGTGATTTCGCTGTGATGTGTTTTGAAAGATGGGATCATGTAGAAAACATGAGTGTATCTCTGATGGGCTCCAACCCACCATTTTTTGGTGTCAAACTGCTTTTTAGCAGCCACAGTATTTGCCATAATTGACATTTGCAGAAAAAACAAGGCAGAATATTCCACAAACTCGGTTACAGAAGCAGAGCTCCTGTCAATTTCATGTATCTAACAATGAATGACAAGAAGATATTCCTTGAATAAACATAAATACCCTTATGTATATTGCTAGTGTGTTTTATGCCGGGAAAACGTCCATAATGTGCATTCCCTGACAGACTCATAAAATAGCTTTTACTGCTCTGAATACCAGGGGAATTGCAGCACTGAGTTTGCATGAACATTTTAAAAGCAGTGTTAGGAATGCAGGTTCTTTAGATGTGCTCTCACCAACCTTACATGTGAAAACATGCACAGGAAGTAAGAAGTCAATGAATACTGTAATTTAACTGAATTATGTTGACCACATATCCTCTCAGAGGAGGCAGCCCAATCAGTATTGATCTTTACTTCGTACATGTAAGTATCTCACAGAAAAGTACTGATTTGAGGGTTCCTCAATGCTTAAACTTGTGCAAAGTGGAAAAAAAGGGAAGTAGATCTTAAGGAACTGAGTTGCAGCGAACATTTACTTGAAGTTAATGCAAATTTGTGTGCCTTCTTTGCTGTTTTGTCGATCCTTTAAAACATCACTTTCCTTTATAAATGTCAGTTTAATTTTTTTTTCTCCTTCTTGGGATGCATCTGCCAGCTCTGCTGCTGTAATTTGAACAGCTTAGTCTGATCCTTAATCAGCCCATTGAACACAACTCGCTCTCCAGAGAATAATCCTATTGTTCTGTCGGTGAAGGAGCACCTGTTAATAGCGTCTTCATACATGTCTGCATACACTGTTTGAACTGAGGCAGTAAAAATTGAATTGTGAGACAGACCTGACTCCTGAAAGAGGCCCTTTCTAATCTCTCCCCCCTGTTTTTGTGTGTTTTTATTGTCTTACATGTGCCTTTGTGCGGTGTCGCCGGTTTTTATAAAGACTGTCTTCACTTTGTCCCTGACCCAGCTGGTAAAAGGACTAATTGTGGAGATTGCTCCATCAGATTTTGCCCCCACTCGCCCACCCCCATCTCGCTTTCGCTTCATGCATTTGTTGTCCAGCTCTGAGCCTTGAATGGGAAGGTGGTAAAGTAGATGTGAATGTTAAATTAGGCGAAATGAATGGAGGCAAATTACTCTGGAATGAGAGGACGAAATATCGAGTGATCAGCTGCGCTTGCTCTTTGAAAACACATTTGAGATTTGATTTATTATTTATTTTATAAGGATGTTTAACACAAATATAAAATGTGCTAACTACCTTTACATGATGCCAACTTGTTAACTTTATTTTCTTTATTTTAAACATTTTACAAACATCTTTATGCTGACAACCACTGAAAGCAGCAACAGACTGATGCATTGCGTACAAACTGTAAATCATCACTGTAATGTATGTATATTCTTGCAGCTAACAAAATGATTACTTTGCATTATATTTTCAGAGTTCACACAAACACAATAGCAAATTTTTATTCCAATCAGTGCTAAACAGAGAGCTGCTAAATTGGAGCAGCAAAACAATAATTCCACTGATTAGCCCCTTTCTGTGTGGCGTAAGTGAACTGTTTATACTGTGGAGTACCTCTGCAAGAGGAGAGGAACCAAAACAGCCTGATTAGGCAAAGAGTAATTGAATAAGTTCATTTCACCATGAGGACAACGCACAGGATGACAGCT
This sequence comes from Cynodonichthys magdalenae, assembly GCA_031762555.1. NCBI lineage: Eukaryota > Metazoa > Chordata > Actinopteri > Cyprinodontiformes > Rivulidae > Cynodonichthys > Cynodonichthys magdalenae. The sequence goes on along the minus strand of JARVJO010000061.1, from coordinate 13,196,707 downwards.
TGCACAAAAGTCTGCAGCTTCTGTTGATGTGCATGAGTAATAAGGTGCAGGATGTTTGCTTGTCTCGCCTTTTGATGTGGAGCTAAATTGTAAAAGCTAAGTGTTCATGTTCAGAGATCTGCTCTGGTGTACAAGTTTATCTATAAGCTTTCTGATCTTTTTGCTTTGTGTAATACAGCTTTCTAAAGCAAACAGTTAAATCAAAATTCATCCATCTATCTACTGACCTTTGCTTATCCAAAGTCGGGTCAAGGAGGCAACAGGTCTAGAAGGGACACCCAGACAGTCCTCTCCTAAGTAACACACTCCAGCTCCTTCTGGTGGATCCCAAAGTTTGTCATGCCAGAGATGATACATAATCTCTGCAGTGAGTTCTGGGTCTGCCTTGGGGTCTACTTCAGGTAGGACATGTCTGGAAATCCTCCAGAGAGATGTGCAAGGAGGCATCGTAATCAGACGTTGAACCACCTCAGTTAACTGCTTTTGATGCAGAGGAGCAGCGGCTTTAAGGCCTCCACATACGGTCAAGTGGTTGTTCAGCGTTCGTTTTCACACACACCTTTCATAGCCCCTGAGACACACTGAACCAAGCTCCTGGGAAACCCCTCTCGCTGCGGTGCAGTCCACAGGGTTTCTTTGTGCCGGAGTCTACAGTCCGAGAAAAAAAAAAACTTCAGATATGCCATTATTTGTCTACAAAACTCCACAGTTGGATTCCTTAATTCACAGCATCTGCTTTATCTCCATTCATGAATTTTTTGGCCGTTTGACTCTTTTTATAAATGTCTGCTTTTAGGTACAACATCAGATTCTGGAAGCAAGCAATTCTATTATTATTATTATTATTATTATTATTATTATTATTATTATTATTATTATTATTATTATTATCATTTTTTAAAAATGTACTTATTATTTTTTGGAAGTGAGTGATTGAAGCAAAATGTAGCGTCCAAGTTCTTTCAGCACAAACACATAAGCCCACTAACTTGTGACCAATCACACAGTAAGTTCTTATGTGGAGGGTGGAAAAATGTTCTTACGGTGGGTTGTGACAAGAAGGGGCGGGAGATTGGAAGCTGCAAACAGAATGACATCACAGGTAGCCTGGTAGAAACCAGCCCCTTGTTCTTCACTTTGCTTCGTATAGTCTGGACTCTTGGTTATTGAGAAATGATTGTTTGCTGGAGGTGTGGACTCTGTTGAAGTTTAAAACGATTGGATCTGATTTACCCAGTCACTAATGTTTGTCCGTGATGCATGTAGTGCGCCAGCTCGACCATGAAGGAAGCTAAGCTAAGAAGCTAACCGGAAATTGTGTGCGCTTTAAACAACCATCCCCTACTGGGAAGAGAGAAGCCAAATGACATGGTTGTAAATGATGCTGCAGGCTTTGCAAGACAAATTTAATTTAGTTTTGAAGCCTTGTCAACATGGACTGAATGGCTTCATTCACTTCCTCCTCTGCCATTGTTAAACTACAGGTAGACTAAAATGGCACAGAAAATCGACATCATCCTTCACAACTCCTCCTTCTGTTCGCTGATTGGCCCGGTTGAAATTCTACCGGAGAAATCCTTGTCTATGGGAGAAAACCGGAACAGAGAAGGGATCGAGCGGAACTGCATAGGAAGGCTATGACCAGGCTAGCTCACTGGCAACTGGCATCATTGTTTCACAACACATAGTTTAACATCTCGCTTCAGAGCTGAGTCACGTCTCCTGGAAATGACATCATTACAGAAGGGGATATGACCTCACCAGGTGACTCAGCTCATTAAAACAAAGTCGTAGAAACATCATGTGTTTGACTGTGTTGCTTCGTGTAACTACATAGACCCTAGGAAGTTTTTGTTCTTAAGACAACTTAATCACAGTATTTTAATCACAGTATAAAAATAAAACCGTTTGCACATTGATTATAAAAAAATTCTAAACATCTCAATAAAAATATATGTGAAGCGCAAAACTGTTTGTGCATCATAGTGATGGACTGTCCAGTGTGTACCCCCCCCCGACACACACACACAGTGACTGCTGGATATGGGCACCTGTGACCCCTGTGACCCTGAAAGGAAGAAGCAGGTATAGATAAAGATGGATGGATGTTTCTCATTGGACAAAAAATCTTGAGAAGACGTTAAACAGTCTACATTTATCATCAGTTTAGGACTATAGTAGGCCTTAACAAGTTTCACTTGCTAGGTTAAAAAAGTTAACATTTGTGTGGCAGAAAACAATTGTGAACAAATGCTTTAACAGAGTGAAAAAAATACTATAAATTGGAGGATTTTATTAATTTCTTTTCCCAAAACAAACTTCACTTCACTTCACTTTTCATGCAGCTGAATCAAACAAATGGACAATCATCACAACGTTGTCTGCATGTGTCACTGATGACGCTTCCTCAGACGTTATCTCACAGAGCCTCACCTGTCAGCGCTCCTTCACACACTCAGGTGTCAGCACATAAATATGGATTTAGTGACTTCCAGCTTCATTCTCATTCCAAACATTGTGTCGCAACACTGCAGAATTTAAAGACAAGTCATCATTCACCTCCCAAATTGCTGACAGTTTTACGACAGTTTGTGTTTCCAAACCTGCAACATACAAAAAAGCATCTATGTGTTATAGTTGTATAGTAAGTGCAATATTTGCAAAAGATAAAAGTAATTCTGTACTTTTATTTTATGACTACACCATTTTTTAAACTGTTTATCCTTTTCTGCCTATACAGAAGTACTAGTTTATTAAAGTTCATTAAAAGTCTATTGATAGTTCTAAGGTGTTATTATGTCACATCTCCATGGGCCATATTAAGTATTTTCTATACATTAGATCGATGTGTTGGATCTTTTGAAACAGAAAAGGTTATGGATAAATATTCTACTTGTTGTAAATATCTGAATGACCCAAGTTTGGAGAATAGTTTGATTGTGACCAGATGATCAGAGCAGTTTGAGCAGAGAACATTCAGCAGCCTCTGCACCACCAACACATAGATAATATGTGCTCAGCATAAATACAGTCATGCAGTGACATAGAAATTGTTTGGTTACAAAAACAGCGACAAACTAAATGGTGTAATTCAAAAGTGTATGTTGTTTATGAGAGAGTTATGTTAAAAGCCAGATAAATAATAATAAAAAATGAGTTTGGCTAACAATTAGCCCGGACAAAGACTTTTGTCTTTATAGCTCTTCATGTATGACTAATGTCACGGTTGATAAGATACATCACTTCAAAAATGACTGAACTATCTCTTTAAGATTGGATTTGTTTTAAAACTACAGAAATCAACATTTTTTAATTGAGTTTATTCTAAAAGCTACCTACAGCAGGTAATAGATTTATAACGTTTTGCACAGAAATCCAAGATCTAAATTATTCTTTTAAGCACAATTAGAAATAGTGTATTTAACTCAACATAATCTAAATCATTGCCAATGGTTTATTTAAAATGTTTGTATTATTTACCATAAATTGCTGGCATTTTTTAATCAAGTTTGAATTACTATTCAAACAGGAATCTAAATCTTTTAGTTTTTCGAAGAACGTATTACAGTATCATTAAGTCTGTTAATGTTAGGCTGTCGCTCTCATGTGGCAGATGTACACCCATGCACAACTCTCCACTCCCCCCACTCCCCCACCCCCACCCCTGCAGGAGAATCAGAGAAGTCCTGAGAGCCGCCGCTGGTTAAATGGTCTGCTTCAGAGCCTCATTACCTAATCACAGCACAGCCTCAGTTAAGATGCACACGATCAAGAAAAGCCTGTCCTCCTTTACATAAAGGATGGTATTTTTTTTAATTCAAGCTAAATTTGGTGCCATATTTTAAATTTTTTACAAATAAGTTGAACATGCGTCACTAGTTGCTTTTGGAGCCTTTTTTGTTGCATCTAAAACTAGTTTTTGAGGCATTATGATGCATGAAACTGGTTCTTTACATCAACACTTGCTCACTAAAGAACTATTAGTAACATTTCTAAATGTATGATTGTGTTTGTTATGACTTCCCTGCAGCTCCCACAGTGCTTTGTATGTGGATGTCTATTTTTCCTCACATTCTCAGCAACATCTAATGATTTTTTTTTCTGAGCTGAATCACATCACTGTTTCACATTTGATCTCAGAAAGTCAATGTCATTGATTTTGTCTCTCTGATTCTGTGCTTTGTATTATATGTATTCACATGAATCAGAAGCATTGTTGTTGAAGAATGTTTTTTTTTTTCTAAACCATTTTTCTACCCCATGTTTGTGTCCTGTCTCTGCAGGAGCTTTTGAGGATGAGGATATCATCCACGTGGAGGGGACAGTGGACCCAGTGAGAGATATGGAGATCATCCACGAGGAGCTGAGGATGAAGGATGAGGAGATGATCGGCCCCATTATTGACAAGCTGGAGAAGACGGCCATTAGAGGCGGTGACAAGAAACTCAAACCAGAATATGTGAGTCAATGTCCCAGCAGGCCCTTTGCTCCCCCTCACAGCAAGGCACAAATAATAACCCTCCCACACACATGGCCACGAAGAAAAAAGTATGTTTTTTTTAATCTCCCTCCAATAGGCCTCACCCCTCCCCCTGGACCATTTTTTCCCTCTCTGAGATTGAAAGTGATCAGGGGTCAGGGGTTTTCTGCTGTAGAAATCATTAATAGAGTGTTACTTATTCAGCTGCCGACCCCGGGTCACAGCACTGGGCTAATGAAAGTGTTTCCACACGGCTCTTTTCATCTAAAGTAATACTCAAATCATGGCACCGCTCTTCGCTCATGCTTATACTCCTACAGCAGCTCGGGAAATTGTTTAAGGCCATACAAAGTGTGACACATATGCCTATACCTCGCTATGAATACTGTAAATGTTTAGCATCTTCCTTGACAGAGCCCTGGTTCACCTGTTCTCTGAGGTGCAGGTCGAAACGCTGCAGAAAAAAGAAGCAGAAAATTTCACATCCTGTAAGTTGGATCAAAATGTTTGTGCATTCAGAGACATTCAGATGCTTGTATTGTTACTGTAATGAGGCCGGGAGAGCATCTTCAGCCGCGATTTGCAAGAAGGCATGGATTGGTGCGCAAGGAATAGGTGGCCTTTCACTCGGAGCAGCATGCCCAATTTTTGGTCCCAACACACCGAGGCTCTGACCACTCATTACACTAACGAGAAGGGCTATTTCACCTGCTGCAGGCACCCCCATGAGTGGTGGGTTTGCTTCAGATGCCCCACCCACACCTCCCTCCCTCTCTCTCCTTTTCAACCAGCAGCAGCACCTCCCTACATCCCTGTAGCCCCCACAGACAGAAGCCATTCAGGCCAGGCAGGTGGCCGCTTACTACCATAATTGCTGACAATTTTAGGCAATGAATAAAAATAATCTACATTACTTGTCAAAGGTTGCGCACGCGTCGGCAAGTGAGGATCTATAGAAGGCCTCTCTCCATGGTGAAGAATGGTGACTATCAAAGACGGCTCTAAGCTTTTAGATGGGAGGGATTAAGTGATTGTGCTGGCTGAGATCTGGGTTGAACGTGCTCAGCTGTGCGCAGGCTCACGTGCACATGTTTATGTCTCCATCTATAGACAAAAAAAAATCAAGAAAGTGGCTACTTTAAAAAAAAGTGTGCAGTTACCTACATTTGCCTCTTTGCTAAGTAAAAACCTTTGGAAATGCACTCAATCATTGTTAGTGTTATTAGAATTTATAAGCAGATTTAATGACATTTTTATAAAGATATATTTGATGATTTTTGCAAGTTTAATTTTTTTAATTAAGCTAATTTTAAGGAAAGGTGTTATTTAAACTAATTACACTCTCAGGCCTGGACACAAGTGGTGAAAAATTATCCTAATGTTTATCATTTGATAAAATAAACTTGAAAATGTGTGGAAAATGCAGAAAGGATTTGAGTTTATGTACATTTGTTGTTTTTCCTGTTTTAAATATAATCGAGAGAAAATATTAAAGTCCAACAAAACGTCTATTAGGATGGTTGACTCTGTAAACAAAAAAATCAGGAATATTTGAACATCTTATGTGATGAAAGCAGAGTTTGAAAAATCTGAAATTGTTCTAAAATAATTATTGTTCTGCTTCATATTAAACTCATCAAAGTCGCTCAAAAGCCACTTGTTTTTCTGTTGTGAGTTTAGGATGAATTTATGTGCATGTAGAGATGCAGAGCTCATATGTATGCAGGTTTGCAAATTTGTTTTGTCAGCGCTGTGTTTACAAGAACAATGTTTCATCATCTTTGTCCACACGGATCCTCGCAATCCCTCTCCTCACCAAACAATAATAAGAAACCGGCCCACCAGCGGCGCTTCATGGTGGCAAGCGTATGTGTTTGACCCCTGTGGGACCTATATGCCTTTTATTAACACCTGCCTGTTAGAGGAGCGCTGCAAGGCGGCTGCGAGCTGATGAGGGAAACCTGGAGCGGGTTCAGCCCGTGTCACCGGCCGTTTGCTGTTTCCATTTCACAGATGATTAATCTCTCTGTGAAGACTTGGGCCGGCGCGGGCGAAGTGTATGCAGCTCTTCCTGCGCCCTCTCCCGCTGGCTGCACTCTGGCTGCCTGACTAAAAGGCCTTTAGAATTCCTGCGGAGAGAGATGTGCAGAGAGTGAATGCAGCTGGCTGGGGGTCAGCGTGTGGAGCTTTTTCTGCCATTGTGTAATTGAGGCTCTGGCAGGATTTTTTCCTCAGTTCTTTCAAAAGAGAGTATGATTGTGAAGTGCTGCAAGGGGTTCGGGAGGGGGGTGGGAGTAAGAAAAGGAGGTAGGGAGAGTGTTGCAGGGGGTGGGGGAGTTTTTATATGAAGGGGGAGGTCAAGTTGACAGGAACAAAAAGAATGTGTTCTGCTAATTTCTGTGGGGCTGGATCAACAATAATAGGCTCAATTTCTTTATTACAAATTTTATAACGACCTCCCTCCCATTTTCCCACCCTTTTCCGCTTCCAGATCCTGTCAAGACCCAGTCCTGCCTGCGGTCTCAGCCCACAAGTTCATTTGTAATGAATGCGGCATACGTAGCTGTAAACGCTCAATGTTTTCAGAAACAGCAAATAATTAGCACTGCACCTCACGAGTGCTTATTCAGTGTATCACTTCGCTGTGCAAAGTGCCTGAGGAAGGGCCAATGATTTACACCTTACTAACCAACTTCCAATTAGTTTCCCGCTCTTTCCAATTTCATCTCCCTTCCCTGTCCTTTTCATTAAACCGTCCCAGAGGAATATTGGTGCATAAAGCTCAGAGAGACACCCCAGAAGGCATTTTTTTTTGTCAGGATTTAAAAAAGCAAAGGGGGTCTTGTTCATGCCATCCTTGTCAAAGCCAGGCTACTCCTGCCTGAATGAGAGCAGAAGCCATTGTTCACTTTGGCATCAGGATGCCATGCATTTAGGAAATAATTACCCCATACCCTGCTGGGTTTATTCTTTTTCATCTCCTTTAATAGCTTCTTGTTCCTTCTTTTTTAACCCTAAACAGGACGTTATGTGCAAAATAAAGAGCTGGGTTGTGGATGAAAAGAAGCACGTTCGCTACTATCATGAATGGAACGACAAGGAGGTAAGACTTTGATGTTTGATCACATTGAATTTATTAGCGTGACTTATCATGGCATATGATTTCATGTGACCTGACTGTTTTCCTTTTTTCTGCAAAAATACAAGCTAATATGTGTAGTTGCGTTTTTGTGTGTGTCTGTTAAACTTTACTTATGTGGCAGCTAATGACATTTGGCCAAGCTGATCTTGATTTAAAGCCATCATAGCTGCCCCCCCACAGTGCTTATAATTTCATTTAGCTTCATTTGGCTCTGTCTGCGTTGTCCTCAAAAGCCACTTTGGTAAATTGTGGATTCTCAGAACTTGTCTATTTTTTTGGGTTCTACAGATTGAAGTGCTGAACAAATACTTGTTTTTGACGTCCAAACCAATGATCTACCTCGTTAATCTCTCTGAGAAAGACTACATAAGGAGGAAGAACAAATGGTAAGTGCTTGAAAGAAGAGAAGAAGGGGGGGTAGACTTGCAGCACTCACTAATCACCACCAAAGAGCTTTCCTTCTACTTACACAAGGAGTTACATTTATTTTAACAAACTTTGACTAAGTCAGCGACATAAATTGTGTATGCCCCCCCACCTACCCCAGCACACCCCCACTGTGTTTTCATTTGCTGGCATATGAAACCAACTCCTGCTGGCAAAACTGTTCATATCTTTGAGAGAGGATCTGCCTGGAGGTGGCACTGAGTAAACTCTAACACAACATCCAGCTCTGCAAACTGTAACCGGCCCCCAGACTGCGCACTTCATTAGGCACGCACTGGCATCTGGTCTTCATTTTCCCCCCAACCAAATTTCTCATGTGATATCAAAGAGAAGGATGGTTTTCAGTGACAAAACAAGTACATTTAAAGCCCAAACAAGTGATTAATATCGTCACGGAGACGACCGATGAATCACAGTGACAGATATTAACTGAAATATTTCGCTGCAGATGTTTGGTTTTGTCTTCACATGTTGTTGCTCTTGCTTTACAAGAATTTCTTTACAGCTATGAAACTTCCACGCCCTGCGAGACAGCTGAGAAAGTCTTGATAAATAGATGTACACTTAGTGTTTGTTTCAATCTAAACAGAGCTCAGAACAATTTAAATTGCAGAGGCACTTTTTGATTCAATGAATCATTAAAGGTCTAGCATTCCTTGAAGGAATGCATATCACCCACCGCCCTTCAGGCCAGAGTTTTAAACAATAATCTTCTGTTGAGGAATGATGGAGTTGTAGCCGTTTTGGTCAGACATAGAAAATAACGTTATCTTCATGTAAGACTGTAAGTATCCTCAGAGTATGTTTTTTTAATGATGCTCAGCTACTTTAACCTAAATATAGGTCAATATCTGTGAGTGAGTTACAGAGATTTTTGTGTTTTGTAGACTTCAAAAAGTAATCATTGTTTCTGTAGTTTCATTCAAATTTGTTCACATTTGCCTTTTGGTGGCAGGTAAGAAAAATAAATTATAAAGAGGTAGTTCATTTTTTTTAAAGCAGGGTTTTATTGAAAGTATATGAACAAACAATATCTTACCTGTTGTAGTTAATTTTTGAACAACCTTAGTTTAGAGAATTGTAGTTTTTTTAGACTGGACTTGCTCAACCTAATCGTGTCAATTTGAACAGAAAAAGGTAATATGTTAATTGTTCATAACCTTTTAACATAACCCTACATCAAAATTTCTGAACTTTTTCCTCTTCCTGTTTTTCCAGCTGTGGGATCCTCTTCCTTGTCATGATCACACTTTACAGTAATGTTGTCACCTGGCAGCAGAAAGCTACTGTTTGACATTCACTGGATTTTTAGGGCTATTTTTTTCCCCACTACAGGTGTTTTGTCAATAATTTGGATTTTATCACACTTTTCCTATTGGCCTCTGAGCTTACGGTGTCATTTTTTATTTTATTTTTTTACAAATTTTGTTTTAGTGCTTTACTTGGCAGCATTGTAATACAAGAGTTGTTTACCTGTGACTGTTAAAACGTTCCTGTCACAAAAGTATAACTGTCAGGTGGTGGGTGGAGTAAGAGCTCATAAATCAAATGATTCATGACAAGTGGAACATCCATCATCAGTAGGGAAATAGTTTTTCTCACTCCTACTCCTTTTTTTTTCATTTTGTCTGTGTGTGTGTGTGTGTGTGTTTAAAGTGTGAAATTCTATAAATCTTCAAGCTTTTTAAACAGGCAAACAGTAGTGCTCAGGTGTCCCGAGGGCGCTGCGATGAACAATGCCGACATCAAAGTGTTGACGTTTGACAAGTGATGAGTCACTTCCCTTGTCCAGAAAGGAGCTCACACCTGTATGGAGATGATTACAGGTAGATCTAGCTGGCCCTAATTGTACAATAAATGCTGCTCTCAGCCCTAATGGCAGCTAGTCTGCTGCAGAGACGCCAGACTGCCATTTGGCTGTCGCCATGCTCTCGTGTTTTTCCACCAGCGCAGTTGAGATGATGATACGGTTAAGAACTATTCAAAGCAAACAGCAAGACAAATTGCAATCTCAGCTTTAATGTGTCGAGGAAGAGACGGTGAATCGTAGAATTAGGCAAATAAGCCAATTTTTATCCGTATCTCTCAGGACGTCCATCCAGGCCATTCCACAGGTTCACATTTTTGTGTGTGTTTTATGTTTTTTTTTCTGGAGTGTTTTTATTTTTCAAGTGTTTCTTTGAGTGCATGCTTCCCAGCAAGGTTTAAGGCAATGTTATCAATTTTAGCAACATGCATCAGATACATTATTATTATTATGCCATCTTTTTGCACTAACAGATGATTACATTTGCCTATTTAACAGCTTCGGCCTCCAAAAGCAGCTAAGATCATTTCGTTTGGAGGATGCGGAAACACATACCAAGCCGCCCTTGTTTAGACAAGAATACACAGTATTAGCCTTAGCGAGCCATCATTAATGGAAGGATCAGACGAGGAGCAAGGCCTCCTTTCATCCTCAGGTTCTCTGCTGGAGACAGAACATCATTTACTGTTGAGAGGAGCACATGGCTCCAATCCTATACAGTTCATGTGTATGAGAATGCGTTCATGTGCATGTTTGAAGTCTGTTTCAGAGGCGACTCCACGCTCATTTGGATGCTGGTGTAATTGCAGTGCGGAGATCAAAGGCACGCGGGCCGAGTGATGTTCCAGAGGAGACTTTTACCACACAACCCTCTCCTCTGTGCAGAGGGGGGCCGCCTGCTGCTCACCGCTCCCCTCTCCCCTCCAGCCATACACTGCCCCCTGCACATCCCCGCTCATAAAAAATGATTAAGACTGCATTTGTCATGTGTTTATGACTGAGAGGCATTGCGTGATAGGGAATGGCATCTACAAGAGTCTATCGAGAGGCTTTTTTTCCTCTTCCCCCACGGTCTGTGAGCTGTTTGGAAAACTGGTTCTCTGCACCACATACCAGAACTTGTGTGGTCATTAAAGCACTGTTGATGATGAGACGGCTGCAGTCTGTCAGCGTTGGCATCTGTCACAGCCCCTCTAAAATATTCTTTATATTACAGCTATCACTTTTTACATAGTTTAATGGGTTCGGTTAGCAGATATTTATTTAATCTTCCTCGGAGAACAAAGAGCAGCCACATTTTGTGATGCGGCAAAAGACACCCTGGAGAATATTCCAGCTATATGCGTTGATGTTTTTCTTATTTGTCATTTCCTTTTTCTGTGTTTTTTTCTCCTTTTGGACAATGTGCATTAAAGTAAATTGGTGCCTCTTAAGTAGATGAGTTGACCTTTAAGGAAACCAGCAAGCGTGACCTGTCTGTGAGTGCTTCTGCCGAGTGGTTTCTCCCAGTGAGTGGAGGAACTGCAGGGTACTATCGCTTGGAGCTTTTATTAACTCTGTTGGTCTGGGTCTGTTTGTCTGTCTATATGCCAAGTGTGTGTGTGTATGTGGTATAGGTAGTGTTCTATTTAGTTTGTGCAGACTTATTGCTGCTTTCCCAAACCTTTTTAATTGCAAACTTTTAGAACATCTCCCATCTAGTCTGTGCTACATTGAATACCTTAATGTTGTTATTCTTTATGCTTCATGTCAACATTTATGTACATATTATAGTTTTATTTTCTTCAAGTGTGCTTCATATTTGGTGTAATTTATCCATTTTTTTATTAAAGAAAAGTGTGCTTAATGATTTGAAGAAAGATTTTGTTCAACTTAATTAGTGTGATCTTAACTAATACCTGATTTATCTATTTACCAATTTAAAATTTTTACTTTAAATGCTGTTTTGATCTCAAAATTATTTTGCAAATAAAACATATTGTAAACAATTTGATTTGATGCTATAAGGAGCAGAAAGTCTTGAAATAATAAAAAGAGGAAATTTATTGTTTTTGAAAATAAAGTAAAAATGTAAAATAGCCTAAATGACCAGTAAAACCTGAAGATAAAGTAATATTTTTGGTTTCTTGGATCTGATACCCGGGTCTGCCTGCAGGAGGAGCTTTCACAATTAAAGCAAAAAGATGAAGCCAGCAATCTATGATCAGAGTCAATATTAAACTATTTGTTTTATTATTATTATTTCCAGTTATTTGTTTTATTATTATTATTTCCAGTTTATTGATAAAGAATCATTTTGTAAGTTGAACTTGTAGTTTTATTTTACCTGTTTGTTTGGACAAATCATCTCCAAGAAGATTCTGTGACAAACAGAAGATCAATTGTTTTCAGTCACTGTCAATACGAAATCCACAGCAGCAACACTTTTTGTCTCCCATAAACTTTATTGCAACATTGAGTGCAAAACTGCTTGTTCCATCCAGGATCTTAGTAAGTACTATCTAAAAAGTTCACTTTGAAACCCCCGTATCTTACATATAATCACTTCCTCTTTCCCTCTTTCTGCTGTGTGGGAATCTAAGAAACACTTTCCCATGGCCGGCTGTGTACCTTACTGCCCACAGTCGGTCCTAATGGATGTCTTTAGTGAGCTTTCAGCGAAGGAAAACAACAGGAAAAAACATATAGTGAAGTTGAAACAGATGGCAGCTCAGTTAACCTGGTTATTGACTGTCCCCAAGTTCAGGTAATGAAAGGACACATGTTGACATGTCAACCCATTGTCTTTGATGTGTTCTGTTTGGAGAAAGAGCTTGATGAGACTTTTTCTCTCCTTGTTTTTGTTTTTTTGTTTTTTCTTCTTTCGCTTGGCTCCAGTTGAAGATCTGATACAGACAGTGACCTGTTCCTTTTTGATCTAACCGCACTCTGATGAACACTGAGCATGTCTCCTTACAGACCAGCAATGCATCCATGCAGCAAGACGATGTGGATACTTTCTCACCTGTAGAGCTTGTAGTTTGACATTTTGCAGACATAAAAGATGTCTGAGAGAGCTGAGTTTGTCTAATGGTAGATTTCTCCGGCTTTGTCGAGCAGCGCTTTTTATTTTCTCTCTGATAAGGTTAAGAGCAAACAAGCATGTCACAGTGAGTAGCCTGCAGCCTCGTTGGCCCTAATGAGACAAATAAATGAATTAAGTGTTGCCACATAGAGCTCCTGAAAGCTTATTATCAAGATTATTATTGAACTGTTACGAAAAGGGAGGGGGGGGAGAAAAAGGGGAGAAAAAATAGATGTCGGACTGGAACGGGGGCATGATTGGCTGATGTTACATATGTCCTTGATTACCTTCCTTCGGCTTTTATTCTAATAAGTGGCATTCTTTGTACTCCCCGGGACAGCTAGACAGTCTGACACACGATGAGAATAAATATTGCATGTGGTAGACATTAAGCTGTCATCCTGGAAAAAAAGAAGAGATGGAGAAATCTGTGTGGTGTTCTTCGAAGCTACACTTTGCCTGCTCTTGTCACAATTGTCACTTCTTGATGACTCCCCCCTCCCCCTTCCCCCCCCCCTCTCTCTCTCTCTCTCTCTCTCTTACTCTCTCTACCCCAGCCCCCTTATTTTCTCTCGCCCAGTCAACCACCAAAAATGACAGCATGGATACTCCATATCAACAAAAAAAAAAAGAAAGAAAAAAATGGTGATGCACCTCCTTTGGGATGAATATACAATATGTGTTTGTTTAGGTCTTTTTTAATTATTATTCTCACTGCTCTCTTAAATAGGACGTATATTTGATAATGTCTCATCGACAAAACGAAGTAGCGGTGGTTTGTTAAGTTTTCTCTGTCATGTGTGGACATGTAAAGTTGCGGGATTTAATGGGTGCAGTTATCAAAGAAAGCAAAGTTGTTTAAAAAAGCTTGTTACCAGCACTCCCTCGAGGTTTGTTTGAGATAAGATGTGAGATGATGCTCTTAATTAAAGCTGCTCCCATTGTGCGTGCGCCATGTTCAGTTTCCTCCAGCTTGTGATTGCTTTGAAGATGGGAAGAAGTTGATAATATTGGCGATAGTGTGTATGTGTGTGTGTGAACATGTGTGTCAGTTCCTTCCTCCTCCCTTCTCAGAGCCTGACGTGTAATGCCTTTCCATGCAGCTATGGCCACAGGGAGCAGAGAGTGTCTGCACTCTTGTCGCTCAGGAGCTCACCACTGGGAGGATGAAAAGCATCCCACAGAGTCCCTGACTTCCCAGCCTCAAAAGCCACCATGAGCTCATACCTCTCATTTCTGTCTCCCTGAAAAGAGGATGGAAAGAGAGAGAGGGGTGTGGGATAGTGTATGCTGTGTGCTGCAGCATCCCAACCTTAAAAATGTCTCATCCCTTTAACCTGGACCTAGCAGAACAGAAAAATCTGTGAAATGTGTGAAATGGTTTAGTGACAAGGTTCAAACAATAGTTTTTTTTTGTTTGTTTGTTTTTTATGAGATTCTGTGGAATGGTCATGAACAATCAATATCTTACCTGTTGAGGATAGCCCTTTGAACAACCTTAGTTTAGAGAAATAGACTTGGATTGAATGCACTGATAAGCTAAAGGAAAAGAGTGAATTATAACAAACTCACATTCAAAAAACAGATTGTTGGATTTACTTAACCAAGTTATGTCAACAATTTTCACTCAACTGGGAGATATGTTACCAAGCTGAAACATCGCCTCTCTTCTCGCTCCAATTCTCCAGAAAACGTACTTTCCGAGTCCGACAGTAAGGTTCAATTGTATCCTGAGTTGCCATTTTCCAAAACCGATATTGTATAATGTTGCCGCTCTTTTTTATTATTATTACAACAACATACAACTCTCCTACGAGTAAACGTCATAAAGCTGTTGTGATGACATGCAGAAATGGGCGTGATGGAATTGGTAGGAGGTTCTTAAAGAGACAGAGGCCAATTTCAAGGCATTTAAGTCAAATTTATTTTTGATTTATACAGATTGACAGCATTTTCATAACAACTGAAAGTGATATAGTTACTTCATTTTGTCATAGAATATGCCTGAGAAACATATAATATTGACCCACTAAATACATTTTGTTGTGAGTGTCTAGGAGTGCAGAAAATTTTAATTTAGTCTTTCCTGGTGCTGAAATCTATATACATAGATATCTTTATATTTTGTTTTGGTCATATTTTTTAACCCATTTTTTTCTCTATTTTCTATTATGCATTCTTAATTATTATATTACAGTATTTATGATGGCGCACACATATAAAGTCTGGACATACCAACTACAATTTGGTTGGCTCTGGGTCAGACTCTGGCTCTAACATGTAAGACTGGATGGACAAGTCTTCCATTGTTGACATCTTTTAATTAGTAAACAAAAAAAGTAAATTAAAAGTTTCTGTACTGCTTTATGGTCGTAAATCCCTCTATCAAAATACGTAGAATAAACTGCACTGGAAGCCGGAGGAGGCACAGTGTGAAGTGCCTCGTTTGGGTTTAAAGAGGCAGCCTCAAAATGAGTTGATCTGAGACACACCTCAGAAAAGGAGTGAAAAGGGGGCTTGTGGAGTTACAATAATAAGGAATTTAGACCAATTTATTGCAGGTCCACTTTATATAGACCCCATGAAGGATTTAAAAGCACCATATTTCTCCTTTAATGAATGTGCACATTTTTAGTTTGGTGGTTTTTGAAAGACTAGAGGCAGCTGAAAGAGGGGCTGGTCTTTGCAGCCATATGGTGAAACTGTTTTTGGGAAAGAGGCTAATGATGTGGAGGATGTAGGGAGCAGATTACCTCTTACTTTAGTTGCATCTGAATGGAACGCTCAGGCTGGAGGTGATGTCCCACCTTTTTTACTAGCTTAACTGGTGCCTCTCATTAATGATGCCAACCTGTGTGTGTCAGACACAGACCCAGGTCATTGTCCTGGGTAGCACCTCCTCTACTTTCAGAACATTGTCATTGTTTTCCCCTCCTGAGCCGTTTAAGCAGATCAAAGCTTTGACAAAGGCCAGGGAAGCCCGAGGCAAGCAGAAGCACAGAATTATGCCCCCTTGGGATTCCCACACAAAAAGACAAATAAGCATCAGAGGGCGGCGCCCCAAAGGGATGTCTCTATTCAAAGCCAATCTGCTAAAGAAGGTTTAATTGTTGTTTTAATATTGGCAATATATGGAGTTTGAAAAAGGGTGTAGCTTTTTTATAAATAAATTACGCATCTAATTTCAAGTTAAAAGTTAGTTAAATGTGCCACAAGGCTACAGTGGTATTGAGTTGTTTTTCCTTGGAAAAAAAAAATCTGCTTTAATGTTGTTGGTTTGTAAAAGTTTGACAAAAGTGGGTGCAGAAAAACTAGAATTATCTCTTTGACTGGAGAGCAGGAGTAAAAGCACAAACATGGCTCGAGCCTTTGCCTTGTTTGAGCATTCATGGTGCTGAGTGATTAGCAGAAATAATGTCCCTGTCACCCTTTAATCACATTAAAACGTGGTTAACATTTAATTTTTCCCACTTGATATGCAAAAAATTTCCACTTGATTTGCAGCAAAGGCCATTGGAATTCCATTATAAAAAGAATAAAAATTTCAGGCATCATTTGTTCAGAGAGGGATATCAGGAGGAGAAAGTGCTGAATCTGTCTATTAACAGAGCAATGAGAGATGGCACTCAGTGCTGGCACATAATGTGAGACACACACTTACTGATTCTAGCTTAGACATGTAAAAGCTTTTGAAAGTGGGTCAAGAAAAGGCATATTTTGTATATATACTTTTCTTTTGGGATGATGAAAGTGGATAAAATGTGTCTTTTTATCTGCCTCATGAACACAAGTTGAGCTTAAACCAATAGTTTAGATCTTTTGAAGTGAGATTCTTTGGAAGAGTTATGAACAAATAATGCTGTCAATGTTGTAGATAGCTCTTTAAACTGTCTCAGTTTGGGGGAAAAAAAGCTTAAGTGTGACCAAAATGACAAGCTAAGGGCTGGTTCGAGAGGAGCCAAGACAAAGAGGATTTCTGCCATTATAAAACAACTCTTCACTTGACTGTATATATCACAAAAAGTAAGCAAATTTGTGTTTAGTAGATTATTTATTTGTCGTAACAATGCTTCTTGGCAAAAAGTCTTATACCGCTGGAAAGCTTGTTAATTTTTCTTTTAAATGGTGCCACATTTGTAAGGAACATGCATTTGTGGGATGAGCAGTAGAGCTGAGTATGTGGGTTGCGTACATGAAAAATTAGCAAAATTTTTTCTGTCATTGCCAAACAGCTTATTTTGCTGTTGCTATTGACTCTCGTTTTGAGCTTCTGGTAACGCCAAGTGCTGCCAATCAGGTGCCCCGTATCAGATTTATAAGAGGTGATCTTCCCACAAAGAAATAATTTAACAAACACACATTTTCTTTTCTTTTTTTTTTTTGTGCTAAATACATACATATTTGGAAGTGCTGCAACTAACTACTGCTGTTGGAACATCATGATATTTCTGCAGGAATAAATCTGTGACCCAAAACTGACAGTGGTGTAAAGGTTTATAAATTATTTGCTCAAATTCAAGTAATTCAAAGAGCAATCTAGATCAGGTAATATATTACTTGCTCATGTTTTTTCACAAAACCCCACCTCTAAAGATCTCCACTCTTCCCTTAAGTCATTAAAAGGAATGCAAAATGGTGCACAACTGAATAGGAATTGGTCTCGATATACAAAAACATTTATTTTAAATATTAGCATGAGCAGAATGACAGAAAGATAAATAAATTACACAAAAACAATTTGAAGCATAGTTTACAAAACTATTTAATCACATTTACACATCCATTAAAAAGTAATTGGAAGGCACACATTGCTAAGCAGAATGAGGATGTAGCAGTGAAGCTGACAGAATTGGTTTTGGGAGTCGTTTTGACGGCGCATCAAAGCTCTTAATTGACAGTGCTTTGTTTCTGGAGTTGAGGGAAGGGGGTGTTTCATGTTCCTGTGGCAAGGTGTTTGTCTGCTCCTATGTCACTCAGTGCGAGGACCCAGAGACCCCCGTGCTCATTTGCGGCTCACATTCTCCGTCTCAGCCTCACATTATTAAAATCATCCCTCAGCCCTCTACCAATAGCCTCTTTGTTACTCGGCTGGCTTGGCTCGGCTCTGTCAAGTCTTCACCAATTACAGTCCCAGGTACAATGGTCTATTCAAAGGATCACAGCCCTTGACTGGTGTGGAGAGAGTGATTTGTGAATCATTATTCAGCCGCCTGTAGAGAACGCAATACCTGAGGAATGCAAATAACATGCCACCAAATAGACAGCTGTGCTGCTAAAAGTGACAAACTACAGCTGTTATTATCTCAGATTGGATTTTTCCCCCTCTTGGAGTTCTGTCCATCTCTTACATTTTGAAGCTTTTTTTTTCTTCATCCTTTATTGGTGAGACTTTGGTTACCACCTTATTGTGGTGACACTCAAACAGCAGCTCTCCATATATAAAGAGAAATATTAGGTTATGGCTTTTAATAGATGTGCATCTGAACTGAAGGGCAAGCTGGGAGCTAAAATTGTTGTAAAAAGAACATTCAATCAAAACACAACCGTGCTATCTCTGTGTCCGTTACCCTGTCATGTGCTGTATTGATAATCATTAGGTGGAAGCAGCAATGTGGGGCTGCAGGTGATAAAGTGCTGACATTGTTATTGGAATAGATGTGATATTGGGTTGGCTGGGTCCCTCCCAGTCTTTGATTCTTATGTGCTTTAAACAGGAAACTAGGATTACACATAATGACAGGGACCCCTTTAGAATCAATCCAGCCGAGGAGCTGCCGTGTGAAAATGGATTTGTGTGGCGCTGTTCTCTGCGACCCGTCCAATCGCAGCCTCGGAACTTGTGGAGCTAATCTCATAATTGCCCTAACCCCCTTGTATTGTTCTGACTGAGACTTACCATTAAGTGTGAGGATATCTTTGTCCTACAATGTCAGGTGTCCTGCTGGACAGACACACACAAAAAGCTCAGACCGTTGAGCAGGTGACAAAGACATTTAAAAGTAAGAAAACACTTAGTGATTATTTGTTCTACTTCCTCCTGCTTCTAGGTTGAATGTTTATTTAACCCTCAGCAGGTAAATGAAATGCCCTTCACAATTAAACAGAAAACAAAATAACTTCAAACTTTTTTGTTTTTATTGTGTTAATTGTTCTGTATGCTCCAAAAGTACACAAGGTTTCTCATTTTATATCATTTTTTTCAATCAAATCAAAGTGAGTCAACATTTGTGTTTTTTATATTAGCTGTATTGTGCACACTCCAAATCACTCCAAATCACACAAACTATTCTCATTTTAAGCTGTTTTTTTATTTTTCTTTGTGATACCCTGTTAAATAAAGTATTGTGATGATAAAATACTGTCAGCTGTGGCTGCCAGAATTTCACCATGATGACAATGTATGTCATGTGTTTTACTCTACAATTATATGGCAGCTATGCTTACCTATTTTTATGCATTTGAGTGTTCAGCTTCTAAAAAAATAGCATAGTTTTTTTAACCATTAAAAAGCAGCTATATTAATTTTGGACTTAGAGTACACTCAAAAGTTAATCAGAAACTGCTTTGATTTTATAGGTTTAAGTGGGTAATTTTGGATTCTACACATTCGAGACATTGGAAAAATAGTTAAAGTTTAAAAAATGGTAAGTTTCTTTTTTTTTTTAATCAGGCCAACAGATAAATGTGTTTCTATGACTTCCGAAAATTTTAAATCAAAAGCTAAAGTACTGCCTTGAGTCTTTAATGCTGCTAGAGCTGCAATAAAACTTCTCAAGTAACAAAATCTGTTTTCCACGTTAGCACAATATGCTCAATGGAAATAAAACTTTTAATCTAGAATAAAAAACCTAAAATCCTAATTAAATAGCTGCATGTGGAGAAAAATATTCCATATGTTTTTCTTCAAAATTTTCACACACTCCAAAATAAATGCTTTCAGTTTTAATACAAGTCTTTTGCTTAAACGTTTGCAACATTTCCTAAGAGGTTGTGATTTTTTTCCTTTAAATACATGTCAAACCCTATCTTTCCTTTAAAATTTATGGTTTTGTCTCCAAATAACACTTAAATTCTTATGAATTTCCACTTGCAAGCAAAACCCAACAACTTTCATGCCTTGCGGCTGCTGTTTTTCCATCAGGTTGGTGAAAATCAAGGAGTGGGTCGACAGTCATGATCCTGGAGCCTTGGTCATCCCCTTCAGTGGCAACCTGGAGAGCCAGATCCAAGACATGAGCAACGAAGAGCAGCAGAAGTACTGCACGGAGCGCAAGACACAGAGGTTAATTAGCATTCAGTCTCCCCACACTTTATTTTCATCTGTGTCCTCCATGCACTGCTTTAATTGCATGTGCTGATAGAATAATAAATGGAAGAGTAATTACCATTATAAAGCAAAGGATCCCTCTTCTTACTAAACAACTCAGTCAAAAGGTTTTCCTCTAAATTAAGTTTTTAACTGTCATCTGTCATCTGTAGGTATAATTATAACTTGGGCATTTTTTACGTTTATTGTTCTCGTGTGAAAAACCTCTGTGGAGAGAAAAATTGTGACAGCAGAGTTTTTTTTTTCTCTTCTTTCTCAGCAAAGACTGAGGCATTGAGTTGAATTTTTAAAAATGTTAAATGAGTCTTTGAGCGTTCTAATTAATCATAGAAACCATTGGAGAGTTGAATGTCTTCTGTGAAATGAAGTGACCCATCTTGCTCACTTAATGAGATTATATTGGAATGAATGGTGCCTTCCTACTGAAGAGAACTTTGTCTAGGCATCAGTGGCGATAAAGGATACAAAAACAATTCAAACCCCATGATTCAGGCTGACTTCTCTCTCTCTCTCTCTCTCTCTCTCTTTCTCTCTCTCTCTTTCTCTCTCTCTCTCTCTCTCGCTCTCTAGCGCCCTGAGCAAGATCATCAAGGCAGGCTACGCCGTCCTGCAGCTGGAGTACTTCTTCACAGCCGGCCCAGATGAGGTCCGAGCATGGACCATTCGGGTAAGAGCATCCTCTGCACACACACATGTTGAAGATACACACACAAACAAACACACACAGCATCCCTCGTTCCACCCTGCTGGCGTCCTCACCGATATCACACACTTTCAACTTTGTCATGGTTGTGCTTTAGCTAGTCATTACAGACCAAGGATAACTTCAATTACTGCTGAGCTGCTGAACGGTGAAAGCGGGGGGCTACATTGATTGAGGAGGGCAACAATTGATTTTGCCCATTACGTCCATGAGAATGTTTCCATCCTGTGCAGATCTGCCTGCCCTCCTCCTGCTGCTGAAGATAAGGAGCCGGCGCATTGTGCCTGCCTAATCTGTGTGACGGAGGTTGTCTGTGCCAAAATTGATGTCGCTTTTCATTCGACTGTTTGTGGGCCTTTGCTGGGGGCTCCTCCTCCGTGTGTGTCTAAGTTTACCGAGCCCAGCCCGCCAAGAGCCTTTCAGCAATGGGATCACAAGATTTACATCAATACAGATGTTCACTTTATATGTTGGTATTGTACTTTTTTTCCCCTCTTAGAGTGGAAAGAAATGCAGATGCAGACATTTATTAAACTAAGTTATATTTTTTAAATGCATCTTTGCGGTTTAAAGTAAATTCTCATCTTTGTTTGTTTTTTTGTTTTTTTCATTTTTGAATATCATGCTCAGTCAAATGTGTTGTTTCAAGTTATTTTAAGCCCAAATTGCACAGCAGAATGCTTTCAATCCTCTGAATATATCCATTTGAAGATGAAGGCCCACTTTCAAAAAAAGCTTTGCAATTTTTCCACAATGGCCTCCGTTCAAAGAACTTGTCACCAAGCAGATCATTACTGTTTTGTTCTCTGAATGTGAGTCTGTTACATGCTCACATTTCAGTAGGTTTGAAAGCTTTAAAGGGGCTGCTTTAAATTCTTTTTTTATTCTGAGGCAGAAATGGTGGAAAGGATCAAGATTCGTGTTGCTTTCAGTCTAAAATTTACATTGTTAGCTTAGACAGTTTGCTGAGTGAACTTAAGATGTTTGTATGTCTCTGCATCAAAATGTGTTTCTTAACAAACCAATTAAACAACGTTTTTCTTTGTCTTGCACTTGTTGGACCCAGCAATGATTAAAATTAGATTTAATGAATTATTGAAATAAAATGCCTTCTTCAGTTTTATCAAATTTAATTCAGGTTTGTGGCCGATGTCTGTTCGGGCTAAAGGAAGGTGACCGATAAGAAGAGACTGGGGGTTTCAGAGAAGCATCTCCCTCACCTAGCAATCTTTTATTTATTTATTTATTAATTTATTAATTTATTTTACTGAAAACATGTAAAAGTCAAAATGTAAAAGTTTTGGGGGTTTTTTCACAGCAGTGACATAGTTGTTAGTGAGCTTAGATGGGCCTAAGCCCACTCTCTCCACCTCTTTTTTCATATATATATATATTCATATATATATGTATGTACAGTTTGAGACTGTGAGATATGACTTTAGTTTTTTATATCCCACTGGGATTTGTTGTACCAACGATTCAAACAGATTGTTGGTTTAATTTTAGGACTTGCAGATGTAAATCCCTAGAAGCAATACTGTAACATACATATAAACATTTTGTCCAACTTCCACATTTTGTATGAACTGTGTTGAATGAAATATTTTTCTTGTCCAAGTCCCTGTTTCTTAAAACATTTAATTTCCACAATGCTCACAAGCAGATCTGTGAAGAACCTGGACAGGAAAAACTGCAGTAGTTCCTCTTGTGTTCAAACAAAATCAGCATCAGTTTGTAACAATTTTCAGTGATCAGAAAACCACAACAACAGCAAAAAGTTGCAATTCTTAGTTTTTATGCTTGTATTAACAACATGGATTTTTTTTTTCCTTTTAAGCTATTTGAACAGCATCCCTATTGTACAAAAAAGTTTAAACACAAGCTTTAGGTGTTTTTATTAAGCATTCAAATTCCTTTCTTTCTTTATGTTTCAGTCGGATGACATCACCAAGTCTTTAAGATGTGTGCTTGTCCCATTATGACTAATACTCTTGCTATTTACACAAAAGCCCCAAAATACTTCAAAGGCATCCTCAAAAACAGGCCTGTCCTCCTTGGCATAAGTGATTACATCCAGCCTTGATTGCATGTGAGGGGCATTTAGTCAGGTAAGCATCAGTGAGTAACTGTATTAAGCCAATACATCTTGCATTGTAAAAACTACGCTCAGTAATGTCATGTTCCTAAGTTCTTTAACATGCTTTATTAGGCAGCCTCGAGGTGACCATTATCTATCAGCCTGCTCTGCACAGCTTCTAACTAGGACAATGTGGATCCCTTGTAATGCACCATATGAAAAAAAAATCCCTCCCCTAATCTATTTTTTTCCTCCAGATAGACAAACCTTGATGCTGATTAATGGTAGTTAAACTCACAAGTACTTCGTCAGTGAGATTGCAAATAGATGGTAATGTATTAGAGTCATTAAATACGCATCATTCTTGTGGCATGAAATATGTTGACCCCAACCTGATTATATACATAATTAAAACTGCCTCAACAGCTCCTGAGCACAGAGCCGCCAAGCAGAGAAAGAGCGAGCGGGTCGACAGGCAGGAGTCATAATGATGCACAGCAGCCATGTCACTTATTTTGGTCATTTGTCATTTTTGCACATTATTCCAGTGCATATAAATTGCAGCATTTTATTTTTCCGGCACTTGAGGCTTTGAGTGCACGAGACAAATTTTGTAAAATTCTAACAATAATCAAATCTATGCTTTAAAAAGCTGTAGTTAGTGTAAGATTAGCCCATTTAAAATCATCTAAAGCAGTATATCCGTTGAAAATGAATTACTAAACTCTGGTGTGTCACAGTACATGCTAAGGCCTGGTGCAATGAGGTCTATACCACCTTGTCCTCTCACTGCAACACTGGCTCTTCTTGCTGTCATGATCAGAGAGCTGAGCAGCGACCCACAATGAAGCAAGATTACTTGGACAGAAATCAATACCACCACGGAATGGGAATCAGTAGGCATTGATAGCAGCACCGGGTCCTTATCGGTGTCCAGGCTGCCCTAGCAGGGCACAGCCGAGTGGAAAGCTATCCAGAAATCTGGACAGAAGCAGACTGGAAAAAAAAAAACACCCCTCGCAGCACTATCACCCTATCAAACACCATGTCGCTCCCATGCTGTAATCCATCTTCTCCAAAACAATTCATTTGTCCTCTTTTTTTTTCCCTTCCTCATTACAGAAAGGAACTAAGGCTCCACAGGCTGCGGGGAAGATCCACACAGACTTTGAGAGGGGCTTCATTATGGCAGAAGTAATGAAATTCCAGGATTTTAAAGAAGAAGGCAGCGAGAGCGCTGTCAAGGTGAGCAGTTAGTGTGCTAGTGGAGATGAGGGGAAGTCTCCTGTGATCAGTGGAGCTGACAGTCGCCACACAGCTCCCACTGAAAACTCCTCTTCACCTTTACTCAGGGGAAGAAATTACTGCACACACTCCAGCACCACTCGTGACAAGCCAACTGATTCGGGCTCTAAACACTGCCATTGTGCTCCAGCTGTGCATATCTTTATCACAATGTGTCCTAACTGGCTGATGGTAGTTCTTTGCTTGTGGCTCGGCACAGTCGCTCAGAGGAAACACTTCTTCACCTCACCAGGCATTTATCAGATCTATACAGCGCACTGTTGGCTTATAGAGCTCTCCTTCGCCAAATCCTCGAGCCGCTGGAGGCATGTGACAGTGATTTAAAGTGGCAAGTTAAATAAAGTGTAAAATTCCTCAAATAAGGACTGCTTCAAGGATGGGTAGTGCAGGAATATGACTTGCATATCTTATTTTTTACATTGTCTAGTGTTTGTTTTGACCTTTTAGCTGCTCTGCAGGTTGTTCATGTGCATACTCCAGACAAATACAATCAGTGATTTTATAGGGAATTTGCACATAACTACTGTTCTGAAAAATGCATTAAAAAAGGTTCTGCAAGTTGAAAGTGATAGAGCTTTTGAAGTGGGATTTTATGGAGAAGTTATGAACAAGTAATATCTAACCTACAACAGATAGCTCTTTGAACGACCACAGTTTGTTTAATTCTGACCAGACTCATAGGCTAATGGCTAGTCTGTGCGAAACAAGTCCAAAGTGGATTGTAGTCATAGTAAAATAACAAACACTTTACATTTATATTGTTATCAATATCACATTTATTTACAGATAATTCTATATTTTGTAAATGCAAATATTAGTCATTTGAGACCTAAAGAAAAGAGTCATGACAGTCACTGTTAGCCAGTTGGGAGGATATATTATTGATAGTATAACCCCACAATGGAAGTTGTAGAGTTGCTTTGCTGTCTACAACAGGTAAGACATTAACTGTTCAAACCCTTTCCCCATAACCCCACTTCACAAATTTTGAATTGTTGCTTTCTAGATCCAAACTTAAAAGTTCTGAGTTAAAAACCAACTAGTTAACGCTGTTGGGTTGTTTATAATTATATTTCAGTAAAGTGGTGGGGGGATCTTTTTTTTTTAATTCATGGTTAATTAAATGAAAGCAGAAGTGACTAACTTTGCTTTCCGTGACCCTTGTGAGCAGCAGTTGTAAGCCATGCTGGTACGATCTCTTTATCAGCAACTCCACGTGCCCACTTACACACTCAGCTAATGTAATTATAGTGACACAAAAGGCCCGTGGGGACCAGTGTAGAAGAAAGCACACACAAAAAAAAAAACATTTAAAACTCTTTATTCAAACTCCTTTTTTTTCCATAAATATTTGATATTTAATGCAGTGGCAGGGTATTGTCCTTCATAAGCTGCCAACGGAAATGTGTCAGTCTCTTAGGAGAAAGGGGGGGGGGGGGGTTCCACTATTGTTATCCAGGGTTCAGATCTGAGTGTCAGGTCCTTACTGCGTGCTCTCTTACTAATCCCTTTTTGAGCCTTAGAAGAACATAGAGCGTTTCTGACTGGGGCATTAAGGTCTGTGCTATTTAATGCCAGTTGTGGGAATAGGCAGCCTGAATAGAGCCAGTGTACGGGGATATCACATTATTAGTAATCATATCTGCTTAAGCCAAGCTTGCTGCTCCAGATGGCTGCTTTCAAGTGCAAATGAACCAGTTAGATGTGTCTGGTTTAATACATACTTAGGAATCACAAATAGCCATTGATTTTTTTTCCTGTCTCCCTCTCCATCCAGTGTTTCTGGTGGTATTGAGCTTGGATTAAATGGTCTCCTGAGCCTTTAAAGGGACATTGATTCCTCTAATTAATTGTGCACCGTGCAGAACCAGAATGCATAAACCTGTCTGTATTAGCACTTCAAGTCAATTATTTTGAGTTTGTCGGGAAGGAGAACAAACACTTACTGTACACAAAAGAAATGTTAGAACTTATTTTGTTTCCTTGAGAAGTTTCTTAGTGCTGTCATCAAAGACTTATTAACATTTTGTGCTTGTGCACATGAAAACTCAAATGGGCAGAAGAGAGGATTACTCACTCAGTGGGAATTCAGGCACCCCATCGGCGTACATGCATGCAGTTGTGTGTGTGTGTGTGTGAGTGCATGTGTGTTTAATGCAAGTGCAGTTTCATTATTGAAAACAATGAAATAGACTAATCCTGCATGATTATTTTAGTTATTTTTAACAATGCACAGATCTGTTATGTGTTTATATCACTCATTACACTGTGAACAGGTACATTTTTAAAAAATTGTGTTTTTTTTATTTCGTACAGGCAGCTGGAAAATACAGACAACAGGGACGAAACTACACCGTTGAGGATGGAGACATCATCTTTTTCAAATTCAACGCACCAAATGCACCAAAGAAGAAGTGACAATAAGATTCACATTTATCCCTACATACTCGACTGTCTTTTATTTGGGGGGTGGGGGGGTGGATACCCCCTGTCACCTCCTAACTTTCAGTTTCCCATCTTCTAAGATCAAATTTCACCTCACAAAATGAAAGACAGCTCAGCCATTTAAGATCAGGATCAGTCCCCCACCCTGTCTCCAAATTGTAGCAGCATTTGAAGGAGCATATTACTCTCCAGATACTTCATTAATCTCCATCACGACTGCCAGCACTGACACAGCTGACAGTGGGGACAATGCCACCTGCTCCTCTCCCCCTTCTGCAGATAATGCATGTTTTACAGTAGGCCAGATGTCTACACTCAATAAAACATTTGACAAAACCAGCCTGTGTGTGTGTTTAGGGATGTCTGTATTGAGTGGAAAGCTGCATGTGGATGGTGATAGCGGTCCTGCCGACCACTGATTAGAGAATTAAAAGACACAGCTGACATTGACTGTAGCATAGAGGGGACAATTATAATTAAGTCTGTTAAGTGATGCTGATTTTTGGAAGGGCACATGGAGGATGCAGGTGTCTCTGCCAGAGGAAGTGGTCACTTTGAATTATTATTTGTGAAGAGCTTGAGTTAACCTTTTGTTTACAGCTTTTTTTTTTTTTTTGCACATTACTGGATAATTTTTTTTGAGTTGTGCACAAATAGTTCTCGGAAATGTTCAAATCTTGACAGAGTGGACCGTTTGTTTGCAACGGTCTGAATGGTGAAAACAAACAGGAGAAAGTATTAATTCCTGTCTTCTTGAAAAATAAAAAAAGCATCCACATTTTAGGATATTCGGCACCGAAGTTGTCAACAAAAAAACAAAACAAAAAGAAGATTCTTGTGTGAAGCAGTGTTTTTCTCGCCCCTATACTTTGTGTGTAAGTGTTTGTGAAGCGTTTATGCTGATGGGATTGTATGGCTGCAGCCGCGGTACTCTGGAGTAAGATTGTATTCTCTGCGGGAGTCCGGACAAAAGAGCTGCAGATGAGCGGTGCTTTGCTGAATATCTTGTAACCATTAAGAGTGCAGCAAAAAGAAAAAAGCCCATTTGATGGGAACAAAAAAAAAAAGATTGAATAAAAATGATCATTTTTTTTACAGGAAAAAAAAATGTTCCAACTTTTGAATGGGATGTTTTATAGAGCCAGCACTACAAAGCATAGTGTTTGTCATGAAAATAAGGCAGATTATGGTCTTTTGGGGTTTGAGATCAGTGGCAAAATATAGTGTGGTGTTTATCATGCTTATTTAAAAAGAATGCTAGATGAAAACATGTGGGCCAAATAAAACGAGGTGTTTAGCTTTGTGTTAATCACTGGTTTTAATCACTCAAATTTCATACATCAGTAAAATTAAGAACCACCATTCCAGCTCTAATACACTAAATACTTTTCCAACAAGCTTCAGCTGACAGTTTTTTTTAAGTGAAACCATTTATATTCTCTGGTGAGCACAATGGGGGCTTGAGACAAAACTGTTTTTGCATTCTTCTTGAGATGGTGTTGGCCAACCTAAAGCCCACACAAAAGATTATTCATCTGTGCTGCAATTTTGAGGCTCAGGGATTGATGAGTTCTTCCCAGTGGTCTGGGTTGTGGAGAATTTTGTTTTTCATAACGCGCCTATAAATCTTTTAGGGCGAGTAATAAAGCTATTTAGAATCAAAACACCAAGAAAAAAAAAAGCCTCTTAGTCGGTCCTTAACATGATGTTTCGGGCTTTTGCACTAACATTTGTGTGGAGAAAAAAAGAGACAAGATAATCAAGTGTCTTTTCCAACATTATTCTTTCGCTATTTTAAACATAAGATCATTGTGAAAACAAGAGTGCATAGGTGTTTGCGACAGTTATCCAAGATAGCTCTTAAAAGCTGCCCTGCAGGACTCGTAAAACGAGCCAAGAAAAGTGACCAAATCTCCTTAGAAATCTCCTGTCAGCGGCATCAATCATGTGGTGCCACTCTGCCCCAAGGCGAACCACAGTGGCATCAAACCAAAGAAGAGTGGAAAGCTGCCTTTAAAACACACACACCCAACAAAAGAGACCATGGCCTGCTGCAGTAAATCACGCTGCCCTCTCACCAACAGCCTTTGAAGAATTAAAAGAAAGAATTTACGAGTTATAACAAATAAACATGTGGTATTTTTTTCAGGGCAATAACTGTGCACAGGGGATTGAGTTGGGAAATTCATTGGTTATAAGAAACACAGCACATCATATTATCAAAAGAGGAAATTATCTCTATTTTGGATGACAATAAAGACGTGTAATTGTTGCTGTTGTGTCATTTTTCTGCCTGGCACTTGCGCTGCACATAGAACAGACATGGAGCCAAAACGGCTCCAGGATTTAACAAAAATAACCGTTAATGTTCACATACTGCAGTTAGTGCAACAATTTCCACTGGCTAAATGTAGCGTGATGATACAGCAAAACTGGTGTGATTTATTGTTCTTCCTGTCATAAGGATGACACTGTTGATGAAGTGCTGAGTGATAGGAATGTCATAAACAGCTGAGTTTAACAAGGCTGTTTAATTCACACTCTGCAAAATTTAGTTCCTCCTTTTCTTCATTGTTTTTGCCATAAAATGCAACAAGATATGGTTTCATTTAAATGCTTCTTTCAACTTAGAAAAAAGAGGTCTATAAGAATATCAAACCACAAAGTACATTTCCTGTTACATCATTCTTTATTGCTTGTTCAATTAAGCTGCCTTTTATCCCTTATTTACAAAAAAGCAACATATTAAACTACAGCTTCTTCTTATTTTCTGTCATGAATATCTAAAAATAGAATGAGAGCAAAATTTTTGCAACAATCAAAAACATAATAAAACTTAGCTTGTCTCTAAACAGAATTTTTAAACTTTGTATCTGAAATTAAAGTAGGAAAACTTTGTAAACTAACATTTATTTACACTAACGATTACGTCAATACCTGTTTAATTGACTGAAACATTATGTTTGCATAGGTTCAGTAACTGAGGCAGACATTTTAAATCTGGTTGAGTCCAAAAAATGTTATTTTCTGAAAACTTTAATAAAGTCTGTCCAGTGATTCATAATATATTTTGTTAACAGACACATAAAGTCACACACAAAACAAATTAAACAATGCCTCACCTTTCATTAATGCAATAAAACAGAGTAAAAATGGAACTTACAGTAGTTTCAAATTTAAAGCCAGCAGCTTGTTTCCAAACATAGGGGGTTCTGTGATTTATTTTTACAACACTGTAAATCAGGAGGCCAAATATGTAAAGTGAATGTTTTTAAGTTTTTGTACTATGTAAGATTTTAATAAAAAACTGATCTGAGTCTGATTTGTCATATGTAATACAGACAGACACGTTTTTCTAAATGATTGTTAGAATTGGCAGTTTCATTCAGCATTGTGTTTTCACACATAACAAATATTTTGTTGTATTTTAAAAATTAACCTTATCTTAGCTGAATGGTATTTTAAAAGTAAATGACAGTTTTTTTTTTCCGTTTTTGCATGAAAGAACAAACTTTCTCACTAAAAATTACTTTTAAATTTGTCTCAGGCCCAGAACAGTGGTTCTGATGCAGAACTTCTTGTTTTCACTGCAGTGCTGCACAAAGACCTGAAAATAAGGACAAATCAAGTTTAACTTTTAATCTTTGTTCTATCATAAAAAGGTTCATTAGAATAATCAGGAGTGAAAAAATCTCAACTTTTCTTTTTTTTTAAGTTCTTGAAAAGTTATTTTATTTTATGTGTTTTTATTTATTTTAAAGGTATTTAAACATTTGTCTCTTTGTGTGTCCGTTTATTGTCACCCAAAAGGCAAGAGTGTAAAAAGCAAACAAATTGTTTATGCCCATGTCTGTGTGTGTTTGTCCATCAACGAGCAAAATATTATATGAAACATTATCAAAATTTTGATGACAATCTCAAAAAGTAGTTATTGGGTGCACATCTACAACTGATTACCTTTTGGAATCAGATTGATACAAGAAGGCCACCACAGCTCATCGACCTTAGCCAACACAAAATGGGAAACATGGACAAATTTACAAACATTTAACTTACATGTGACGTGGTAGTAGTTGAGAGTCATTCCCAGCTCTTGAGCACTAACAGCAACACATCACATTCGTATTTTTTTTTCTTAATTTGACCAAAACAGCTTCAATATTGTCATTTAATCTAAAACTCTATCATGAAACTCACCAGGAAATTCCTTCAAAGTACGCTCTTTAATCTCAAATGTTTCAATATTCAGACGTTACGCTGGGAAGCATTATTGCTATTCTGTTTACATATTAGTTCTCAGTATGTCAAAAATACTACAATTTGTTTTTTTAGTTTGTTTGTTTCGGGTAAATTTGTGTTGCCTGTGACACACATTTGATATTCCATCCACATTTCTTGATGCTGCACCAGTTTCAATTTTCTCTCTCAGGTCCATTTACGGTGCCTCCAGTCGGGCAGTTTGTCTCTGTGGGGTCACTCACTTGAACGGGCCTCCATGAAAACAACTGTCAATATGTTAATATTAAACTCTCTTTGACTCTTAGACTCTTCCATATTTCTCCACTGCTAATCTTTACATCTAATTTATTTTAAACCATCCCACAAAGCTCTGCTACTAAATACCAACACAATACTCAAAGAGTAAAGACAGCAAAAACATCTGTGTTTATACACATCTGTCACACTGAATCTGTGTAGATGCTCCAAAACTCCCACTGGGTCTGCAGACTTCACAGATTCCTCTCACGAGGTGAATGCAACATTATTTGCTTTGTTTGCAGCTACGGCTGAAGATGACACTTACAGGTCAGAAAGCAACACAGTGGAAGTTACATGTCTATGTGAACCACTGCGTCCATCACAGAGCTGCATTTGTATTGCTTTTAGGATATTTGACTTTTTCCTTTAACTTGGAGGTCTTTGTAGAAATTGTTGATACATTTCCAAGGACTCCTGGAGCAAGACAGACGTAGCCGCAAGGTTTTCTAAAGCTGTTTCCATTGGCCTGTGTTTACCTGACACTTGGATTGACAGCAGAGTGATTGGAAATATCCACCATTCACTGCTGCGAGCTCCTGAGTGCAGGGAAAGTGCTTTTGTAGTCTGGCTGTAATGGGCCAAGTTTGAATTGAAGGTTGGGAGAAATAGCCTCACTGCGGTCGCGGACTGTGAGGAACTGACACACCACAAATAATACTCAGAAGTGGGGTCCTGATAGCATCACAGCCACAGAGCAAATACAATAGCATGCAGGCTCTCATTTCAATGCACTTTTCACAATGTTGTAATCTGCACAGTCAGATGGAGGGGAAGAAATGCAGTCAAATACCAACTCAGGTGCTGTATGAACTGTGTTATTTTTCTGAAAATTCTGACACAAAAAATTCTAAATGTGCACAATTAGTTTGCAGAATTATGAGCCGGGACACATGTTGTGATTTTATAAGTGTTGGAGTGTCTTAATCAGTGCTGTTGTAGACTTTACTGTGTTAATTGTTAAATTAATATAGTCACAGCTGATTCACTAGAGCCATTCTATGTCACCAGGAATTTGCATCCCCAGGGTGGGGCTCTGGGTATGCAAAAAGGCAGCGTATCAGCACAAACACCTTGTTACAACTGTCACGTGTGCTGGCAGAGGGTTGATGACCTGAAAATAGTTTTTCTGTCATAGATGCTAGTCATCAATTGTATTAAAAACACACAACAATAAAACTTAATGTTGACAGAAAATGTCTGAGCACTGGTACAGGAGTGCAACAAATGTTAAAAAAAAAATTTAAATCACCCTTAGAGCAAATATATGCTAGTATGTATCTTGCCTAAAAATATGCAGTTGGTTAAACTGTCAAACAAATACATATCTATAAAGCAGACATTTGGACACTTTGTTGGTGTGTAGTACACACGGGTGTTAAAACAAGAAAAAATTGAAAACATCAGCCATGTTCTCACAGAAGCAGTTATTGCTGCTCATGGTTATAAGACTTTTACATTTTTGAGTCAAGTACAAAACATTTGTTCATGAATATATGTGGTTCTATTATTATTATTATTATAGTGTTATTAAATATTCTAGTAACACCAATATTATTTCTTATGGTTTGTTTCTCTTTAATTTTCCTCTTTTCTTGTTTGTTTGCATGTAAATAACTTTAATCAAAATTTTAGTCACAACGTTTATTTGACAAAACAAAGTATATTTGAGTACTAGTAATTAAATAACTTGTAAACATGTCTGACTTAAGTGCTTTGATGTGCTTAGAGTAACACTTTGACAATTTTTATAGGTTCTTTATCTTGAAATCATGACACGTTATTCAACTTTGGCCCCACAGCCCTGAACTGGACAAAGTTGTTAGACCAGAGGGAACTGATGGATGGATGGAACCTGCAAAAAATCAACAAGCAGGAAGTGTGTCAAGGCAGTTCAAAATGTCTTTCAGTTCTGTTAAAGTTAAATGGTATTTAGTTACACTGAATATATTGTGAACTTGTGAATATTTGATGTCAAAGCTTGGACGACATTTATGGCCTCTAGATAATCATTTTAAAATTGAACGTGAGAAAGTTATCAAGATTCAAATAATAGGCTGTAAGTATTAAAGCTAATTTCTTGTTTTAACCTGGAAACTGCAGCATGATAAAACTTCCACAAATCTAACAATAAAGGAGAGTTTTATAAACCACGACAAGGACTTTCTATGAGCAAATTAGATTCAGTCATATAAACAATATAAATGAAGGTAAACGATGCAATCACAAACCTCGCAGCCACCTACGCTGTTAACACTAAACATGCATAATAAACAGGAAAAGAACCCAACAAAGAATGATTGACATGTTGATTGACAAATAAGACTACGTTATGTGTTAAAAACAACCAATCACCTTTCTACACTAAAAGGCGGGACTTCCTGTCTGTGACGCAGTCAACAGAGGAGGCCCCACCCTTTGTGTTACCTACTGCCCGTCAATCAAAATACAAAAAAATCTGACACTTATCACCTATTTTTGCGTTTATACAATCAATTTATGCCGTTCACGATGTCCCGTGGTTTGTGACTTTCAGGACTTTCCGGTTAGAGACAAGTCACGCAATGACTGGTATGTAATATTGCTAATTTTCTTTACCCACGCAAGCTAACACAGGCTATGGCATCCTAGTCTGGCTAAATTAGCTGCTAACGGAGATGTTTGTTGGTGTTATTGCTAATTATCGCCCGACTACGGTAGCAGCGTAACAATTCTGGTCCAGCTTATTTATAACTTCTTGTTATTACGCTTTCTTTTAAGAAATCACATACACTTAGCAGTTTTATAATTTTGCTCTTGTTCGCTATTTTAGCGACGCTTATGCTAGTCCTCAGGTACAGCTAGCATTAGCCTCAGCTCTTCTGCACTTTTCTGTTTATCTTCAAATTATTTGTTGTCTTTCAGCCCCAGAACAGCCACTGAAACCTGATGATATGGCTGCCCCGGATGCTGACCACAGTCAAGATGATTTTATGCTGCAGGAAGCGAGCAGTGGCAGTCAGGTAAGATTTCCGTCTTGCTGAAAGAAGCTATGGGTTAAAGCGTTGTTACCTGAGTGTTATTAGGTGTTAATGGAGAAATATATAAGCTCATTTGAACTTCAGGCAACACTTCCTCTCAAGGTCCTCAGTAATCCCCCCTCCTGATGTCTATGCTGACAGTTTATTTAAGAAGCTCAGACCTACATAGATTTATTATTGTTTCTTTAATTAAGTGCTTTCCCTCTGCAGCCAAATTGTGCAGTGTTTTTTTTTTTCTCTTTCTCGCTCTTTTTTTTTTTTGGGACACAGTGTTTGACATGTCACTAACATTCATCTAGCATATTTTGTCTTAAGTGAACAGCTCTGAGTACTAATGTTCACACCAGACAATAGAATCCACTCTGGGAGAGCGGACTTGCATATATAAACACGTCGCACAATCAGCTGTTAGCTGAGAAACAAACTAGACAACAGCTGGTGTTTATGTAAAATCAAAAAACATGTTTCAGATTCACCTCAGACTCATTTTTGTGCATTCAATTACAAAAACAAATGCTAACAAATGCAATATGAGAGTTGTAAAAAGAAACCTAAAATGATTTGAGACTTTATGGAGGACATTGTGAATGCAAAAATGCAATTTTTAAAAACACCTGACTCATGAACAGGCTTTTTGGTTTAGCTGTTTTTACACAACTTCAATGTAATCACAAGTGCTGTGAAAAGGTGTTATGCAACATATTGTTGAAAAGTTTCAATTTTAATATGAGCAACATCTGAACAATTAAAACATTAGAGTAAACTTGCCAGGAAAGCCTAGTGAAAATCTACTGATTAATATA